>CM046377.1:1452967-1494102 GCA_025413485.1 Ficus microcarpa | reverse complement strand
ATTGAAATATATATATATATATACACACACACAATCAATTGATTTGTCAATCCTCTAAAAATTTATCAATGAAATAATAACAACTTACATATTACATAATTTGATACTTTAAAAGTTAAAATTAGAATTGATATCCTTAATATTTTTCATGATACATGCTGTAATAGAACAAAAATATCACGTAATTAACAAGAACCTAAAATTATTGGGTTTTTTCTCTTTACAATATCAAGAAAAAGAAAAGACAAAAAATGTTGTGCCTTCTGTTGCTCCTTAAAAAGAAAGAAAAATTAACATAATCTAAATATGAGATTTAACAAAATAACATGTCTTTAAAAAGTGGAAAATTATGACGTATCTGATTTAATATTTTTCAAATTCCCATTTTACCCTCACGGCCTCACCCCATCTTCTCCAGCTCATATATGTGAACCCATCGTAGGTGCGGGCGAGCGTCGTCGTGAACGGCGGGCACGACGAGAAATGCAGGGAACACGACGGCGAGATCTCGAATGAGAATCGCGGCGACATTCAACCACGATCGTGGGAGAGATCGACAAAAAATGGAGAGGAAACATTGCCGGAAAATCGCGACGAAAAACGCTATAAAATTGAGAGAATCGCCGGAAAATCACGAAAAAATCGCCGTCATAAGTGCCTCGGTTGAGGTGAGGCGCCGATAGGAATGGTGAGGCCCCTCGGCATCGTGACGGTGGGATCGCAACGGCGATAAATCGCAAACTATCCCCATGAGATATCGTTAGCGGCGGCGTGAGATCCCGGCCGTCCGTCCTCGTTGCTATCAGCATGGGACCTCCGACCTCCTCGCGTTGGTTTCTTCGACGGTCGCCGAGTACTTTGTCTTCTCCGGTGAAGCTGGCTTTGTCTCCTTCAGCAACGCTAGTTTTGGGTTGGGTGGTTTTAGAGTTTTTAATAAATTTAGGGACTATTATTAATTAACAATATTCTATAATTCTAAAAAAGAAAAAAGAAAAAAATCAGTAAATAAATTTATTTTCAAATAATATATTTACTACAAAACCTTCTATATTTAGTGAGAAATCTGATATTTAATATTAACAAACCCTGTAAATATAAGTATTCACTAGTAGTAATTCTGATATTAGTAATTTTAGTATTTACTAGTAAATTCAAGTATTTACCATAAAATACAACATTTTTGTTTATTTTAGTTTTTTTTTTAAATTTTTTCTAAGTAAATCCAATATTTGCATAATTTTTTATTTATTTATTTTTTCAATAAGTCCACATATTTACTAGTAAATATCATGTTTATTTGATCAATTTAATTATGTAATCTAAATATTTACACTCATTTTAAAATATCATAAATCTAGTAAATCTCAATATTTACTATTTTGTAAATCCAAATTATAATATATCAAAAGATTTGCTAGTATATAATTGAATTTATAGTTTTTTTTTTTTCAAATTGGATTTATCAGTAAATATATATTTACAAGTAAATTCTTTACTTGCATTGATAATTACATGTAACCAAATTCAATATCGATGCTATTTTTCAATAAATTATCATATTGAGATTAAGGTATTTACTAGTAAATCCATATATTAACTAAACAAATAAAGTATTTACATGTAAATTCTTTGATTGCATTGAATTTTATATGTTTTGTATATTTCATAAATCCTGTGTAAATAACAAAAATTTCATCTAAATATGTCAGTTTTCATTAAATAAATTATTTTTAATCTTATTTTATTTAATATTGACAAAATTTCTTAATTTACAATATACACCCAAAATTATCCCAAATTAAAACCCCAAATTCAACAAAACCCAACCCCCTAAATCTCGAAAGCTCTAGTCTTAAATTGCCGCCGCCGATTGATCTCGTGAGCCTCAGGTGAAATGAGCATCGGTCGTTGTAATCGTCCCAAGACCGTCATGGCCATCAAGAGACCGGAGAAATTTCAACACAAGAAAAACTATGATCTACGATCACCCCTCATTCGGCGACTTTGCTTGCACCGGAGGAGTAATTCGTCACTCGAATCACAACAACAGAGATGGATAAGCTTGCGAATCCACTTCCCTACCAACACAGAGCAATGCCGCCGAAGGAAGATCGTCGGACACAAAGAAGAAGACCCGCAGAGGGGTAAATCTAGAAAAACAAAATCTTTAAAAAGAAATATGCTATTTTTGTCCTTTCTGAAATGATTCCGCCATTTATTTACTTAAAGCAAATTAGATAGAACTACTATTTTGTGTAATTACCGACTGTTATTTTGTATCGGTTTGATGAATGCTTTCCAGTTTAAAAAAATAGAAATAAAAAAGGCTGTTTCTTTTGGTCTTGTGCAAAGGGAGATAATACAAATTAAAATAAGAATGGGTGAACCGAACGGCGGAGAATGTATTAGAAAATTCTCGTGTTATTTATGTTTTATTCATTGTTACGTTGACTCTGACAACTATTTTTATTTTTTTATTCTCGTGATTAAATTATTGTTTTTGTATTTTTTCCTTCTGTCAATTGAACGGTGATGAATGTATTAGAAAATTTTTGTATTATTTACATTTTATTCATTGTTGCATTGGTTTTGACAACTTATTTTTATATTTTTATTCCCGTGAGTAAATTGTTGTTTTTGTATTTTTCTTTTTGTCAACCGAATTAAAAAATTTTCATATTATTTATATTTTTATTCGTTGGCTCTGACGACTTATTTTTATTTTTTATTCTCGTGAGTAAATTGTTGTTTTTGTATTTTTCCCTTTGTCAATCGAACGGCGGTAAATGTAGTAGAAAATTTTTGTATTATTTACATTTTATTCATTGCTGCATTGGTCTTGACAACTTATTTTTATTTTTTATTCCCGTAAGTAAATTATTGTTTTTGTATTTTTCCTTTCGTCAACCGAATGGCGGTGAATATATTTGAAAAATTTTCGTATTATTTGTATTTTATTCGTTGGCTCTGACAACCTTTTTTTTTTATATTTTTATTTTTAAATTCTTGTGAGTAAATTGTTGTTTTTGTATTTTTCCCTTTATCATTACTCGTATTCGCTTTTTTTTTTTTTTTTTTTTTCTGGGCTGCGTTTGGTGTGGGCCCTCTATAACAGGAGGGTGTTTGGTGGAGTAGTTTGAGTTGAGATTTTTAAATTTTAATAGTAAATTTTTTTGAATTTTCAGAAAAGACAAAAAACTTTTTGAGAAAAAGACAAAAAAAATTTTGAAATGAGTGTTTTGAGTTGGTGTGCCAAACACCCTATATGTATACATTCATTGTCATTCGATATTTTTTTTCCCTCTTCTTTTCTTTGGAGGGAAAATCGAGTCATGGTGCACCACCCATGGTGATGATTTTAACATGGACATGGTCGTAGAATTTGCACAAATCTTTAAATTGTAAACTGATGGAGTACCGCGCATGTGTTTTTCCATGGAAACCGGAAACGAGGCAAACGGTAAGATTGGAATGTGGCTAGAGACAGAGAAAGAGACAGAGAGACATAGTTATCTAAATGAAATAATTAATAATGAAAAGAAAGAAGAAGTTGATTGGAGATCACATTAATTATATTTATCCCAAAATGAATGATGATCGGCCATGAGTTACTTTGTTGAACCAACCAACTATGTGCGAGGCTTTTTGTTTAGATCATAAAATCTGTCATCAATAAGCGTTTGACATATATAATTACAGTTTTCACAGATGAAAAAGAATCCTTAAATCGAAATAGCTTATTATGTATAAAATAGTCTAAGCAATCCAAATGACATAATTTAACTCATGAAAAAAAATATAATAAACGAATACATCAGATAATAATGCTCCAAACTAAAAAAAAAAAAATATACGTAAAATTTTTTACTTTTTTTTTGGAGGGTTGTCAATATGTTTCTAACTTCTATATCAGAGGTTTTAACTGAGATCTCTAGTCTAGTACTTCAATTGTCCTTTGGAGCTCAAATTTACCACCGTAGTCTGTACGACCACCCTTCCACCACTTCTACTTTGCAAAGAAACCAAGCAAGAAGAAGATTCAGGGATAAAAGCAACTCTATAATATTATCCGAAAAACAAAAAGAAACTCTATAATATGTGGAAAGAAATATCCCTTCATTATATATATATATATATATATATATATATATATATTTTGTGAACATCTCTTCATTATGTTATTAAATCTACACTGATTCTACTTAAAATATAGACTAAGGATATCTCTTACGTTTCGTATTATTTATATTATATTATTTAACATTATATTATTGTTATACAATACAATGTTTGATTTTATACCATATTAAAATATTTTTTTATATAATGTATTATTTGTTTGTTACTGTATTATATTGTAGTGTTTTGATCAGATCAGGCCACCTGTGGAACCCACACACTCTAAAATATATTATTGTATACTTGTCGTCTTCATCCTAGGCCGTGACACAATGCAAATGAGAATCCCTTCAATCCACCTTTTAAATTTAAAAAATAATAAGAATAGACCACTTCAACCTAACTTTTTTTGCAATTAGGTCTTAGTAAACGTCAATAATATTTAAATGGTCACTAGCTCATCTGAATTATTCCTACTTTTGCTTTTGCTTTTCCATTCCAATATCACTTGCCCCTACGAGCTCAAGCTTCAATTAAATCTTCTCTCTTTATTTATTTTTCCATAGATCGAAAACACTTTGAAAAGTTTCTCCATCTCAATCCTCAGCTTTCTTCTTCTTTCTTGTTTTCTGATTTTCTGCCTCTTGTAATAAATTTGTTTTACTTGGCTTTATTTTACAAGTTTGAAAAAAACACAACTGAAATTAAAAAAAAAAAAAAAAGGCCTATTTTGTTTTGTGTTATTTTGTTTTATGACCTCTCATCTTGGTTGGTAGAATGATAAATCAGTAAAAATTGGGAATTTTTTTTTTCTTTTGCCTTGATTTGTGAAGAACTTGTGAAAATGCTTGCTTGTTGAAGTTCGGTGACTGTTATCTGTTTTTTATTTGAATCACTTTGTTTTAGTTAATTTACCAGCTTATATCTTTAAAACCAACCAAAAAAGAAAAAAAAAAACAAAAAAACAAAAATTATTAAGAAAAAAGAAAGAAAGAAAGAAAGAAGAAGAAGAAGAAAACAGTGACAGAGAAAAGCAGACAGCAGAGGCACGCTCTCCTCCGTGGTCTAAATAGTCCATTGCAAACCTCAAGGTTCAATCTCTTTTTCTTCTTCTTCGTTGTCTTTTTTTTTTTTTTTTTAGTTTATTTCCTCTACATCTATTTTGAAATATATGTAAAATCCTTTTTTCTTTCCTGGCAATTGTTGTTCACAAATCATCAACTTTGGTCTAGTAATAGTATTTTATTTTATTTTTTTTAACAAGAGGTGTGAGATACTTCATTACGGCAAGAGAAGACTGTTCTTCATCAAGGTGATCTTCTATTTCTTTTCCTTTTCCTTTTTAATTGCTTTTGTTTTATTTTATTTTATTTTTGTTTTGTTTTTCCATTTAAAAACTACTCTCCATCAAGGTGCTCTTCAATTTCTATGTTTTTTTTTTTTTTTTACTATTTTCTATTTTTATTTTTTGTAACGTTCATTTGTAAGATTTGACTACAATATTATATAAAGAGAAATGGAAAACCAGCGTAACACAATGTAAGGTTTTAAAATAATAGTATAAACTGAAATTATGGTTACCACATAGCATAATTAAAGTAAATAACAAATCAAAAATAAAAAAATACCCCCAAGTTTCTCTCTCCTTTGAGTCCCTCTCAACCAGCTAAAAAAATTAAATTAAAAAAATAGGAGAAGGGAACATAATGAGATTTAACATGGATGTAACTACACAGACTAAGAACGAAGAATTCATTAGTAATGAGCATTATTAATGGGCTCACATATAAATACAAATTAAACATACACAATTAGGTAAGTTAGCTAATACTTACAAATCTACTAAAAGAGGAGATTATTCTAAATTATAATAATTACAAATAAACTAAAAGTTCCTAATAAAGACAATTACATATATACAAAATATATAACTTTTCATAATATTAATACTAATTTTCCTAATATATATATATATATGCCCGCGCATGATAGAGCTCCGATAGGAGATCCAATCTTGAACTATAATAAAAAAAACCTAAATGAATAATTTTTTTTTCTTTTTCTTTTTTTCTCTTTTTCTTTTTCTTTTTTAAAACTCTAGAAAAATAAAAATAAAAAGATACCGGGGTACAAGAGCACAGAGAAGAGATGACAAGTGTTGAGACAGGGAGAGAGGGTGCTTCGGTGTAGGAGGACGGCAATCGATAGAAGAGAAGGGAGAAGACAACAGGGATTTGGGTGCAAGGATGAAAATTGTCAAGAGGAGGGAGAAGACATCAAGCACTTGGATGCACGGGCAACAATCTTCAAAAGAAGAAAGGGCACATAGGTACTAGGATATCAATCGTCACGAGAGAAAAGACGCATGGACACTTGGATAGGTGCGTGTTGAGTGACTACGGGAGATGAAGCAAAAAGGGTTGGAGGGGGGGGGGGGACGTGAACAGGAGGAAGATGGTGGACAATGTGAGGTCTAGGATCTTAATGTTCTGATACCATAATAAAAATTAAATTAGAAAATAATAAGAGTAATAAAAGATGAGAAAAAGGAACACAATGATGTTTAACGTGGATGTGTTTCACTGGACTAAGAACAAAGAATTCATTAGTAAAGAGCATTATTAATTAGTAAAGAGCATTATTAATGGACTCACATATAAATACAAGTTAAACATGATTAATCAGATAAGTTTGCTAATACTTACAAATCTACTAAAAGATCAGACTATTTAAATTGAGAGAATTTGTCATAGATCCTTTTCAAAGGCAATATCTATAGTGTTCCATCGAAGGGATAATATTGAGTTGCTTTTGATGTGTAGGGCTCCAATTTTGTGCAAACTTAAGATTGGTTGCACCAAATCTCCTTTTTCTCTCTTATCTTTCTTTCTCTTCCTCCCTCTTCTTTGTTGCCAGTGCAACAGGCCTGTCCATGCCAAATCTGAGCAAGTACTCCGACATGCTCGCTGAGGGGGGGCGGAGTCTGGCATCGGTGCCATCATCATAGAACAACTCGAAGCTATTGCTTCATTCTCCATCTCCTCCAGTGGCAAATTGGTCGACCATATCACAGAGAACATTACCAGATTGACAGCAGAGTACATGAGTGGAGCTCTGGTGGGTTAAGGGTTCCAACGAGTTTTGTGAGCTCAACCCATCTTTCTCCTGGTTGTCATAGATTCTCGACAGTGACCCAAGTGAGAATTTCTCTATCGGCGCATGAAGAGGTGGATTTCGCAAGAAATCATTGTAATCCATCCAAACTATGAATTCGAAGCTCCAATCATTCAACAATTGTAGAAAAAGACAGAATAAACCTTAAACTTAATCAACACAACCTCAAATCTTAATCAATCAACCAACAACAAAATCGAGAAAAAAATCCTTGAAAAATCCAAATGCTAAGATTTCTTCAAGGAAACCTTAGTTTGGTCAACTAGGGCCGAGTTCTGCCATTCTAAACCTTAGTCAAAATGCATCGGCCAATGGACCTCTGATGGTGCTCTACTGCCTGCATGCGACTGTGGAAGTTTGAGGGTGAAAAATGGGGTCTTTCTTCAGATTTTATTATTACTATTATTATTATGTCATTTTGCACTCTATAATACAATGAGGTAGTGTATTCTATAGTTATCTTACACACCCAAAATCACTTCCGTTATATTACATTTGGACGACTTAAATATGAGCTTTGTAGATAGTTACTCTCCGGATGAATCCTATCTTAACCACTCCTATTTAAATTACAATATTTACAAATAAATGAAAATTTCCTAATAAAGACAATTATAAGTAAAATATATAACCTTTACTAATGTTGATTAGGGGGAGTTTGGTGGAGTAGTTTGAGTTGAGATTTTTAAGTTGGAATAGTAAATTTTTTTGAATTTTCAGAAAAGACAAAAAACTTTTTGGGAAAAAGACAAAAACATTTTAGGAAAAAGACAAAAAAAAGTTTGAGTTGAGTTGATTGAGTGTGTTTGCCAAATACCCCATGACTTTCTGAATACCAACTGCCCATCGCTGTCACTGTCATGAGCACGATCAACGACGAGAATCGTGAGTCTCAATTATGACATTCTCCACTAGTGGAAATCACGATTCTTCTTCGAGTGATGATTCAGCATGGCAGTGGCGCAGTTAGTTTGGATTTGCATATCTGGGTTTGTCAACGTTGGGGGAGTAATTTATCAACCCAAAAGAAAAAACAAACAAAAATAATAATAATAATAATAAATTTATTTCGTAAATAAAATCACACAAAGTTTTTTAACTAGGAAAAAAAATTGAAAAAAACTAAAACAAATAAAACAAATTTTAATTATTTTTTAAAAACTCCTTAACCCCCAAATATGAAAAATCCCCAATTTGAGCAAACCATAATTTTAATCTGCTCACTACACCACCTCACGCCAGCCGGAGAAAGAAGATCCGGTGGCAGAGATCACAGCGATTGCGGCGGCGGTGGCAGAGTTTGCGAGGTAGAGATGCGGTGGCGACAGAGATGGTAGAGATCATGAGGAGCAGAGAGAGAGTTAGTGCAGGGGATAGAGAAAGTGCAATGCCGCTGTTCGTACCGCTGCCTGCCTCGAGGAGAGAGAGAGAGGAGCGAGAGAGAGCGCGGTAGATAGAGAGAGAGAGAGAGAGCACGAAAGAGACAAAAGGCGGAAGAGAGTAAAAAAAATAGTTAATCTGATAAAAATTCGAATGAATAATTACGTGGGACAAAAAATGCGAACCAAAAAGTTATTCTCACAATTTTTTTAAAGTAAAATGAGATGTGTTAATAATATCATCATGAGATTAAAACAAAACTTGAAAAGAAAATGAGGGAATTCAAAGAGTAATTGACTAAAAGCATAAACCATGCATATATATATCTATAATAAACTAAAAGCATAAACCATTAGAGAGAGAGGGGGAAAAAAAAAAGGTATGGAAACGTAAAGAAGTCCAACTCCTCTCAAATGTATGATTACTTAAATAATTTTTCCTGCTGTATTTTAAAATAACATTGTTTTTCAAATGTGGTTCTCTGTTTTTTTTTTTTTTTTTTTTTTTCACGCGTGGTACTCAATTATTGCTTTCTCATAATACCTAGTAATTAATGTTCTATCTTATTTAACTAATCTCAAATGTTTGACTACTTAATTTCTTTTCTCCTTAAATGCTCTATATATAATTTTTTTAAACATCGCCCCTATAAATTTTTTTTTTCCTTAATAGCTGCGATTTTTTTTTTTTTCCAAATGTGTCACTGCTTAATTTATATTTTCCCTACAATTACACATGTTAAGGAAGGCACATTTCATCCCCCTCCACTTTCGTCCGCGTGTTGTTCATTTTTTTATTTTTTATATATGCTTTTCTTTCTTTGGTCCCTTTTTTTTTTTGATTTTCTTTTCTTTAATAATTTTTTGTTCAAAATTTTATTTCCCAACTGAAATAATTTTTTTAATTTGTGACTAGCTAAATATTTTTCTTGTAGTCTTATCAATTAAAATTGTTTTCCACCTCCCATAATTTTCACACGTCGGTCTTTTTTTGTGTGTTCTTCCACCTTTTTATTTATTTATTTTATTTCTTTTTCTGTATTGGAAAAGTTTTTCTCAACTACTACTACTTCATTACTACTTTCTAATTAGTGTTCTATATGATTTGCCAACGAATTATCTCTAATTTGCAGTTACTTAAATATTTTTCTTGTATTCATCTAAAATAATATTATCTTTAACTTTCATTTTTTGTCCATGTTTCGGTCCTTTTTTTCATTTTGTTTTGTTTCACCCCTTTTTTTTTTATTTATTTTCTACCCCCTGTATTGAAATATTTTTTTTTCCTCAACTACTATTTTTCATAGTATCTAAAAGCTAATTTTCTATCTAATTTGTCAGCTCCTCTCAAATGTGCAACTACTTAAATATTTTTTTGGGATAATACTCTAAATTAATAGAATTCTTTAAGTTTAGTTCTTACAAATATTTTTCTCCAAGGGTTAAAATTACATTTATCAAATTGTCCCCATTTAAACAATTTTCTCCTGCAACTGTCTTAATTAAATAAAATGGGCCTTAGAAGTTTCGACCCCGTCCCCTAATTCATGTTTCGATGTCAGGGTCATTCCCTTCTTGTGGTTATTATGCTGATTCTAACCTTTTTCTTTTCTTTTATATACAAATGTGGTTATTATTTGTTACACAAAACTCCTGACTTTTCTTATTACAAAATTTTTACTACGGAAAAGTTGAGGGATGTCCATCCTTTTAATAGTTTTCTCTTTCTTACCTTTTTCAGAGAGCAACCAACGAGCAAAATCGAAATAATAATATTAGTAATGGATTGTCTTGTTACTATCGGTGGCGCAATTCTGGGGCCTGTTTGTGAATGTATGTTTGCTCCAGTGGGCCATCAACGAGAATATATATTTTCCTACAAGGACAACATAAAAAATCTCAAAAGACGACGTGTAGAGCTGGATAAGAAGATAACGCAGATTCAGAGTGACACCGAACAAGACAAAAACAAGGGAAATGCCATTAAGGGGCATGTTCAAGATTGGCAAGAGGAGGCGACAACTAAATCGCAGGAGGCAGAGCATTTTCTAAAACCTGATCCGGACCACACAAGCGCGAGGTGTTCATGTCGTCGGCCCCTCCCAAACTTGGCAATGCGGCGGCGGTTAAGCAAGGAAGCAAAGGAGAGGGCTGACGAAATTGATGATCTGATCGGAAAGGCGGACGCTTTTGGCGACAATATTTCCTTCCGTCCTGCTGTACAACTTTCTTTCGAGCAAAAAGACTTTGAGAAGTTCGAGACGAGAGAGGAAGCTCTGAGCGAAATGATGGAGGCCTTGCGGAATCCTGAGGTTAGAATGATTGGGTTGTGTGGCCTTGGTGGCATGGGTAAAACCATGCTCGTCACAGAAGTTGCACGTCTAGCTAAGGATGGGAATCTATTTAACAAGCAAATATTGGCTGTCGTATCACAAAATCCTGACATTAAGCAGATTCAACAAGTGATCGCGGAACAGTTAGGTCTAAAGTTCGAGGAAGAAGACATAACCACCAGAGCACAGGTACTAGGAGAAAGATTAAAAGAGGAGCAGAAGATTCTTATAGTTCTAGATGATGTTTGGACGGAGCTTGACCTGTTTAAAGTTGGAATCCGTTTTAAGGATGATAGCAAGGAATGCAAGATAATACTGACCTCTAGATCTCGAGAAGTATGCGAGGCCACGGGTGCTGATGAGAAGACTACTTTCGAGATCAAAAGTTTAACCGATGAAGAAGCAGTGAATTTGTTTAACAAAATTGTGGGTGGCATAAAACCTGAGTTCGAATCTCTAGCAACTGAAGTGATTGGAGAATGTGGAGGCTTACCCCTTGCCATTGTGATAACTGCAAATGCATTAAAGATTAATCAGAGCTTGTCTTTTTGGAGAGATGCCTTGCGACGACTGCAGCGATTGCCCGCAGAAAGTGAAATTCACAGAAGGTTATATGAGTGTTTCAAGAAAAGTTTCGATGCGTTAGGAAATGAAGCAAAGTCGTTATTGTTGATTTGTAGTGCACATGATGAAGATGAAAATGTGTCTCTTGAGGAGCTGACGGGTTATGTTATGGTTTTGGACGTGTTTGGATGTGTGTATACATTGGAAGAGGCAAGTGACAGGGTGGAGTCATTGGTAAATAACCTCAAAGCTTATAGTTTGCTGTCGGATGGCAATTATGGTAGAACAGTTAAAGTGCATGATGTTATCCGTGATGTTGCCATAACGATAGGCTCTGAACTAGAGAAGAATCCCATGTATTGCCTCAGAGAGAGTGTCAGGTTTGAAGATTGCTTGAACAGGGAGAATTTCAAAGAGTTGTATGCAATTTCAGTGCCGGGAGGTGGTGGTTTTAATGATGATCAGCTTCCTGAAAGGCTGGCATGTCCAAGGCTCAAGTTACTAATGTTGAGTAACATCGGTGGCCTAGAAATTACCGATAGATTCTTTGAAGAAACCAAAGAGCTGAAAGCATTGCGTTTGGATGTTAAAGGTGGAAAAAAGCTAGCTTCATCCTTTCGTTCACTTCAAAATCTCAAAGCACTACATTTGAGAATTTGGAAAGGAGAAGATGAAGATGTCGCTATAATTGGAGAGCTGACGAATTTGTTGATTCTTGATCTTTCAGATTCCAAGGATCTGGTGATGTTGCCGATCGAAATAGGAAATTTGAGCCATCTACAACTGTTAAACCTGAATGGTTGTTACAGGCTTGGGGATATTCGACCACTTGTCATCTCAAGTTTGGTACAGCTAGAAGAGCTGTATATGGAGGGTGTCGAGATCGAAAAGTGGGCAAATGGACGTGAAATTAATTCCCATTTGATGAGCGAAATAAAATATCTGCCAAAGCTTAGAGTTTTGCATATAGGGATGCCAGTCTTCTTAGTGCCAGAAGACATGTTTAATCATCTGAAATTGGAAAGGTACAACATTCTAATTCAAGGCTATTATGGGAGTGTCTCCAGATCAAGATCAACAAGAGTGTTGTGGATCAAAGAGCTAGAGAAAACAAGTCAATTATATGAGGATGGCTTTCAAAGGTTGATGAAAAAGTCTGATAAGTTGAGATTGGAGTCTATCCCAGGTGTCAGCCATATTGTTAATGAATTAGATGCAAGCAGTTTTCAGGACTTGGAGTGTCTGGAGCTTATTAAACTGGAAAACCTGGAAAGCTTTATGCCGACGTCACCACCAACAAGATCAACTGAACGACCGACTCTCTTCAACGACAAGGTAGCCCCTATTGTTCTTTTAACATCTTTATTTCATTATTAAAATTTCATTAATTTATTCCTCTTCTAATTTATTCTTTATATTATTGTCATTATTTCTCTATTTCCGAATAAGAACCCAAACGGATGCCCGCTCAAATTACCAACACTACTTGCTGCTTACGTTTGTATATTTTATAGAATATCATTATTGATTCTTTATTGAAATTAATTGTGCATCCAATATCTAACCTTCAAATATTACTGATCTTTTTTTTTCTTTTTCTTTTTATTTAAGATAAGACAATCAATTAAAAGAACTAATTTATTTTTCCTTGGAAAACTTTGAGATTAAGTACTACCCTGTTGACTCAGCATGTCTACATATTGAAATGTAAAATGAAAGAAAAAAATCATCATAAAAACTTGAATAATATGCATTTAATCTTTCAAGAAATACAGATTAAATTGGTTTTTACTACATAAAGGGTTTCTCTAAAAATGTATATTAAAAAAGTAAGAATAAAATATTTCATTCACAAAATTGTAAACAATTTTTCTTTTGTTTCATTTGTTTTCTCTTTGACTTAATTTGCAAGAATTTATGTTGAAATGATTTGTTTAGAGAATCAATATAAGTATTATGTTTCAATTATGTCATTCACAAAATTAAAGTCACCTTTGTATGCTATGTTTAACAATCTACAAAAGTTGATCATTGGTGAGTGCAAAAGACTACAATCTATATGGGCTTTAGCTACTTTTGAAAATCTTCAACATAAGAAGCTAAGCAAAGTTCTAGTTTTTACCACCAAAAGGTTTCTCTAAATTTTCTTTTCTTAAATAAAAATAAGAATAAAATATTTCATTCACAAAATTTTGAACAATTTTTGTACTTTTTTTTTTTTTGGTTTTTAATTTATAAGAATTTTATATTGAAATGATTTGTTTAGAGAACCATTGATATCATTGTGTTTCAATCAAGTCATTCACAAAATTAAAATAATCTTTGCAGGTTGTATATCTACAAAAGTTGACTATTGAAATGTGCAAAAGTTTGCTGTCTATATGGACTTTAGCTACATTTGAAAGTCTACAACAGCTTAAGAAGCTATGCATAGTAAAGTGTGATCTCATAAAAGAGGTATTAGTAATCACAAAAGAAGCAACAGATCATGAGGAGACAATGTCGAAGAAGATCTCATTCCCCAAACTTGAATCTCTTGAACTTAAAAATCTTCCAAAACTCAAAAGGTTTGGGTTGTGCCAAGCAGATGAGCATTATACTGTTGAATTTCGATCACTATTAAGAATAGACATTATTGATTGTCCTGAATTGAGGACATTGATCGCGAAATCCATACCTTCAACCTGTACTACTGATAACCAAGTAGAAGAAACAAAAGTGGCTCAAGAAATTTTGTTCAGAAAAAAGGTAATGCCTTATTTTTCTTACTTTTGTTTTCCCTTACTAATTAATTTTCATTTGGTTTTCATTCTCTAATTGTTATTTATAATCTATTAATGATAGCTTCGATTGATTGTGATAGATCTCTTGTAAGATTACACAGAGAAAAAAAAAACATCAAAAAATAAAAAATAAAAAAACGTAATCAATTGATCCTGTAGAAAAAGAAATAAATCGTAATCAAGTAATATACGTATAGCATGACTTACTATACTTATATATGTATGCATATTATATTGAATATAATTAATGTTCTTTATTGAAATTAATTACGTATCCCGTATATAAACTTCTGATGCTGATTTTTTTTTTTTTTTTTGGAAAAAAAAAATTAGAAGTGGAACAGAATAGATCAATTAAAGAAAAAAATTTTTTTTTTAAACGTGGAGAATGGCACCATATATGCTACTATCAAGTTGATTCAGCACTAACAACATTTAGATACAAAAAGTCATAATTAAAACTTGAATCTGCATTTAATCTTTAGAGAAATACAAATAAATTTGATTTTTACTACTAAAAGGTTTCTCTAAATTTCTTTCTCTAAATAAAAATAAGAATAAAATATTTTGAACAATTTTTGTACATTTTCTTTTTCGTTTTTTGTTTTTAATTAATAAGAATTTTATATTGAAATGATTTGTTTAGAGAACCATTGATAGTATTGTGTTTCAATTAAGTCGTTTACAAAATTAAAGTCATCTTTGCAGGTTGTGTTTAACAATCTGCAAGAGTTGACTATTGAAAGGTGCAATAGTTTACTGTCTGTATGGGCTTTAGCTACGTTTGAAAGCCTACAACAGCTTAAGAAGCTACGCATAGTAAATTGTTTTCTCATAGAAGAGGTATTAGTAATCACAAAAGAAGCAAGAGATCATGAGGAGACAAAGTCGAAGAAGATCCCATTCCCCAAACTTGAATCTCTTAGACTTGAAAATCTTCCAGAACTCAAAAGGTTTGTGTTGTGCCAAGCAGATGATCATTATACTACAGTGGAAGAAGTAGAAGAGAGAAGAATGGCTCAAGAAATTCTATTCAGTAAAAAGGTAATTTCTTGTTTTTATTACTTTAATTTTCCCTTTCTAATTTTCAGTTGGCTTTCAATCTCTAATTATTCTTTATAATCCAATGGTTGTTTCGATCGAATGTGATGGATATCTTGTAAGATTATACATAGATCAAAACATAATCAGTTGATTCCGTAGAGAAAGAAATAAAACACAATCGATTGATTATTAACCGATTCTTAACGAAACCAAAAAAAAAAAAAAAAAAAAGAAAGAAAAGAAAAGAAAAGAAAATCAATTCATAAAAGAAACGTTGTTAGAAACAAAACCTACGCAAAAGTTTATATATATATATATCTTGGGGCACTCAGATACGCAATCTGGATCTATATAACTCTAATCGAATTATTTAACAAAATTCCTTTTTTTTTTTTGTTTTTTGAAATCCCAACCGTAACCATTTATTTTTTTTCCTCCCCCAAAACACCTATTTGAATTCATGTTCCAGTTTGAACAGAGAAGTTCAAACTTTCCAATCCTAGCCAGCCTCTCTCTCTCTCTCTCGCGCGCGCGCTCACTCTTTATATATACATATACATATATATATATATATATATATTTGTGTGTATATATATATATATATATATATATTCGCACGCGCTAAATAAACCTTAAAGATTAACTACACTCACCAACAAGATTATCAGTCAACGACAAGAGGTACTGAACTTCTTATATCATACATGTTTCGATATATATAATTCATTAAATTATCATTACTATAAGTACAAACTTATTTGCCTGATTCTATTTTAATTTCTTCTATCATCTTCATTAATATTTCTGTATTTCGGAATATAATATCAGGCAAGAGCAAACACATGCCCAAATTAATATAATATAATGCTCCTTATTAAGCTTCCATAATGAACCAAAAACACATGCCCAAATTAATAGCATTACTTACTATACTAACATATCTATGCATATTATATTGAATATCATGATTGTTCTTTATTAAAATTAATTACGTATCCCATATATAAACTTCTTAAGCTGTTTTGTTATGTTATGTTATGTTTTTTTGTTTAAATAAAAAATAGAAAAGTATAAATCAACAAAAGAAATCTTTTTTTTTTTTTTTAAACGTGGAGATTAGCACTATATATGCCACTATCATGTTCACCCAGCACCAACAACCCATACATATGGAAAATAATAATTAAAACTTGAATCTGTGTTTGATCCTTTGAAAAATACAAATAAATTTGGTTTTTTTTTTTTTTTTGAGATAACAAATTTGGCTTTTACTACCAAAAGGTTTCTCTAAACTTTTTTTTCCTAAAATAAAAATAAGAATAAAATATTTCATTGGCAAATGTCGAGCAATTTTTGCACCTTTTTTTTTTATTTGTAAGAATTTTATATTCATGAAATAATTTGTTTAGAGAGCCAATGACAATACCTTGTTTCAATTAAGTCATTCACAAAATTGAAGTCATCTTTGGAGGTTATGTTTGAGAATCTTCAAGAGTTCAGGATTGAAAGGTGCAGTAGTTTACTGTCTATAGCTTCATTTTATTAAAGCCTTCAGCAGCTTAAGCAGCTAAGCATAGAAAACAGTGATCCCATAGAAGAGGGGTGTGCATGGTCGGATTCGGTGGGTGACGAGTGGGTGGTGGGCAGTTAAAAGACAATAACACTGTCAAAATCTCAACCCATACCCACCCAACTAATTTGCAGTTTGGGTGGGTTGGAGGTGGATGAGGATGCACGGGGATGGATGGTTTGGTGGGTGGGTAGAGATTATAAAGAGAATTTTTTTTAATAGAGAGAAAGGAATTGAATTAAAACATGAAAAAAAAATGAAAAAATGTTCAAATATGTAATAAACTTAAGACTTGAAATTGATAACAGTCCGTAGGTAATAGCTTGAAAAGATGCAAAGATAAAAGATAACACAATAAGGAATGGAGGTTTTGTAATAAGGAAAAACATAAATATTATATAATATAATTTATAATAAAGACAATTGACGGGCAAATGGTTCAGCCTACTAATCAAAATCCTAAAATCGTCCTCGCCCACAAAGAAGGCGGGTGGGTTTTTCAACCCACCCAAGAAAGGGCAGGTAATGACTAGGGCGGGGCAGGGGTGATTGGTTTGGGCGGATTAAAGGTTCATGCACGGCCCAAATTGTAGTCACAAAAGAAGCTAAAGATCATGAGGAGACAAAATCGAAAGATACCATTCCCCAGACTTGTAAGCAAATACATGCCCAAATTATGTATATAATATATAAACTTCTAAAGCTATTTTTTTAAAAATAAATAATAAAATATTTAAAAGAAATCATTTATTTTCCTTGAAAAACTTAGAGATTGGTACTATCATATTAACCCACATGTATAAATGAAAATTCGTAAATTAAACTTGAATCTGCATTTAATATTTTGACAAATACAAATTAATTGGCTTTTACTACCTAAAGGTTTCTCTAAAAATGTATTTTTAAAAATAAAAATAAAGATAAAAATAAAAATATTCGTTTACAATAGTTTGGACAATTTTCTATTGTTTTGTTTCTCTTTGAATTTATATGAATTTATATTAAATGATTTGTTAAGAGAACCAACTATAGTGTTATGTTTTAATCAAATCCTTTGTAAAATTGAGGTCATCTTTACGTTGTTGTTGTTATTTTTATTATTATTATTTTGTCAAGTGACTTTTCAACTTGTTTAGTTGCGTTTGAAAGCCTTCTAACATGTCATCTTTTTACGAAATTTGACTTTCATCCAAACCGTCACAAGAGAAATTGGTAAAAATTTCTCTCATGTTAAGTTATATAAACGATATCGGTAAGTTCAAAATTTAAAACATTAATTTCTATAACTACAAATACATCCGATTAAGAAAGAGTAGTAACATACAATAACGGAAGTTTTTAAACAAAGTTATATAACACAGAAACAAATAATAATGAGGAGTTCATCCTTTGTAGCAAAAGAAAGTCCAAGAAAAGTCTACGTACCAAATTATATATGCGGCACGCACATTATATTAACGAATTTAAATTTAAAAAAAAACATTGGCACATAATTTATATTTATACCCTTTTTTTCACAGAATTTGAAGTATTTGCAATTATGAAGTAGTGTCATATTCATTTCTTTTATTTACTATTATTTTTTAAGTACATGATGATAATTAAAAATAATAGAAGTAGCAGTCAAATATAATAAAATTCTCTTACTTGATACAACAATTTGTCTCTATTTCATTTTTACAGGTAATTGCAGAAATGAGTTTTAGAAATTTACATGAGCTGACAATCAGTCAATGCAAAAACATACAGTGTATGTTCTCTTTTGCAATGGTTGAAAGCTGTATTCAGCTTCAGAAGTTGGAAGTATCAATATGTGCAGCCATGGAACAGATAGTCGCAAAAGCAGTAGGAGAAGGTGGGAGGTCGAAGGACATCATCTCATTCCCAAAACTTGAATCTCTTGAGCTTCAATATCTTCCAAAACTCAAAAGGTTTTGTGAAGGAGATTGCATTGAATTCCCTTCCTTACGAAAGCTCGAAATATGGGGTTGTCACGAATTGAGGACATTTATTCCTAATTCTCATGAATCAACAATACTAACGCTGCAAGCTGTTGATGAAGAAAGAGAGTTGGAGGCCCAACAACCTCTTTTCAATGAAAAGGTAACATTGTTTTAGTATTTAACATTAATTGAAAGTAAATTCATTATTATTCCTATTCTAATTTCTGCTATTATCTCGTCATTATTTCTCTATTTCAGAATATAAGAACCCAAACCTGTAAGCAAACACATGCCCAAATTCTTAATACTACTTAGTATCTATATTTTATTGAATATCGTCATTGTTCTTTGTTCAAATTAATTATGTATCCGTGAATATCTTTTTGGTGGGTTAGCAGGGTGCTCGTTCTCCTTGCTGAATGCTTGGGTTCGAGCCGCCACCACCGTATTGGCCAAAGTATATGGCAATCCATTTTGCAAAAGATCCATATATCACAAGGGGGGCATCCACAGCTCCCCGAGGTTTTGGAAGGACCCGACTTTTCGGACCGTTAACTAGTTTACTTATTCTTATTTAATTTAATTTTAACACTTATTTATGTGAGGTTCCAAAAATACCAATTTTTTTTTCATATTATATTTGTACTTGAAGAGTTTAGTAAACTAAAATTTTAACCGAGAACATTGAGATTTCTGAATGATAAATATCATATTCAAATTCATACTTAGATAATATTGAAAAGCTATAACATCGTGTAAGTTAAAAAAAAGACTCTAAAATCTTTTCTTTGGTAAAGTACTCCTACTAGTTTAGTAGTATCAAAATATTAAAAACATAGTTATACATATAGTCGATACAAAATAATTTTAAAAATCTAAATATGGAAATTAAATTCGTGGTGGTATCCCACTCCCTTTCTTCATCACCTCCACACAACTTCACAAGTCCATAAAACATCTAAGTAGTAGGCTGCTTACCGGCGTTACCTACAGTATGAATATACACGTATGAGCTTTCGTTTAGTAAATACAAATTCTCACAAAACATTTTCATAAAATCATATCATCACACGTAACATCATGAATGTTAAAAATGCATGTGATATATGTGTGTTCAATTATATTTCATTATATACATGTCTTATCTACTTAAGGATCCCTATGTCGTACCCATATGCGCGTAATCAATGGGGAGTTAGGGGAGCGACCTTCCAACCATCTCTAAGGTCATAACTTATAAATTTCGTTTTTATCATATCCTCTCACTAGTTTGAGATTGGTACGACACTTAATCTTATTTTTCATTAGCCTTATTCTTATTAATTGTGACAATGTGTAGTTTTGCATATTACTATGTATCTATTATTATGGCTTAAATATCTATGAGGCATGTCAATCATGTCAGTGCAAGAGAAATTATGCACGTCAAATGCTTAATCAAGGCAATATGTATAACTCATATACTCATCATATCATCAAGGCAAATCATAGAAAACATAGAATATCAACAAAGAAAAACATTTTGTTCCATGCTGTAGGTGAGGTTTGTACTTACTTGTCTTCTGTCTTAAACTTCCGAAGTTGTACCTCCTACTATGCAAGTTTGAGAAATTGTCCTGAAATGACAATATCTTATTATTGGATAGGACCATACTTATATAACTTTATTCATTCATTTATTTATTTTATAAATTAAAGTGAGGTTAATTTGCTTATATCATTATTAACTTTAACAATTAATTCAAATTAATTATTATGTGTTAAATAAATTTCTACTATGATTATTTAATTAATTTAATTATACTTAATTTAATTGATTAAGTAATCAATTGATCAATTAATTAATTAACTAATTAATTAGGCAGTAGTTAATTATTACTTTATTTAATTGAGTAATTATAATTAAATTACATAATTTTAATTCACTAATTAATAATTATATTGTTAATAATTTAATTATGTTACTTAAATATTCTTTCTCATATAATAATTATCAATTATTAATTCTCATATTAATTATTAATAATTTAATTAATCTAATAATTAATGTTTGATTAATCTCTAATTAATCATCCATAGTTATTTTAAAAATTATATCAATAATTAATAATTAATTAATCTCTAATTAATCATGTATTATAATTATGTAATTACTAACATAATAATCTTACGCTAATTATCACCTACGAACTCTTTTAATTAATTAATTAATTACTTTATTCATTACTAATTAACTTTCTTAGTATAATTACATTTGGTTATGTATTTATTATTTTATTTATTTATTTATTTCTTAATTAATTAATTAATCAAGGTGACAAGGAGTCACCTAAGTGTATATCTCCTATCTATTATTGGGTTTGTTAGGCCCAATCCCTTTAGTTATGATCATTTAGTTGGGCTAAAGTAATCTCTTGGTATATACCCAGTAATCATCTAGTGTACTTTGTCTTAGTTTATTTAAAAACTTGTGATTCAATTTTATAAAGTTAGGTTCTTTCACATTATTTGATCATACACTTAATACCAACTCATTTCATAACTAAATATGTCAATATGTTATGACTTACCCTTATGTCACATTTTAATATTTAATCATTTTTTCGGTGTAAAATTTTAACTTGTGAGATTTCTTTAAATTTGAGTATAATCCCATTTTGGACACTTGATGACTCGTTGGAAAGTTTGAAATATTTAGTATCTATCTTTATAATTTGTCTTCCAAGATTTTAAGCATTTCAAACATTAATGTGCAAGTTTTCCTAAGTGTCTTATGATAAAATCTCAGTTTACCAGATTATAATATAATATTATGTGATTTATTAAAATTTACGTATATATCTGTTTTAAATGCATGATATCTCATTTTGAAGCTTGAGATGTCTACTTTATAACGGTAAAGTTATTTCCTTTAGTGTTAGAGTGTTTCATAATGTAAACTTAGGTTTTGTTCCTATTGGTCCCACATACATACCATAAGTCCAGATTTATGCATAAATTTAGAAAAATCATAACAATTCACTTGCAAATCCAAATAAGACAAGAGATATGTTATTGGAAAGCTTATGGTGTCTAGTTCATATTCTAAGAACATTTTTGTAAAAAATTATGGTTTACTAACCTAAAATATACGGAATCTATGGCTAGTATAGGCTTCTAGCAAAGACTTTCAGTTCGTATTCCAAACTTGTAAAATTCACAAAAAACTGTACTTTATCCGTTTGAGGCGCATGATATCTTGTTGGAAAGCTTAAAGAATCTAATTTTTAGATCTGTAATTTATAATCCAAAATCTTATAACTAAAGGGTTCAGAGTACATAAAACCCTAGGCTAAACTGTATCCTAGAGGTTCCTTTTCTCTCTGGTTTTATGTCATAATTTCAAATGCTCATAACTTTAGACATACAAAAGCAAACCAAGTTATTCCAAAGTCTAAAATGAAGTTTATCATCTGTAGAATCTTATCATATAATTTATTTTTCATACTAAAGTTTCTAATACATGCCATATTACCACAACAATGACAAGCTCAAACAAAGTTCGTAGATATTATCAAAATGCTCCGTGGATCCTTTAAGATCTTAGACCTGTAAAGTTCTTCTCAAAATATTTTCCTAGGTCAGAAGAGGCCTAAAATTAATATTCTAACTGAACATCAAGCTTTAGTTCTCCAAAAATTACTAAAACACAAATAATATCACTAGGTTACCTCTAGTAACAAATCCTCTAACCCTGTTTCACACTTCTTTGAACTTAGTACTAGGGTTGCTTGGAGGTTGAAAATGGAGAGAGAAGGGTGCTAGAGGGGTGTTGGGAGATGAAGAATAGTGTTGATGGTGGTGGCTAGAGAAGCTAGGTTTTTTTTTAGCTTAACTTATATGAGAATAAAATGAGATGTTGGGGGCTTGTTTTTAGTCAATATTTGCTTTAAAAGAGCTGTATTTTGAAGGGTAAAAATTGGAAAATTTTTGGCTGATTCTCCCCTTCATTGCCGCCACTTAAGGGAGGGAGTTGGGTTGAAAGTTTTGTTCAACAAAGTTGAGACAAATGGTCACTTTTACTTGTCTCTTCTTTGTGACATATTGCCAAAACAAGTCATGTCATCTCTTACATAAAGTTGCATGCATGCACCACTTTCCTTTTTTTTTTTTTTTAATCATTTGTTCAAATTTCTTCTTCCTTTTTGACCACAAAAATCCAGATCCCTTTGGTTTTTTTTTTTTTTTTCTCATTTTCATTTTGTTTTTCTTTCTTCCAATTTTTCCACCATTGATCAAAAGTTGTCATTCTTATTCTCCTCCATTGGATCTTTTATCACACCAATCATTATGTTAAGCTCTCATTGGTCACTTATCATTCAAAGCCTGGCCATTGATTTGCTTAGGATTCTTTAACATAAAACCTATACCAATGATTTCAAACTTAAGCGCAATTCTTGATCAATCTTCCACCTTTGGATTTTCTAAGAATAAATCCTAGTTATTCATCTTCTATTTATGTGACACATTAATTTCTCAATAATACTCTCAAAACTTAAATATTGATATGACCAAAATAAATACTAAAATCATTAAATTGACTTACTAATAAAAATCGGGATCTTCCCAAAAATTAACATTTATCCCTCTAATACAACATAATAAATTTTTCATATAAATTTATATGTCATTCGGTTCAGCTTTTATGTATCTAAAATTTCTCATTTAAATAGTGAAACTCAACATTATTAGATCATCGACATCATCGTACACATGATACATATACAATCATTCATGATCTTGAAATTAGATATTCATAAAAATAATTCATTAGAAGTATATTAATGAAGGAAATCCATGATAATAATTCTTGAATCAAGTTCATGAATTTCTAGGACGTCACAAGTTATCTGAGTATTCTAACTTCTACCCTTATAACCTAATTTCTTTCAGCAAAATAATAAGAATAATTAGTATGTATCCAATAAAAAAACTTCTAAAGCTGATTTTATTTTTATTTTTATAAATAATACAATTATTTAATAGAAATCATTTAGTTTCCTTGAAAAACTTAGACATTAGTACTACCATGTTAACTCAGCTATTATCAACAAATATAAATGAAAACTTACAATTCAAACTTGAATCTGCATTCAATCTTTTGAGAAATAAAAATTAAGGTCATCTTCACATTTTTTTTTGTTTTTTGGTTTTTTTGTTTTTGCTTTTGCTAAGTGAATCTTTACAGCTTGTTCAATTACATTTGAAAGCTTTCAACAGGTCATCTTTTCACGAAATTTGACTTTCCTCCAAATCTTCACAAGAGAAAATTAATTAGTACAAATTTCTCTCTTGTTATGTTATAAAAGATGGTAAATTCAAACTTCAAAGCATTAATTTCTATAATTAGAAATACACCCTGGTTAAGAAAAATCAGTAACATACAATAATAGAAGTTTTTCAACAAAGAAATAAAACAGAGAACAAATTATGATATGGAATACATCGTATAGCAAAAGATAGTCCAAGAAAAGTTTAAATACCAAATTATATAGGCTACACGTACATTATATCAAGGAATGTAAATTACAAAAAAAAAAAAAACATTGGCATATAATTTATATTTATACCTTTTTTTTCAGATTTTGAATTGTTTGCAATTAGGAAGCAGTATCATATCCGGTTCCTTTGTTTACTATTAATTTTAATTGCATGATGATAATTAAAATTAATAGAAGTAGCAGTCAAATATAACAAAATTCTCTTACTTGATACAACAATTTGTCTCCATTTCATTTTTACAGGTGGCTAGAGGAAAGAGTTTCAGAAATTTACAAAAATTGACAATCTCTGAATGCAACAGTGTACAGTGTATGTTCTCTTTTGCAATGGTTGAAAGCCTTATTCAGCTTAAGGAGCTATATGTATCAAAGTGTGAGGCCATGGTACAGATAGTCACAAAAGCAGTAGGAGAAGATGGGAGGTTGGAGAACATCATCTCATTCCCTAAACTTGAATCTCTTGTGCTTCAATATCTTCCAAAACTCAAAAGGTTTTGTGAAGGAGATTGCATTGAATTCCCTTCCTTACGAAAGCTCGAAATATGGGGTTGTCACGAATTGAGGACATTTATTCCTAATTCTCATGAATCAATAATACCAACGCTGCAAGCTGTTGATGAAGAAAGAGAGTTGGAGGCCCAACAACCTCTTTTCAATGAAAAGGTAACATTGTTTTAGTATTTAACATTAATTGAAAGTAAATTCATTATTATTCCTATTCTAATTTCTGCTATTATCTCGTCATTATTTCTCTATTTCAGAATATAAGAACCCAAACCTGTAAGCAAACACATGCCCAAATTCTTAATACTACTTAGTATCTATATTTTATTGAATATCGTCATTGTTCTTTGTTCAAATTAATTACGTATCCATCAACATCTCTTAAGTTAGTTGGTAGGGTACTCGTTCTCCTTGCTAATTGCTTGGATTTGAGCCGTCACTACCGCATTGACCGGAGTATACGGCAATCCAATTTGTGAAAGATCCATATATCATGCAGGGGGCATCCACAGCTCCGTGGAGTTATCTGAGCATTTCAACTTCTACCCTTATAGCCTAATTTCTTTCAGCAAAATAATAATAATAATAATAATAATCATGTATCCAATATAAAGACTTCTAAAGCTTTTTTTTTTTTTTTTAATTTTTATAAATAATACAATTATTTAAAAGAAATCATTTAGTTTCCTTGAAAAACTTAGAGATTAGTATTACCATGTTAACCCAGCCGTAATCAACATATGTAAATGAAAACTCATAATACAAACTTGAATCTACATTTAATCTTTCGAGAAATACAATTTACTATCTAGCTAAAGGTTTCTCTAAAAAAGTATTTTTAGAAAATAAAAATAAATATAAAAATTAAAATATTCGTTCACGAAAGTTTGAACTATTTATCTATTGTTTTGTTTCTCTTTGAATTTGTACGAAAATATGATTTATTTAGAGAACCAATTTAAGTGTTGTGTTTCAATCAATTCATTCCTAAAATTGAGGTCATCTTTACATTTATTATTATTATTATTTTTTTTGTGCTAAGTGAATCTTTACAGCTTGTTTAGTTACGTTTGAAAGCCTTCAACAGGTCATCTTTTTATGAAATTGGACTTTCCTCCAAATCTTCACAAGAGATTTTCTCTTCTTATGTTATAAAAGTAATTTTCTATAATTGGAAATACTCCTTGATTAAGAAAAAGAAGTAACATACAATAATAGAAGTTTTTCAACAAAGAAATAAAACAGATAACAAATTACGATATGAAATTCATCTTATAGCAAACGATAGTCCAAGAAAAGTCTACACGCACCTTATATCAACGAATTTAAATAAAAAAATTTAGAAAAAAAACATTGGTATATAATTTATATTTGTATCTTTTTTTTTTCAAGAATTTGAAGTATTTGCAATTAGGAAGCAGTATCTTGTACCGTTCCTTTGTTTACTATTATTTTTAATTACATGATGGTAATTAAAATTAGTAGACGTAGCAGTCAAATATAACAAAATTCTCTTACTTGATACAACAATTTATCTCCATTTCATTTTTACAGGTAGCTAGAGGAAAGAGTTTCAGAAATTTACAAAAATTGACAATCTCTGAATGCAACAATGTACAGTGTATGTTCTCTTTTGCAATGGTTAAAAGCCTTATTCAGCTCGAGGAGCTACATGTATCAACATGTGTGGCCATGGAACAGATAGTCACAAAAGCAGTAGGAGAAGATGGGAGGCTGAAGAACATCATCTCATTCCCTAAACTTGAATCTCTTGAACTTCAATATCTTCCAAAACTCAAAAGGTTTTGTGAAGGAGATTGCATTGAATTCCCTTCCTTACTAAAGCTCAGAATATCGGATTGTTACGAATTGAGGACATTTAATCCTAATTCTCATGAATCAACAATACCAACGCTGCAAGCTGTTGATGAAGAAAGAGAGTTGGAGGTCCAACAACCTCTGTTCAATGAAAAGGTAACATTGTTTAATATTTAACATTAATTGAAAGTAAATTCATTAATTATTCCTATTATAATTTCTGCTATTATCTCGTCATTATTTTTCTATTTTAGAATAAGAACCCAAACCTGTAAGCAAACACATGCCCAAATTCTTAATACTACTTAGTATCTATATTTTATTGAATATCATCATTGTTCTTTGTGCAAATTAATTACATATCCATCAACAACTCTTAGGTGGGTTGATAGGGTACTCGTTGTCCTTGTAAATTGCTTGGGTTCGAGCTGTCACCACCGCATTGACCGGAGTATATGGCAATCTAATTCATGAAAGATCTATATATTACGCGGGGGGCATCCACAGTTCCCTGGGGTTATCTTGGCATTTCAATCTCTACCCTTATAGCCTAATTTCTTTCAGCAAAATAATAATAATAATCATAATCATAATCATAATCATGTATCCAATATAAAAACTTCTAAAGCTTTTTTTTTTTTTTTTACTTTTATATATAATACAATTATTTAAAAGAAATCATTTAGTTTCCTTGAAAAACCTAGAGATTAGTGTTACCATGTTAAACCAGCTGTAATCAACACATGTAAAATGAAAACTCATATTTCAAACTTGAATCTGCATTTAATATTTCTAGAAATACAATTTACTATCTAGCTAAAGGTTTCCCTAAAAATGTATTTTTAGAAAATAAAAATAAATATAAAAATTAAAATATTCGTTCACAAAAGTTTGAACAATTTATCTATTGTTTTGTTTCTCTTTGAATTTGTACGAAAAAATGATTTGTTTAGAGAACCAATTTAAGTGTTGTGTTTCAATCAATTCATTCCTAAAATTGAGGTAATCTTCAAATTTTCTTTCTTTCTTTTTTTTTTTTTTTTTTTGCTAAGTGAATCTTTACAGCTTATTTAGTTACGTTGAAAATGAAAAGCCCTCAACAGGTCATCTTTTCATGAAATTTAACTTTCCTCCAAATCTTCACAAGAGATTTCTTTCTTGTTATGTTATAAAAGACGGCAAATTCAAAATTTAAAGCATTAATTTTCTATAATTGGAAATACACCTTGATTAAGAAAAAGTAGTAACATACAATAATAGACGTTTTTCAGCAAAGAAATAAAACAGATAACAAATTATGATATGAAATTCATCTTATAGCAAAAGATAGTCCAAGAAAAGTCTAAATACCAAATTATATATGCTACACGCACCTTAAATCAACGAATTTAAATAACAAAATTAAAAAAAACATTGGCATAGAATTTATATTTGTATCTTTTTTTTTTTTCTTCAAGAATTTGAAGTATTTGCAATTAGGAAGCAGTATCTTATCCCGTTCCTTTGTTTACTATTATTTTTAATTACATGATGGTAATTAAAATTAGTAGAAGTAGCAGTCAAATATAACAAAATTCTCTTACTTGATCCAACAATTTGTCTCTATTTCATGTTTACAGGCAGCTACAGGAAAGAGTTTTAGAAATTTACAAGAGCTGACAATCACTAAATGCCACAACGTACAGTGTATGTTCTCTTTTGCAATGGTTGAAAGCCTTATTAAGCTTAAGATGCTAGATGTATCAAAGTGTGAGGCCATGGAACAGATAGTCACAAAAGCAGTAGGAGAAGATGGGAGGTTGAAGAACATCATCTCATTCCCTAAACTTGAATCTCTTGCGCTTCAATATCTTCCGGAACTCAAAAGGTTTTGTGAAGGAGATTGCATTGAATTCCCTTCCTTATTGACGCTCGGAATATGGGATTGTTACGAATTAAGGACATTTATTCCTAATTCTTATGAATCAACAATACCAACGCTGCAAGCTGTTGATGAAGAAAGAGAGTTGGAGGCCCAACAACCTCTTTTCAATGAAAAGGTAACATTGTTTTAGTATTTAACATTAATAGAAAGTAAATTCATTAATTATTCCTATTCTAATTTCTGCTATTATCTCGTCATTATTTCTTTATTTCAGAATAAGAACCCAAACCTGTAAGCAAACACATGCCCAAATTCTTGATACTACTTAGTGTCTATATTTTATTGAATAAGATCATTGTTCCTTGTTCAAATTAATTATGTAACCGTCAACATCTTTAAGTGGGTTGGTAGGGTGCTCGTTCTCCTTGTTGAATACTTGGGTTTGAGTTGTCACCACCGCATTGGTTGGAGTATGTGGCAATCCAATTTTTGAAGGATCCATATATCACGCGGGGGGCATCTCCCTGTGATTATCTGAGCATTTCAGCCTCAATTCTTACAATCTAATTTCTTTTATCAAAACAATAATAATAATAATCATGTATCCAATGTAAAAACTTATAAAGCTGATTTTTTTTTTACTTTTTATAAATAATACAATTATTTCTAAGAAATCATTTAGTTTCCTTGAAAAACTTAGATATTAGTATTACCATGTTAACCCAGTTGTAATCAACATATGTAAATGAAAACTCATAATTCAAACTTGAATATGCATTTAATCTTTCGAGAAATACAAATTAATTGGTTTTTACTACCTAGCTAAAGGTTTCCCTAAAAATGTATTTTTTGAAAATTAAAATATTCGTTCATAAAAGTTTGAACAATTTATCTATTGTTTTGTCTCTCTTTGAATTTGTACGAAAAAATGATTTGTTTAGAGAACCAATGTTAATGTTGTGTTTCAATCAATTCATTCCTAAAATTGAGGGCATCTTCACTTTTTTTTTTTTTTTTTTTGGCTAAGTGAATCTTTATAGCTTGTGTAGTTTCGTTTGAAAGTCTTTAACAGGTCATCTTTTCATGAAATTTGACTTTCCTTCAAATCTTCACAAGAGATAATTAGTACAAATTTCTCTCTTGTTATGTTATTAAAGACGGAAAATTCAAAATTTAAAGCATTAATTTTCTATAATTAGAAATACACCCTAATTAAGAGAGAGCAGTAACATACAGTAGTAGAAGTTTTTCAACAAATAAATAAAACAGAGAACAAATTATGATATGAAATTCATCTTATAGCAAAAGATAGTCCAAGAAAAGTCTAAATACCAAATTATGTATGCTACACGCACCTTATATCAACGAATTTAAACAACAAAATTTAAAAAAAAACGTTGGCATATAGTTTATATTTGTATCTTTTTTTTTTTTTTTTTTTTTTTCAGAATTTGAAGTATTTGCAATCAGGAAGCAGTATCATATCCCATTTTTTTGTTTACTATTATTTTTAATTACATGATGATAATTAAAATTAATAGAAGTAGCAGTCAAATATAACAAAATTTTCTTACTTGATACAACAATTTGTCTCTATTTCATGTTTACAGGTAGCTACAGGAAAGAGTTTTAGAAATTTACAAGAGCTGACAATCACTAAATGCCACAATGTACAGTGTATGTTCTCTTTTGCAATGGTTGAAAGCCTTATTCATCTTAAGGAGCTACAAGCATCAGAGTGTGAGACCATGGAACAGATAGTCACAAAAGCAGTAGGAGAAGATGGGAGGTTGAAGAACATCATCTCATTCCCTAAACTTGAATCTCTTGAGCTTCAATATCTTCCAGAACTCAAAAGGTTTTGTGAAGGAGATTGCATTGAATTCCCTTCCTTATTGACGCTCGGAATATGGGATTGTTACGAATTGAGGACATTTATTCCTAATTCTCATGAATCAACAATACCAACGTTGCAAGTTGTTGATGAAGAAAGAGAGTTGGAGGCCCAACAACCTCTGTTCAATGAAAAGGTATCCTTTCTTTGCTATTTTAGATTCATTGAAATTTGAAAGTAATTCAATTTTATTTTGCTTCTTCTGGTATGCCATTCATTAGGATTTGGTCCAAAGTCGCATAGTATAGAGAGAAAACACAAGTGTACAAACTTTTTACTATAAGAGTTTCATGAAAGTTTTGTTGCTGGGATTTGTATTTAGAATGTATTGTAGAAAAGGTACAAATCTATAAAGATACGATACCACATTTATATTGACACTGTGATGACTAAAATACTTTGGGAATACAAGATTACAAATCCTCTTTACAATGTTTTTTCTTTATACTAATAAATTTGATAATCTTTTCACAGGTTGCGGCTACAAACTTAACAGATCTTGTAGTGTGGAAATGTTATGGGTTGATAAGTTTATTTAATTCCTCAACAGCTACAAGTCTGACCCAACTCAGAAGAGTTCTCATTAGTAAATGCGATCAGATGACACAAGTAATTCATGTCAATGATCAGATGGAGGATGAATCAGCAGCAGAAAGTGAGATTGTTTTCGGCCCATTGAATATCTTAGCTCTTCACTGTTTGCCCAATCTCAAATGCTTTCATAGTGGAAATAATAAGTTACAATTTCCAATTTTGGAGAAAATAATTTTGAGTGAATGCCCTGAGATGAGGAGCTTCTCTCATGGAACTATAAACACCCCGTACTTGGACAGATTAATAATTGCAGAACTAGACCCCCGGCGTCAATCTTGTGGTACGGATTTGATTTTAAGATATCAGGAAGAAGCCGAACCAATCGAAGAGCTATGGGAGGGTGATCTCAATAGGAGCATAAGAAAGCTTTGGGACGACTCATATATAGCATTACAATGGATATTCTCAGAAACTGTGGTATGCATTATCCGGCCTTCATAAAACTTTGATATTAATATATATATATATATATTTTAAAAGTCTGATATAAGAATATTTGTGACCATTTTTTAGTGCGACTTTGGTAAATCAGAATTATAATGGGATGCCAATACCACTCAGTTTGCTCAAATCCCTTCGGAAATTTATTTAATTAGTGTAAATTTATGCAACATTTATTTATATAGCTTACCTAGAAAATAATAAATATTGAAAAACTTATAAAAAGCAAATAGAGAAATTCAAGCTACTTGTATCTATGTCTCTTATTTATAATTTCAGGATGATCAGAATTTTGAAGAAGATACGGCTGGTCATGATCAGAAGATTCAGAATAATAAAGAAAATACAGCCTCTTTTTCTTTTTCTTCTTCTTCTTCTTTGGAGTAAGCTAGAACATAGCCACCATTTCACACGTGTACTTGTCCTTTTCCAAAATATATACATCATGGTAAGAACATCCCTTACCGATATTCTTAATATTGTCTTAACATTCCTTGTGGAATTGGAATAGTCATATTAACAAATTTGATTCGGTTTATAAATGCATTGTTTTTCATATATTTTCTGAGAACAAATTCATTTAATATTTGTGAAATCTGATATGTAATGTTGTAACTCGGCGTTGAATTTTATGAGAAGGCAGAGTGCTAAAGTTTTCATTTATTTATTTCTCTTTCTTTTCCTTTTCTATTTTGCTTCAACAATTGTTTTTAATATTTGGTCTTTGATATGTTTGGTTTCAGATTTTGAACAATTGAAGGAGATTGATTTATTTGGACACTGGTTGCTGAAAGAGACGGATTCAATGATGCTCTATGATCTCATGTTCTGTCAACCAATACAAGTACAAGGATGTTTGGTTCGTTAAATGATGATTAATCTTTTCTTGACAATCTGTTCTGAGATGATTTGCAATGATACAACTAGCAAATTGTCCAACTAAGGGATTTTACAAGTAGTGCAAAGGTTTTATGTACTCTTTTTCCGCTCTTGAGTTTTTTTCCTTTGGATTTAATCTAAAGATGTTTTAAATCGATGGTATTCTCTGAGGTGACGGTCTAGGCTTTTTCCTGTGGGGTTACTACCGGCCATTCATTTGAGTAGCTCTTTGCTATTAGGTGTTATTATCTATATCATTTGAATACTTCCATTATGGTTGTTTCTTGTTTTTCCATTAATAAAATTGAGTTGAGAACTTAGAACGGGATAGATTGTAAACAGTTGTCAATCTAATTAGGATGTATTAATTTTCCTTAATACTAATTACTCTCTCATCTTTTAAAATATATACATATATAGACACATATGTATAATACTAGATATCCTCTGAAATTTTATTTTCTATATTATGGGATATTTCTAATATTACGGCTTCTCTTAAAAAAATTTATTATGGCTGATTAAGTAAATAAGGGTATTTACTCTTTATCAACTACTGAGGGTGATATTTTTCATATATTGTGCTTGTCTAGATATATTCCCTAGAAATGACTATATATATTTGTATAGATAAGACAAATATAAAAATTAATGTCACATAACATGATTCTTTGAAACATTCTCCTCTCTCGCTGGTCTTCCACAAAGTTGTTAAGTAATAGATTTCTTGTGTGATTGTTTGAGTTTTAGGTTTTTGTAATAAATACAAGCCATAAGCAATAATACCTACAATGAAACTAACAAAAAATTAACGACTCAACAATTCACTATTTTATTCCGTTATTAAAAGTTTGTTTAACAAAACATTAGAATAAAAAGATTTGAACTCCCATCTGAATAGTGTTTGGATATATTCGCAATTTGAATAGAAACATTTGAATATATACTTGGATGTATGTTTAAGAAATTCTAATAAATCTCACGAATCTTAATATCGTGGAAGATTTTGATGGTGCATTTTGATTGGCTCATTTTTTTTTTTCTTTTTTCCCTCTAAACAGAAAAGAAAAAAAGAATTATCCCAATCATATTTTAAGCAAGAAATAACCCCAATTTAGGCGGGGTACTTTTCTTTAGTTTACCTATATAGTTATTTTCTGCATAGCATTTAGATGGTATATCCAAAATTTTCGATGCCAAATGTGTTTTATCTATTCGCATGGATAGGTCAAATTGAGGTAAATCATTCCTCTAAATGGGGACCTAATAAATTTTGATTGTATTACCACTCTAAAATAAAAATATTTGACGTTAAATTTAGGGTCTTTGAGTTTTTTGCTTAAACATTTACCTCAAACTCAACAAGACTAATAAGTGTTAACCTTAACTCTTTCATTCCAAAATTTACTCTATATATATTCGAGATCAAATCTATAAGCTCTCTCAAAAGCTGTATCTGCGTTTCAAACTCAATGACCCTAGACCAAATGGTCGTGGTCCATTATGTTTTCCATTTAATAAAGAGTAATTGATCTAAATAGTTTTCAAACTCTTTAAAGGATGACGATTTAGTTCCTATTTTATTTTTTTTGGCCGAGAAGACCCCAAACTTTTAAAATATTAGCTTTCTGTCCAAATCCGTTAAATTTCTAACAGAATGTATCAGGTGTAATGCATGTGATCTAATTAGTGAGGTTATTTTAGTAATTCAATAATAATTCATTTTAATAAAAATTAAAAATTAAAATTAAAAAACAAATTCCATCTTCTCTCCTCCACCCCCACCCCTCTCTCTTTCTCTCTCTCTCTTCAATATTGACGACACCACGGGGGAAAAGGGACCTAGATCAGCAAGCTCGGGGGGGGGGGGGCTGTGGTCGGATGGCGATGAAGACGCATGGGAGGGTGGGACCCAGATCGGGAACTCCAAGGGGTTGACATCAACATGGTGGGGGGTGGGTTGGGGGGGGGGGTGCAAAACGCAGATCTTGCAAAGGTGAGGGGGTTCATTTTGTGGGGGGGGGGAGTGAAGGGGAGGAATGAAGGCGTGAGACGGACCTCGTGTCACCAGCCAGGGGGTGGGAAAAAGGGAGGAAGATGGCCTTCAATGTTGGCATCGGATCCGTTTTTTTTTTGGGGGGGGTGGGGTATGGTGGTGGGAGGAGAGGGGAGAAAGAGAAAGGTCTCTCCTCTTTCTTTCTTTCTTTCTTTTTTTTAATGTTATTATATGCATAAGGGTATTTTCCTTCAAAAAGTACAAAACGTATTTCTCACGTGATTATTCAGTGAGTTTTTTCATGGAACCAGACAAAAAGGACTGAAATGACCTAAAAATAGGAGTTTAGGGTTATCTCGGTTAAAAAAAAAAGAACATGGATCAAACAATCACCTTTAAAAGATTTTAAAGACTATTTAAGTTAATTACTCTTCAATAAATGAAGTTAATTACTCTTCAATCCCTTGAGAAAATTACCTAAAAAATCACATTTTTTATCATTTATTGGTCAACATGATACAAAATTTTCCCTTTTATCAACATAATACAAACTTTTTTTTCTTTAATTTGTTTTGATTATGTTTGATTTTCTGATATGCTAATTGTCTTTTTTACCCTTGCGTACATGTTTTTCATCAGATTTTTTTTCGTTGTTCTCTCTCTTCAAATTTTTTTCTCGCCCTCTCTGTCCACTCCCTGTCTGTCTAGAAATTTGTGAAAATGACTTAACAACAAACTTAAATTAGCAAAATGACTTTCCCTTTTATTTTGTATTTTTTTAATTCAAAAAATGCTGATTGTGTATTTAAAATAACAACAAACCAAACTAAAAAAAAACTAAAAAACAAAAAAGAAAACTTGCTGGTTCGCACGTCTACTGCAGCTCTTCTTCTTCTTCTTCTTCTTCTTCTTCTTCGCACTTTCTACTGCAGCTCTTCTTCTTCTTCTTCTTCGTCATTCCCTCCCCCCAAAAGAGTCTTCCCAAATCCGCCGCCACCACCTCCGGCGCCGCTGCCACCCTAAACGACGCCGTCGAAGATCTTCTTCTTCGACGCCGCTGCCACCTCCGCCACCATCTGCAGCTCTTCTTCTTCTTCTTCTTCTTCACACGTTCTACTGCTGCATGCTTCTTCTTCTTCTTCATCGTTCCCTCCCCCCAAAAGAGTCTTCCCAAATCTGCCGCCACCACCTCCGGCGCCGCTGCCACCCTAAACGATGCCGTCGAAGATCCGGAGACCGCGTCACAAGCTCTCTAACCACACCTTCTTCTTCCTCTTCTTCCCCTCCGACCACCACAAGCTCCGCTGCCACCTCCACCATGCCTTCTCCTTTGCTCGGAAGAGCTTAAAGCTGCTTAGTTAATAATTAGTAGAGAAACATGTAGTGTTCTAGGAGCGTTTTAAACTATATGCTGGGTTTAATTGCTGTAAGGAACAAAGTAGATTAGATTTGTGGATATTTCCTTCTCCTCTTTCCCCTTATTCCTTTGGAGAATGGGTGAAATGGGTATAGTTATTGCATCCCGAGGAGTATATCAAGAGTTGAAGTGTGAAGCAAGAATGGCGTTAGTATCACTTTTGTGCATATATTATTGTGTTAATAAATCTCGGGTGTGCATGGTATGGTAGGTATGCAGATAGAAGCATATATAGGTCGGGATTAGCATGTCTGTTCCTTCTATTTAACATGCTTGTATCGCTTATGATGTTAGTATAAGTGAACTGACACAAGTTTCTGAAATAACCAACATGGAAGATAGTGTTAATACATTGGCTGCTAATTAGTTATCTAATGTTTATGATAGAATTATTTTCTATGTCCTACATTCCGAAAGACTTGTACACAGAGTATTCTTGGGTGACGTTTCAGGGTGTAATTTTTTTTTTCTCAAGATTCTTGCTCCTTCGAAGAGCCACAGCGAGAGTATTGAATGCCAACCTCCCACCGTTCTCCTTCATTTCCAACTTTCCAAGCCCCAAAAACCCCACTGCTCTCCTCGCCGTCATTCTTACCATCACCTTATGTCATGTATGATTCGTCTCACAACACACGGAACAACCACAAAAAACACGGAACGACCACTAAAATTTTCGGGTCGTTTCTTGTAAACGTTGACCCTTTTTTTTTTTTTTTTTTCCGTTTAGAGAAAACACCAAAAAACTATGCCAATGTGTTTTGTCATGTATAATTTGCCTCAAAATCCACGGAACGATCACGGAACGACAACTAAAAATTGCAAAACAACCGCTCAATCGTTCCTTGTAAACATTGACTTTTTTTTTTCTTTTTTTTCCGTTAAGAGAAAACACTAAAAAACTATGCCAATGACTTTTGTCATGTATAATTTGCCTCAAAATCCACGGAACGACCACTAAAAATTACAGAACGACTGCTCTATTGTTCCTTGTAAACATTGACTTATTTTTTTATTTTTTTCCGTTAAGCGAAAACACCAAAAAACTATGCCAATGACAAAACTAATGTATGATTTGTCTCAAAATCTTCGGAACGACCATGGAACAATCACTAAAAAGTGCGTAACGACCATATGGTCGTTCCATGTAAATGTTGACTATTTTTTTATTTTTTTCCGTTAAGCGAAAACACCAAAACACTATGCCAATGACTTGTCATGTATTATTTGCCTAAAAACCTTCGGAACAACCAGGAACGACCATGGAACGACCATTGAAAAGTACGGAACGACCACACGGTCGTTCCTTGTAAATGTTGACTTATTTTTAAAATTTTTTCCGTTAAGCGAAAACACCAAAAAAACTATGCCAATGATTTTTTTCATGTATGATTTGCCTAAATACCTTCAGAACGACCAGGAACGACCATGAAACGACCACTGAAAAGTGCGGAACGACCACTAATTTTGACTTGGAAATGTTGACTTTTTTCAAATTTTTGCCGTTAAATGAAAAAATTTTTAAAAAGTCACCAACGACTAAAGGCATGTATGACAAGCCTATAATCCATCAGAACGACCACGGAACGACCACCCAAAACCGTGGAACGACCACTAAAAAGTCACTTGGAAATGTTGACTTTTTTCAAATTGTTTACCGTTAAATGAAAAAATTAAAAAAAAGTCACCAACGTCTAAAGGCAAGTATGACAAGCCTCCAAACCTTCAGAACGACCAAGAATGACCGCGGAACGACCATCGAAAAGTGCGGAACGACCACTAAAAAAGACTTTTTAAAGGTTGACTTTTGTGAAATTTTTTAGCGTTAAATGAAAAAATTAGAAAAAAGTCACCAACTACTAAAGGCATGTATGAGAAGCCCATCAACCCTCAGAACGACGCGGAACGACCATCCGAAAAGACGGAATGACCTAAAAAAATTTGAGGAAAAGGTTGACTTTTGTAAAATTTTTTACCGTTAATTGAAAAAAATAGAAAAAAGTCACCACCTACTTTAGGTCGTTCCGCCTTTTTGGATGGTCGTTCCGCGGTCATTCCTGGTCATTCCGAGGTTTGATGGGCTTCTCATACATGCCTCTAATAGTTGGTGACTTTTTTCTATTTTTTTCAATCAACGGTAAAAAATTTCACAAAAGTCAACCTTTTCCAAGTCTTTTTAGAGGTCGTTCCGCCTTTTCGGATGGTTGTTCCGCGGTCGTTCCTGGTCGTTCCGAGGTTTGATGGGCTTCTTATACATGCCTCTAGTAGTTGGTCACTTTTTTCTATTTTTTTCATTTAAAGGTAAAAAATTTCACAAAAGTCAACCTTTTCCAAGTAACTTTTAGAGGTCGTTCCGCCTTTTTGGATGGTCGTTCCGCGGTCGTTCCTGGTCGTTTCGAGGGTTGATGGGCTGCTCATACATGCCTCTAGTAGTTGGTGACTTTTTTCTATTTTTTTCAATTAACGGTAAAAAATTTTACAAAAGTCAACCTCTTCCAAGTGACTTTTAGAGGTCATTCCGCCTTTTCGGATGGTTGTTCCGCGGTCATTCCTGGTCGTTCCGAGGGTTGATGGGCTGCTCATACATGCCTCTAGTAGTTGGTGACTTTTTTCTATTTTTTTCAATTAACGGTAAAAAATTTCACAAAAATCAACCTTTTCCAAGTCTTTTTTAGAGGTCGTTCCGCCCTTTTCGATGGTTGTTCCGCGGTCGTTCCTGGTCATTCCGAAAGTTTATAGGCTTTTCATACATGCCTTTAGTCATTGACGACTTTTTTTTTAATTTTTTCATTTAACGGTAAAAAATTTGAAAAAAGTCAACCTTTTCCAAGTCTTTTTTAATGGTCGTTTCGCCATTTTAGGTGGTCGTTCCGTGGTCGTTCCTAGTCATTTCGATGGTTTATAGGCTTGTCATACATGCCTTTAGTCGTTGGTGACTTTTTTTTAATTTTTTCATTTAACGGTAAAAAATTTGAAAAAAGTCAACATTTCTAAGTCTTTTTTAGTGGTCGTTCCGTTGTCGTTCCGATGATTTATAGGCTTGTCATACATGCCATTAGTCGTTGGTGACTTTTTTTTTTAATTTTTTCATTTAACGGTAGAAAATTTGAAAAAAGTCAACATTTCCAAGTCAAAATTAGTGGCCGTTCCGCCATTTTCGATGATCGTTCCGCGGTCGTTCCTGGTCATTCTGAAGGTTTATGGGCGTGTCATACACGACTTTTATCGTTGGCAACTATTTTTAATTTTTTCGTTTAACAGTAAAAAAATTTGAAAAAAGCCAACATTTCCAAGTCAAAATTAGTGGTCATTCCGCTATTTTCTGTAGTCGTTCCGTGGTCGTTCCTAATTGTTCCGAAGGTTTAGAGGCAAATCATACATGACTTAAGTCATTGGTATGGTTTTTTGGTGTTTTCGCTCAATGGAAAAAATTTAAAAAAAAAAGTCAATATGAAAAAGTCATTCCGTGTGGTCGTTCCGCACTTTTCAGAGGTCATTCCGTAGTCGTTCCGTGTCGTTCCGAAGGTATGGAGGCAAATCATACATAGACTAAATACTGTTCGTCATTGAGAACTTTTTCAAATGAAAATAAAAAGAGAAATTAATAATGAAATTGATGCATAAAATGAAAGGGAATACCAAGCAAATAAGTCGAAAACTTTTTCAACTAGAATGTACGCATCAAACCTCCCCCTGAGTTCTTAGGAACGTTCTGATACATGATACACATCAATACCTAACCAAGAAAATCATCTCTTTGACTCTTTCGTATATTAAGAGACCGTCAATAACTGAAACATGTCTCAATTTTCGAGGGTTTTTAACAAGAGCAGGACGATATTTTGTATGATATTTTGTATTTAATGTTGCTACTTATTTTCCTGAAGCCATGGGAATGACATAAAAATGCCAAAGTATTACGTTTTCTTTTTTCAATCAACTCCAAATGTAAAAGCACCAAACAAGTAATGGAATCTATAAACAACCAAAAAAAAAAAAAAACAAACAAACAAACAAAGCACAAGCTAGTACACGATCATGGTCCAATAAAATTTTTCTACGCAGCATTTGCTCTGGGCTCTGAATTCAGCCTGGTACAAGCAAAATTTCATCAACATAAATTCTACTCATCAATGAAAATTCATAAAATTGAAAACTGGGGTAAATGTTCTTTTGCTTAACAAAGAGACAAATGCTTTCTCTTGCAGGAGGTCGAGGCAAGAAGAAGAAGAACAGGGAACAATGGGAGGAGAGCGAAGAAAAAGGGTGAGTTTTTGCTTACTCTTTCCCTTGCGGGTGGTCGAAGACGAAGAAGAAGAAGGAGAACAGAGGGCTCTTTTGCTTACTCTTTCTCCTGCGGGAGTTCGAAGACGAAGAAGAAGAAGGAAGAAGGAGAACAGAGGGCTTGAACTCTTTTTGGGTTTGTTTTTATGTTTTTTGTTCTTTTTTTAATCTTATTATTTTGTTTTTGAATTATTTTTTTCAAACAAAAGTTATTTTGCTAATAAAACTTTTTTAAAGGTTATTTTGTAAATTTTAAAAAGTCATTAGTTTATTTTGCTAAATCGCTCGCGTTCTGGACGATCTCGCACCGCAACTCGCCGCCCATGACTCACTGAGTTGAGCAGAGAAGAGGACTGCCACCAGAAAAGAAGAATTTCTTTTCTTTTTACATTATTTTTAAAAACAAAAAGTCATTTTTACTAATTAAACTTTTTTAAAGGTTATTTTGCAAATTTTGAAATGTCAAAAGTCTATTTTACTAAAACACTCCTCTCTCGCGGCATCTGTCGCTTTACTTAGCCACTTTCTCTCTCTAAACCAAACCGAACCAAACCCAACACCAGCCCCCCCCCCTCCCCAACAACTTCCTTCCTCTCTCTCTCTCTAGAACTCGAAATCTTCTGCAACGGTGCCCATGGCGAGAAGAAGCCCGGTGCGGAGAAGAAGTCTGCGGCGGCGGCGGCGGCGGCGGCAGGGAATGGTCCGGTGGCGGATAAGAAGCCATGAGCTGAGAATGAGCTTCCGAAGGTCTCATCGGCGACAGTGAAGAAGAAGAAGAAGCGGGTGAAGAAGAGCGTGGAGACGTACAAGAGCTCGGCGCTCTTGGATTCGCATAGATCTAAATGGATCCTCCATGGAGATGGCGGAGATTTGACGGAGTTGCTCTTTCTCTGCCTCCCTATCTGAACTCGCGATGAAGGACTGGAAAATTGCAGGTTCGCACACCACTTTCGATGCTTATTTGGTTGTCGCAGCTTGTGATGAATTTTGTTTTAATT
>CM046377.1:1428867-1452867 GCA_025413485.1 Ficus microcarpa | reverse complement strand
TGAAGGTCAGCCACTTGAGGATCCATCCGACTATAGACGAGTGGTGGGTGCGCTGCAATATTGTACGTTGACAAGACCAGATATTAGTTTTGCTGTCAACAAGGTGTGTCAGTTTATGCATTCTCCAACTACTAATCATTGGCAAGCTGTAAAACGTATCCTAAGATATCTGAAAGCTATAGTTCACTATGGTCTCCATTTCCAATGTTCAAATGATCTAACACTTACATGCTACATTGACGCTGATTGGGCAAGTTGTCCTAATGATAGATGTAGCATCGGTGGCTACTACATATTCCTAGGTCTGAACTTGATCTCCTGGTCCTCTTCTAAACAATGAGTGGTCTCTAGATCTAGTACAGAGTCCGAATACCGCGCTGTGACAAACGGAGCTGCTGAGATTTCTTGACTTGAGTCCATTCTTCATGAGTTGTCTGTTCCATTATCTGCCCCTTTGTTGTGTGACAATCTTAGTGCTACATATCTTGCAGCCAACCCCGTCCTTCATGCTCGCACTAAACATGTGGAAATGGATCATCATTTTATTCGTGACAAAGTTATGCAACACACCTTGCTGGTTCAACACACACACTCCGAAGATCAATTAGCTGATGCTATGACTAAGGCTTTACCATCACAACGATTTCTGAATCTCCGCAGCAAGCTCACTGTCGTTCCACTGCCAATGTGCTTGAGGGGGGATGTTAAAACATCTACTAGTGCTAATCTATAGTAATTTATTTGTACAGCACCGTAGTATATATTTGTTTGCTAGTTTGTAGTGTCATCCTTTGTGTATAGTTAGGCTCCATGATATTGCCACGTGTATAGACAGATGGCATCACTCATTGTATATAGCCTCTTTGATTCAGCAAAGCAATTCAATGAATTGAGCATTCCCATCTTTGTCTTTTCTCATATTCTCTCTAACCTAATCTACACAAAGCAAGAAACACACACATCATTTCACAGCAGCAAATTAAACACACTCACACAGCAAGAAATTACACTTTGATGTACGAGCACCTATTGCATAGTCTACTTTCGCTCTTTTGACAATTTTACTTTACGTGGTTTAGTGTGAAGCTGTCGTTTATTTCCTCTGATATTAATTTGCTAGTTGTCGTTTACTGCATATGGACTTTTTGTTGTTTATTTTCCTGAGGTGTCCTAGGGTTCTGATATTGTATTTTCGATCTATCTTGCCTTATTAAGCAGCTGACAACTGCTGGGGTTGGCAGATTTTATTGGACCTTGAAATACAAAGGAAATTTCAGAGCCAATTTGTTCTTATTCCTCTTCGAGGCTTGAACCTAAGTGTTCTTCCTCTGTTTTGGAGCTCCCTTTACTCAAAATCTCAGATTGTGCCATCACACTTCCACTGCACACACACACTTCCAGAGCAGCAAATTAAAAACATACACAATAAATACACACACGACAAACAATGGTCTTCCCAGTGAGCAGCAAATTAACCACTCACACAACACCATTAAATACACACACACAGACGAACAATAGTCTTCCTAGAAGCAAATTAACCACACACACACACGTACACAAAGACAATCACCCACAGACCACACACACAAATGTATACCTGAGGTTAATTTAACTCCAAAATCAAAATGCTAACAAAAACACAGATCTTGATGCTAAATTATTTGAATTCATAAAGAATTTGACGAACAGACCAACATGTTGAGAGAAGGGGCCTAATTGCATTTGGCTGTAGCGTCGAGAGATTCGGCGAAGTCGGTGAGCTTAGAGCGAAGATCGGTAAACCTCTTCTATTCTCCACTCATCACGAGCCGAAATCGCCGCCGCTTTGTGACCTCTATCTCCGATGAAGCCCACGAAGACGAAATTGTTTGAGGAGAGAGAAAATCGGTGGGCAGTATTTTCTCGAGTCTGCAACGTAAGAAAGAGAGAGGACGAGAGAGAGAGAGAGAGATTCGTTTGCGAACAGGGAAAATCGGTTTTTCGGGCCGGGGGGGGGGGGGGGGGGGGTGGGAGGGGGACCTGATGAACAGAGAGTGAGAGGAAGAGAGAAAGTTTCCAGATTTTTTTCAAATGAAGTTTGAATATATTAGGTGCAGTAGGGGTTTGTGGGTAATTTCATTCTTTTTTAAATTTGTTTTAAAATACAGTGTTTAGTTTGTGTCATGTTAGTTATGTAACAAAATTTTGTATTATAATGATAAAAAAATGTTCGAATTTGTATCATTAAAGTATTTTTTCCATTTTAGGAGTGCAAAATAAAAAAAGTGAGTTATTGTTCAGTTAGAGGGGAAAAAAAAGAATGAAGAGGATTTAAAAAGGAAAATAGTAAATGTGATACTTATTATTAAAAAGAGAAATTATAGTAAATAGTTTTTTTCATAAAATTAATTGAAAGTAAATAATAAGATTTTAAAATATTTGAAGTAAGTAAAAATTAATTAGGTAAATAGTAAATTTTTTAAGTAAATAACATGTTAACAAATAAACTATTCACTTGATTTATTAGTTATTTGCTCTAAATATTTTTTAAAATCTGCTAATAACATTTTGGGAAAATTCTATGTTTCTACAGTAAGATAATAACATTTAGATCATTAAAAAATATATAATATTTGCATTGCAAAAAAAAAAAAAATTTAAAGAAATATAATGAAACATTTTTTTTTTTTATGTATATTCTACAAAAGAAAATTATTAAATGTTCACTTACTTTAGCAAAAAAAAAAAAAAGGGAAAAAAAAGAGTAATTTATCAAAATGGCCCCGGAACTCCTTACAAGGTGATGATTTAGTTCATGATTTTTTAATTTTGACCGAAACGATCCTAAACTCTCTAAATGTTGACAATTCTAGTTATTTTCGTCCAAATCCTGTAATATCTGATTTTTTTTTTTTTTCAATGTTCATACTTTCCTTCTAAGGAATTATTTTCACATTATGAAGGTATTCGTGAAAAGCTCGATTTAGGGCTTTTGTAAGATTTTGTGAGTTTTTATGGGTCGATAAGACTCAAAATTGATTGTTAAACTAAAAAACGGACCTTTCGGATCGAAAAGGACGGAAAAGTACATGATTTTATAAAAGTCAACTTTGACCGAAAAAGTTAAAGTTTGACTAAGAAAAGTCAAAAGGTTGACTTTACGATATGTTGAAAAGCAGTACAGAAAGTACACTGCAAAAAATATTTTTTTGTAAGCTAGATCGCAAGAATAGGCCTTAAAACCACTCTAGAAAATCAAGCACACCAAGTTAAGATTAAGGACAAAAAGGACTCGGAACAATAAGAAAAAAATCATATTGTCCAATTTTACATAGATAAATTTTTGTACTTTGGTACAGTGTAAAAATACTGTGTATTAGTGAAGCACAGTATTAGAAATATCTGTGTGGCACAAAAATGGACAATTTTTGAAGAAAACTAGCCAAACAAGGCCATAAGGGGTATGACATCATCTTGCTTTTTAATTATGATGTCATTAACCTTAATTAAGCTTGGGAAAAAAAATTTAGAAGAGCCTAGAAGCCCATGGCCGGCCGCCTTATCTCTCCCCTTGTGGGAATATCAAAAATTTTGGAGTTATTTCACAATTTTACAAAGTTCTCCAAACCTCTATAAATAGCCATGCCTTCTATTCATTTTAATTGGAAAACCTTGTGGAACTCTTGCCAATTTTTCCCTTGAGAATCCGAAAATTTGGAGAAGAGAAAGAGGAGAGAAAATCAAAAATTTCTTGAGGGCTTTTATTTATGGGAGTTTGGATTTGAGCTAGGAGAAAGCAAGAAAAAGTTTGGAAAATTTTGGGTCACTTTTGGGTGTGTGGCCAAGTGGGAAAGGAAGGAGAAAGAGAGAGGAAAAGTTGGAAAATTTTGAGACCAAACCTTGGTGTGGTGCTCGGTTTTGGAGTAGATCAACCAAGGAGCCAACCAAAAATTTTTGGGTCCCAAATCCAAGTGCTGCCGTGGGTGAAGGGAGCTAGGGGGGAGGAAGAAGTTGTGTGACCAAACCCTAGTTTTGGTCCAAGGTAAAAATCTAGAGCCCTAACTCTTCAATTTGAGTTCAATTTTGAAGCTTAATTATGGTTCAATTTGGTTTGTAAGGACATAAGTCTATCTTTAATTTTCTGCCCTAGTTTGGTGTATGTGCTTGATTAGGAGATTTAGGGTGCATGGCCTAATTCTTGCTTGATTATGTGCTTATTGGTTAATTGATTTCATGCTAAATGTTTAGGGTTGTGTATCCCCTGTTTTGGTCCCAAAAATCTGCCCTTGGCAGTGTGTGATGGTGTGCTAGTTTAAGGGTGAATGGTGGATGCTTGATTGAATGTATGCAAAACTTTAGAACCATGCACGCCTAGGTTTTGTGCATTCGGGTTTGGTTTGCATGGATCCAATGGAGCTGCTCATGGGTTCATATGGGACGTTAGAAACGTTGTGTGTTTGTTACGTAGGCTCCCGAAGTGGTCGGTCGAGATAGATTTCGCGAAATAAGACGTAAACCGGACTAAACAACCGAAACTGTCAATTCGGATTCGAAACTGGCCAGTTTCGGGAAAGTAGAAATTTAAGGCCTTTAGAGGCCGAACTGGGTAAAACTCAAAACACGAAAGTTGTTCAGAACAATTTTTCCTAGGGGACAAAGTGGACAGAATCTCAAAATGAGGCTCCAATGGCCTCCGTTTTTACGAAAACCCGTGGCTAGTCTGCCTAGACCCAGTTTACAGGATCAGCTAGTTTCAAACAAAAACTGACAAAAATATAAGCGGAACTGGATTTTTCACAAAACATGAAAGTTTTAGCATTTTTCGAGAGCTACAACTTTTGTGGAGACAAGTTTTTCAAATTCAGAGTAGATTTTTAAACTGACATCGTTTTTACGAAAGAGGTGCAGAGGACCGAAATTCTCTTCACAAAATCTTTTCAAACAATTCCGAAATACTGTATTTTGTTTAAAACCGTTGTTTTTAATTATGAAAACTGTTCCAAAGACAGTTTTCAACCTTAAACGACTTTCATAAACATCCATTTCAAATATAGGAATTTTTACGAAAAGATCAAAGGATTTTAAAGCCAACTTACTCAAATTGTCAAAAAGAATAAGAAAATAGAAATTTTATAGTAAAAATTGGTAATCAAGCCGATTACGGACTGTAACCGGGATTAATACCCGAGTTACCGGGCTTAGCCCCAAAGCCCAAGGTTGACCCTAAAGGGTTGACCATTAGTTGATCAAATGTAAGCTATGGTTGGCCCAATAATTATTTAAGTAAAACCTTAAGGGTTATCCAATGTAACCCTAAGGATTTCCAAGAGCATAGAAATGGGTCAAGAGAAAGGGTTAATGAAATTAACCCGATAAATTATGTTATCCAAGTAAAGCCCAAGGTTCTTAAGAAAACCAAGCAGTATGTCAATGGCCTAGTTTAAGAGGTTATCCAACGGAGTCTCTTAAGAAATAATCAAAATTCGATTGTTCTTAATCGGTAGGAAGGCTATTTGGGACCAAGTAAGATATCAGGTATCGGGGACATACAACTAGGATTTTTTTTGGCATGTTGGTTAGGACACCAACATTGCACAATGAGAACTGGACTCTCACCTATGTCCTTAATCAAGCAGGAGAAGGCCTGCAGCTGTACTCAGTAGAAGGATAGCGTTAAGTCGGACATAGTGAGAGAGGTAAGTACAACTCGGCCTACAGCATAGATTCTAACTGGTACTTACCCAAGTATGTTAGATGTATGCTAAGGGTGTATGCCAATTGTATGCTTGTGCTATTATGTGATGTGCTGGTTGCCATGTTGTATGTGAATTGTTATGCCATGTTAATTGTTGAAGCATGATGTCAATATGATATGCAAAAAAGTAAGAAAATATGTTAAGCAAGATAACGATGTTAGCATGAATTAAGGATAGGTGACATCACGTTGCATGTTCACTAATTCTTATAAGATTAATAAGTTCAAGAACGAGATAAGAAAAGAAAGAAAGAAGACAAGCAAGCTTGCCAATGTCGTATCACCCGTCCGAGGTCGGGTTAGACTATGGATTGAGTTGGACATGGACTGGCCGCCCCAACCAATCTATAGTTGCGCGCCGGGTACGAACACTAAAGTAAGGGCCCAAAAGAAAGATAAGAACAAGTAAAGAAATGTAAAATACGAGCATAACTGGACCATGCATATGCTAGGCATTGTAGGGTTATGCTATGATGAATGATGCTATGTGTTAAAATGTGACGCCATGTTATGTAAGTTAGATTGTGCATGATGAGGTTAATTGTATGACGCGGATAAGACAGTTGTACTTGCTGAGCGAAAGCTCACTGTCTTACGTATATGCTGTAGGTAAGTAACCTGTCAGCAATGTGTGATGCAAGATGGCAGAGCGTGGCAGGGCGTACTGTGAAATCGTGGGAAGACAAGCTGCTACGCGTTTTGATTCTAAGTACTTATATTATGTTGAACACTTTTATTTAAGACATATTTATTAAGTCGCATGTTTTTAAGTATTGTATAAAAAAAAAATTTCCGCTGTGTTTTGCAAAGTAAGTAAGTAAGTACGTATGTAAGGTAACGGCCTGTGCTAGGCGGGTCGTTACAGAGTTGGTATCAGAGCGGTTTCCTGCGATAAGATTTCACAGTCTGCCTGCCATCGCCGCCATCATTGTAAGTTAAGTTTATATTTTTATATTTACGCGTGAGTACTTATTTATGGGAATGTGACGTGATAGACGAGTAGATATGGATCCGGACCAAATCGACGCGGATCACGAGACAGTCGCGGCGTTCTACGGATCACGACCTTTGTTATACGACGGGACGAGCCGCTCGGTTACGGTATAGGCATGGCTTTATGATATGGAGATGATATTCTATACTTGTCATATTGAGGAACGGTTACAGGTCTCGTTGGCCAGTAGATGCCTGATAGCCGATGCTCGGCTATGGTGGATGACTCTTGGCGAGAGGCAGATGCCCGGTAGGACATGGGCGTACTTTCGAGCTACGATACTGGCACGGTACGGGCCGATCCCCGCAGAGGGGCCCGATGGTGACGGACAGTATAGAGATCCCGAGATTTATCGGGATATGCACCATCGACGGTACCAGAGTTTGGCAGCTGATTGGCACGCCTATCCACAGGAGTCGATGCTTCACTACTGTCGACATTTTCAGGAGGCCATGCTGCCCCATGTTCCTCAGGACCTACCGCATCCACAGCTCCAGGCCTTAGTGATATTACGGAACGGAGTCCCACCTTCCATCCGACGGTTCGTCATGGAGCCTATGTTAAGGACGATCGTTGGGGATATGATAGACTCTATCCTGGAGGCCGAGGTGATCGCGCCTATGGCGGAGACTGACGCTTACATGGACCAGTATCAGGTACCCGTTGATGATATGGGCAGGGGAGTCCTGTGTACGAGCCAGGTCCGATGTTCCCTGAGGACCCGATTCCCACAGTCCCCGAGCAGCAGATTCCGGCGGCGGAAGCCGAGGGCCACATAGGGGCCGATGAGCACATGGGAGCCGACGACGATGACGACGATGATGTAGTGATGGTGATAGACATACCCGAGGACCCTCTGCTTATTATCATCCTTAACAATGACGAGGATGAGGAGGTTGATGCGGAGCCCGAGGTTGGGCCGGACGACGGGGTCATAGATATTGACGACGACACTGAGGACGAGTTTGAGGACGACCCAGAGGAGATCCTATTCCATGACGGGGATTGGGATCCAGATTTTGATGCGGATTCAGGCGTTTCAATATATTCGCTCGAGGTCATAGTTTAGACTTGGGAGCATTGTATATGTATTTTTGACCTAGGATTTCATGTATTTTTGTAGGATGGAAAGTGTTAGACGCTTGCATCCCAGCCTTGACTATGTACGATGGAAAGTGTTAGACACTTCCATCACATTCTTTTGATTATGTATATATTGTACGACGGTAGAATGATAGACACTCCCGTAACATTTTTGGCCATGTATATACCCCTCGATGGTAAAGTGGTAGACACTTCCATCATGTATTTTTGACCTTGTATATAAAGATGTATGTACAGTTTAATGAAATTTATATGTAATTATAGTATTGTAAATTACAGTGTACAGAGTATGTACCTATAAGACAGTAAAAGTTATGTACTTTTGAAAGTGTACAAAAAGACCGTGCAGACACGGCATATGTATAACATGAGTATGTATTTTATGATAGTTATGTTACATTATGCAAGTTATGACTGATTATGATGATTCTATGACATGATATGCTAAAATGTGATGAGTTATGTTATGCATGAAAGAAAAGATATTAATGACATGATGATATCTTTTCTTATGATAGGACTTAGAAGATGGTACGTCCACGGAGAACGATACCACTTAACCCGCCAGAGCCAAACCTCGCAACTGTTGTAGCTAACCTACAATGGCAGTTGCTAGAGTAGCAGCAAGAGACAGAGAGACTGCGAGCTCAGATAGCTCAGTTGAATCAAGGACCCCGAGTTAACGAGGTCCCACCTCCAGCTCAACCGGTACCACCAGTAGTACCACCGGCACCAGAAGTCCAGCCAGAAGTTAGACCAGAGGTTCAGTCAGAAATCCCTCCGAATGTTAATGTTCCGATGGAACCCATCAGAGTGCAACCGAACCTACCGCCAATGAGAGAAGATTTACTGTATGAGCATTTCAGACGCATGAAGGCGCCTGAGTTCGAGGGAACGACAGATCCGATAGCTGCAGACAACTGGCTGATTGATAACCAAGTCATATTGGATTTCATGAGGCTGACAGAGCAGGAGAAAGTTCTTTATGTTTCCTTTGCTCTCAAAAAAGATGCACGTCACTGGTGGATGACGGTATAAATGCGCCGAAATGTCACGACGATGAACTGGCAAGATTTCGTGACGGAGTTTCGGACGATGTACTACAATCAAGAGATCCTCGTTGCCTAGCAGGACGAGTTTACCAACTTCCGATAGGGGTCGATGATGGTCATGGAGGCCGTGAAGAAATTTGAATAGTTGGCTAGGTTATGTCTGGATTTGGTGCCGAGTGAGACAAAAAAAGTGTGACGGATGATGAAGATGTTCCAGACTGATATTGCCAAGCAGGTGAGTGTCGGCAGCAGCCCGCCTACCTTGGTGTCTGACTGCATCAGTCGGGCAATAAGGGCTGAGTATTGGATCAACCAAGACAAAGAGACTAGAGCTCATATCTTCAAGGCAAAGAGAGAAGAGAAGGCAGTAGCGAAGACCACACAGCCTCGTCAAGGCTCGGAAACCTCCCAGAAAGGCCAATCGAGTAACCCTGCGCAAGGTTCCAAACAGTTTGGGCGGAACAAGAGAAAAGAGAATTTCTCGGGCCAGGGTTAGCAGAAGAATTTCCCCCAAAAGAAGAATAACCGGGGAAATGAGAGAAACAACGCCAATTACCCAACTTGTGCAAAATGTGGGAGGAAACACCCAAGAGTGTGCCGGATGGGAACAAATGCCTGCTACTTGTGTGGCAAGGAAGGGCACTACGCTAGGAACTGCCCTCAAAACACCCAGAACCAGAACCCTCCCTACCCCAACGAGAATGCTAACACTCATCAGTTGCATGCGGTCCAGGCCAGGCTGGAAGGACCCTCAATCATTCAAGGCAGATTGGAGGTTCCCGAACCACAAGCCAGGATCTATGCGTACACCAAGGGAGATGCTGAAGCAGGGGCGTCACACGTGGTGACAGGTCAGATTTCTATCTCCACTCATGATGCTATTGCGCTGTTTGATTCTGGAGCCACTCATTCGTTTGTATCTTTGGAGTTCGCCTAGAAATTAGGAAGAGGTGTGGATAGATTAGAGTAGCCCCTTAAAACTTCCTTGCCATCCGGAGAAATTTTGTGGTCTAACTTTTGGATCCGAAATGCTCTCATAATTATCTGTGGTAGGGAATTATTTGTAGATCTCATCGCAATCAAGCTCCATGATTTCGATGTGATCTTAGGGATGGACTTTTTGGGAAAGTATAACGCGAAGATTGACTGCCGGAAGAGATGCGTAACGTTCAGCCCCTACGGTGAAGAGGAATTTAGTTTTTGCGGACAACCCTGAAGCTCAGCCACCAGATTTGTTTCGGCTATGAAGGCTTGGAAATTGTTAGCTAATGGTTACCGAGGATATTTAGCTAACATAGTGGACAAAGGACAAGAAGTGGAGTTAAGACCGGAAGATGTTTCCATTGTGAGGGAATACGTGGATATATTCCCGAAGGACTTGCCCGGACTTTCACCGGAACGGGAAATTTCATTCGAGATCGAATTGTTGCCAGGAGTTGCACCCATTTCAAAAGCGTCCTACCGTATGGCACCCGCTGAGCTAAGAGAACTTTAAGTACAACTGCAAGAGCTACTCGACAAGGGATTCATACGACAGAGTCACTCTCCGTGGGGAGCACCTGTCTTGTTTGTAAAGAAGAAGGATGAGTCGTTACGTATGTGTATCGACTATCGCGAGCTGAACAATATTACAATCAAGAACAAGTACCCTCTCCTAAGGATTGATGATCTGTTCGATCAACTCAGAGGAGTAGTCGTGTTTTCAAAAATCGACTTGCGCTCAGGGCACCATCAGCTCAGAATTAAAGAGGCAGATATTCCTAAGACAGCGTTCAGAACGCGTTACGGACACTATGAATTTTTAGTGATGCCGTTTGGACTAACCAATGTCCCAGCTGCTTTTATGGACCTCATGAACCGAGTGTTCAGGGACTATTTGGATAAGTTTGTTATCGTCTTCATTGACGATATACTAATTTATTCAAGGTCCAAGGAGGAACATGAGCATCATCTGAGGTTAGCAATTGAGACGTTAAGGCAGAATCAGCTATACGCCAAGTTCACGAAATGTGAATTTTGGCTGGAGAAGGTACATTTCTTGGGGCATGTGGTGTCGAAAGAAGGAATTTCTGTGGACCCAGTAAAAGTGGAAGCAGTCAGTTCATGGTCAGCACCCAAAAACGTTACGGAAATACGGAGTTTTCTTGGATTAGCTGGATACTATCGACGATTCGTCAAAGGATTCTCCAAGATCGCTGCACCACTAACAGCTCTCACTAGGAAGGAGAAGAAATTTGAATGGACTCCGAAGTGCGAGGAAAATTTCCAAGAGCTCAAGAGGAAGCTGACAAGCACACCAGTATTGATAATTCCTGACGTTGATGCGGGAGACTTCGTGATCTACAGTGATGCTTCTAAAAATGGATTAGGAGCAGTCCTGATGCAAAATGGGAAGGTAGTAGCCTACGCATCACGACAACTGAAGAATCACGAAAGGAATTATCCTACGCATGATCTGGAACTAGTAGTGGTAGTTTTCGCGCTCAAGATTTGGAGGCACTATTTGTATGGAAACAAATGTGCAATCTACACCGATCATCAAAGCCTTAAATATATTTTCACTCAGAATGAGCTAAATATGAGGCAGCGTAGATGGCTGGAGCTCGTAAAGGACTACGATTATGAGATTTTTTATCACCCTGGTAAAGCCAACCGGGTAGCTGATGTCTTGAGTAGGAAATCAGTAGGCATGTTAATGTCTATTGGAACATTTTCTAAGCCTCTACAGAAGGAGATTTCTGAGTTCAACTTAGAAATATTGACTGGGAGATTGTCTGCTCTGACTCTTCAGTCCGATCTACTAGATTTCATCAAGATGCACCAAGGAAAAGATCCCTTTCTGCTGAAAATGTAACTTTTTGGCTCAAAGGACAAGGAGTTTAGGACTTCTGTTGATGGCGTTGTCTACTTCAAAGAAAGAATTTACGTTCCCAACGTGGAAACTTTGAAGGATCAGATAATGTCTGAAGTCCATAAGACGCCATATTCGGTACATCCAGGAGCGACCAAGATGTACAATGACCTCTGAGAGAATTATTGGTGGCCAAACATGAAGAATGAGGTGGCAGATTTCGTGTCAAAGTGCCTAACTTGTCAGAAAGTTAAGGCCGAACACCGACATCCTGGAGGAGAGTTGCAGAAAATAGAGCTTCCAGAATGGAAATGGGAGCAAACTACTATGGATTTCGTAGTAGGACTACCCAGGACTTCAAATGGGAACGACACGATTTGGGTCATTGTTGACAGATTGACCAAATCAACTCACTTTATCGCGATTAAAGCCACTTTTTCAGTGGAAAAATTGGCAGAGATTTACGTGGCTCAGATCGTCAGGCTACATGGAGTGCCGAAATCGATCATCTCAGATCGCGATGGACGTTTCACTTCACAATTTTGGATGATTGTTCATACTGCCATGGGGTCGAAATTGAAGTTCAGTACAGCATTTCACCCCCAAACCGATGGCCAATCGGAGAGAACCATCCAGACATTGGAAGACATGCTTAGATCATGTGTCTTAGACTTTGGAGGAAATTGGGATCAAAAGCTGCCATTGATCGAATTTTCGTATAACAACAGTTATCACGCTTCGATTGAAATGGCTCCATTTGAAACATTGTATGGAAGAAAATGTCGATCACCGATTCATTAGCAGAAAGTTGGACAGAAGCAGCTTCAAACTACTGACTTCATTAAGAAGACCTCTGAGGACATCAAGCAGATTAGACAGAGGCTCGACATAGCCTTTAGCCGACAGAAAAGTTATGCTGATAAACGTAGAAGACCGCTGGAATTCCAAGTTGGAGATGCAGTGTTTATCAAGATTGCTCCTATAAAGGGAGTAATGCGTTTTGGGAAGAAAAGAAAGCTTAATCCAAGGTATACCGGGCCGTTCGAGATCCTCGAAAGGATTGGCAAAGTAGCCTACAAGCTTGCCCTACCGCCTGAGTTAGCGTCGATGCATAATGTCTTTCACGTGTCGATGCTGAAGAAATATGTACCAGATCCTTCCCATATCCTTAGTCAGGAACTGGTAGAGGTTCAAACTGACTTAACCTATGAGGAGAAACCAGTTCGAATACTGGGTAGGGAAGAGAAGGTTTTAAGAAATAAAACCATTCCCTTAGTTAAGGTTTTATGGCGGAACCACAAGGTTGAAGAAGCAACCTGGGAGTTAGAAGAGGAAATGAGAAAGAACTACCCCGAATTGTTCTAATTTTCGAGGACGAAAATTTTAAGGGGGGTAGATTGTAATATCTGATTTTTTTTTTCAATGTTCATACTTTCCTTCTAAGGAATTATTTTCACATTATGAAGGTATTCATGAAAAGCTTAATTTAGGGCTTTTGTAAGATTTTGTGAGTTCTTATGGGTCGATAAGACTCAAAATTGATTGTTAAGCTCAAAAACGGACCTTTCGAGTCGAAAGGGACGGAAAAGTACATGATTTTACAAAAGTTAACTTTGACCGAAAAAGTCAAAGTTTGACTAAGAAAAGTCAAAAGGTTGACTTTACAATATGTTGAAAAGTAGTACAGAAAGTATACTGCGAAAAATATTTTTTTGTAAGCTAGATAGCAAGAATAGGCCTTAAAACTATCCTAGAAAATCAAGCACACCAAGTTAAGATTAAGGGCAAAAAGGACTCGGAAAAATAAGAAAAAAATCATATTGTCCAATTTTACACAGATAAATTTTTGTACTTTGGTATAGTGTAAAAATACTGTGTATTTGTAAAGCACAATATTAGAAATATCTGTGTGACACAAAAATGGACAATTTTTGAAGAAAACTAGCCAAATAAGGCCATAAGGGGTATGACATCATCTTGCTTTTTAATTATGATGTCATTAACCTTAATTAAGCTTGGGAAAAAAATTTTAGAAGAGCCTAGAAGCCCATGGCCGGCCACCTCATCTCTCCCCTTGTGTGAATATTAAAAATTTTGGGGTTATTTCACAATTTTACAAAGTTCTCCAAACCTCTATAAATAGCCAAGCCTTCTATTCATTTTAATTGGAAAACCTTGTGAAACTCTTGCCAATTTTTCCTTTGAGAGTTCGAAAATTTGGAGAAGAGAAAGAGGAGAGAAAATCAAAAATTTCTTGAGGCATTTTACTTAGAGGAGTTCGGATTTGAGCTAGGAGAAAGCAAGAAAAAGTTTAGAAAATTTTGGGTCACTTTTGGGTGTGTGGAAATTTTGGGTCACTTTTGGGTGTGTGGCCTAGTGGGAAAGGAAGGAGAAAGAGAGAGGAAAAGTTAGAAAATTTTGAGGCCAAACCTTGGTGTGGTGTTCGGTTTTGGAGTAGATCAACCAAGGAGCCAACAAAAAATTTTTGGGTCCCAAATCCAAGTGCTGCCGTGGGTGAAGGGAGCTAGGGTGGAGGAAGAAGTTGTGTGACCAAACCCTAGCTTTGGTCCAAGGTAAAAATCTAGAGCCCTAACTCTTCAATTTGAGTTCAATTTTGAAGCTTAATTGTGGTTCAATTTGGTTTGTAAGGACATAAGTCCACCTTTAATTTTCTGCCCTAGTTTGGTGTATGTGCTTGATTAGGAGATTTAGGGTGCATGGCCTAATTCTTGCTTGATTATGTGCTTGTTAGTTAATTGATTTCATGCTAGATGTTTAAGGTTGTGTGTCCCCTGTTTTGGTCCCAAAAATCTACCCTTGGCAGTGTGTGATGGTGTCCTAGTTTAAGGGTGAATGGTGGATGCTTGATTGAATGTATGCAAAACTTTATAACCATGCAAGCCTAGGTTTTGTGCATTCGGGTTTGGTTTGCATGGATCCAATGGAGCTACTCATGGGTTCATCTGGGACGTTAGAAACGCTGTGTGTTTGTTATGTAGGCTCCCGAAGTGGTCGGTCGAGATAGATTTCGCGAAATAAGACGTAAACCGGACTAAACAACCGAAATTGCCAATTCGGATTCGAAACTGACCAGTTTCGGGAAAGTGGAAATTTAAGGCCTTTAGAGGCCGAACTGGGTAAAACTCAAAACATGAAAGTTGTTCGGAACAATTTTTCCTAAGGGGTTAAATGGACAGAATCTCAAAATGAGACTCCAATGGCCTCCGTTTTTATGAAAACCCACGACTGGTCTGCCCAGACCCAGTTTACAGGATCAGCCAGTTTCAAACAAAAACTGACAAAAATATAAGCGGAACTGGATTTTTCGTAAAACACAAAAGTTTTAGCATTTTTCGAGAGCTACAACTTTTGTGAGACAAGTTTTTCAAATTCGGAGTAGATTTTTAAACTGACATCGTTTTTACGAAAGAGGTGTAGAGGACCGAAATTCTCTTCACAAAATCTTTTCAAACAATTCCGAAATACTGTATTTTGTTTAAAACTGTTGTTTTTAATTATGAAAACTGTTCCAAAAGCAGTTTTCAACTTTAAACGACTTTCATAAATATCCATTTCAAAAATAGGAATTTTTACGAAAAGATCAAAAGATTTTAAAGCCAACTTACTCAAATTGTCAAAAAGAATAAGAAAATAGAAATTTTATGGTAAAAATTGGTAATCAAGCCGATTACGGACTGTAACCAGGATTAGCACTCGAGTTACCGGGCTTAGCCCCAAAGCCCAAGGTTGACCCTAAAGGGTTGACCATTAGTTGATCAAATGTAAGCTATGGCTGGCCCAATAATTATTTAAGTAAAACCTTAAGGGTTATCCAATGTAACCCTAAGGATTTCCAAGAGCATAGAAATGGGCCAAGAGAAAGGGTTAATGAAATTAACCCGATAAATTATGTTATCAAAGTAAAGTCCAAGGTTCTTAAGAAAACCAAGCAGTATGTCAAGGGCCTAGTTCAAGAGGTTATCCAATGTAGCCTCTTAAGGAATAATCGAAATTCGATTGTTCTTAATCGGTAGGAAGGCTATTTGGGACCAAGTAAGATATCTGGTGTCGGTGACATACAACTAGGATTTTTTTTGGCATGTTGGTTAGGACACCAACATTGCGCAATGAGAACTGGACTCTCACCTATGTCCTTAATCAAGCAGGAGAAGGCCTGCAGCTGTACTCAGTGGAAGGACAGCGTCAAGTCGGACATAGTGAGAGAGGTAAGTACAACTCCACCTATAGCATAGGCTCTAATTGGTACTTACCCAAGTATGTTAGATGTATGCTAAGGGTGTATGCCAATTGTATGCTTATGCTATTATGTGATCTGTTGGTTGCCATGTTGTATGTGAATTGTTATGCTATGTTAGTTGTTAAAGCATGATATCAATATGATGTGCGAAAAAGTAAGAAAATATGTTAAGCAAGATAACGATGTTAGCATGAATTAAGGATATGTGACATCACGTTGCATGTTCACTAATTCTTATAAGATTAATAAGTTCAAGAACGAGATAAGAAAAGAAAGAAAGAAGGCAATCAAGCTTGCCAGTGTCGTACCACCCGTCCGAGGTCAGGTTAGACTATGGGTTGAGTTGGACATGGACTGGCCGCCCCAACCAATCTATAGTTGCGCGCCGGGTACGAACACTAAAGTAAGGGCCCAAAAGAAAGATAAGAACAAGTAAAGAAATGTAAAATACGAGCATAACTGGACCATGCATATGCTAGGCATTGTAGGGTTATGCTATGATGAATGATGCTATGTGTTAAAATGCGACGCCATGTTATGTAAGTTAGATTGTGCATGATGAGATTAATTGTATGACACGGATAAGACAGTTGTATTTGCTGAACGAAAGCTCACTGTCTTACGTCTATACTGTAGGTAAGCAACCTGTCAGCAATGCGTGATGCAAGATGGCAGAGCGTGGCGGGGCGTACTGTGAAATCATGGGAAGACAAGCTGCTACGCGTTTTGATTCTAAGTACTTATATTATGTTGAACACTTTTATTTAAGACATATTTATTAAGTTGCATGTTTTTAAGTATTGTATAAAAAAAAATTCCGCTGTGTTTTGCAAAGTAAGTAAGTAAGTACGTATGTAAAGTAACGGCCTGTGTTAGGTGGGTCGTTACAAATCCGTTAAATTTCTAACGAGATGAGTCATGTGCAATATATGTGATCTAATTTTTGAAGGTATTTTAGTAATCTAACAATAATTAATTTAATAAAAATAAAAAAAAATATTAAATTCCGCCCTCTCCCCTTTCTCTTTCCTCTCTCTCTTCATTTCTCAAAAGTCAAAACCCAAATCACGACACTGGCAGGGGGCGGTGACGGAGAAGAAATGAGGGTGAGTTCGGCGGCGAGGGGTGGGTGGGCATTATAGTCCTTTTAGTCCAAATCCGTTAAATTTCTAACGGAATGAGTCATGTGCAATGTATGTGATATAATTTTTAAACATATTTTAATAATCTAACAATAATTAATTTAACAAAAATAAAAAAAAATTAAATCCCTCCCTCTCCCCTTTCTCTTTCCTCTCTCTCTCTTCATTTCTCAAAAGTCAAAATCCAGATCACGACACCGATAGGGGGCGCTGATGGGCGACGAAGAAGAAATGAGAGTGAGTTTAGCGGGGTGGGGGGCTAGGTTTTGGGGCTACGTTCGGTGAACAGCGAATTTAGCCTCATCTCTTCTATCGACGATGCCCTCTCCGACCTTCGCACCCTCGTCTCAGTCGACGAGAACTGCTGCCTTGTCCTCTCCTGCTGCTGTTCTACCTCTGCTTCCTTGGCAACTCCGTTGTCATATGTTCGTCATCATTTTGGGCTTCATGGCCTTGTTTTGTCTCCTCTCCATGCTCCGCTCTTCCAGCTATCGTAGCAGTGCCAGCCATGTTGTGGTGCAACGGGATAGGAGTCTTAGAGGGAAAGAGGTCGTTGTCACTGGGAGAACAGAATCTCTGAAGGCTTTGAGTAGCACATTGTCGGCCGCGGCGAAGGAGGGTGTTATTGGTGGATCTGTGAATGAAAGGGTTACTTTGAGGAAGAAGAGGTTGCTGAAATGTAGGCCAAATTTCGAGCAAAATGAATATTCTTTTTCTTTTATCAATGGTGGACAAGCAGGACTACCAGAGAGACATCGATAGATTGATTCAAGGTTTGTTGCTTCTTCTGGGAAGTTCTTTTTTTTTTTCTTTTTGAGAAATATATGTATATATATGAATGTATGTTTTAGAGAATCATGGTTAAAGTGGGCATAATTGCAATAGAAAGTGAGAAATTTTAGGAATTTAAATGCCAAGAAAGAAAGGTTGAAGATTGATTTGGAAAATGTTTAAGATGATCTATGTAAATTGGATTCTCAGTATAATTTAGGTAATGATTTTGCCTTGAGAGGGAGAGAGGTAGTCGGGAGAGAAAGAGAGGAGGAGGAGAAGGGAGGCTCTCTCCATTTTTTTTTTAAAAATGTTTTTGGCGTGAATGAGGATATTTTTGTCTTTTTATGGTTAATTGAGCTTATGTGATTTGTCACATAACTTATTCTGTTAGAAATTTAATGGATTTAGAACGGAAATGACTATAATTGTTAATATTTAGAGAATTTATGGTTGTTTCAATCAAAATTAAAAAAATAGGGACCAAATCGTCACCTCATAAAGAGTTCAAGGATCATTTGACTCAATTACTCAAAAAATAATAAAACACATAAAAAAAACTAGGAAAATTATAAAGAAACAATATTTTTATGAAAACAATTAAGTAAATAATAAGATGTTAAAATATTTAAAATAAATAACAAATTTATTATATAAACAATAATCACTTGATAAATTTGTTATTTTGATACTAATTATTCTAAATATTTTTTTTAATCATGCTAATTCTATAATAATTTATTAAAAAAAATGCTATTTACTTCTTTTCCGATAAAAAAAACAAAAACAAAAACAAAAACAAAAACAAAAACAAAAACAAGAACAAAAGACTAGTAGTAGGAATTTGGTCATTCATATTGAGACAAAACACGATTTGCATAATTTGAGTCTCTAACTCCTTTTATTTTAGAATTTTCTTCAATCAAATTTTAGTAAATTAAAGGTCAAAAAAATAAAAAATAAAAAAGCGAACAAGCATCGTGAGCTTCACTCCACTCCACGTTCCCAAAGTGTAACCTCCAGATTAGTAAGCATCTCTCATCCTCATTAACATTACGTTTGGTAGGGATGAAAATTGGAAGAAAAAAAAAATGTCATGATATTTTAGAGTGAAAATAGAAAAAGTGAGTTGTTGTTTGGTAACGGGGAAAAAAAGAATGAAGAGAATTTAGAAAGGAAAATAGTAAATGTGGTACCCATTATTCAAAAAGAGAAATTTTGTAGTAAAAAGTTTTTTTTTTATAAAATTAAGTAAAAGTAAATAATACGTTCTTAAAATATTTTTTTTTTTAAGGAAAAACTTAGATCACTTTATTAACATAAAATCAGCTCTGACAATTGATCACAAGAGACAGGGAATAGATCAGTTCATGTTACATCACAATCCAATAAAAAAGCGTAATTAACTAAATGGTAAGTCATTGAATGCCCATCACGAGAACCATAACAGATATTGTCACTATATATTAAAAAAGCTTCTCTAATATCTTCAATAATCGAAGCTTCAAAAGCCGTTGCAGCCAAAATGGTAGCTCGAAGCATATTGATTGCGTCCAACTCAGTAACCCAATTCTGTAAGCCACATTTGCAAGCTAACCTTGTCCCCTCGTGAACTGCTAAGCATTCGGCTGTGTGGACCGAGAAAGAACCAACTACCTGATTCGAAGAAGCACCCACGACAACACTCATCTCTAAAAAACCAATGTTCCTCCGTTCCAGGTGTATAGCTGCTGGTAAAGCATCATGATATGCCCGCCAACAGTGGATTTTGATTTTGTTGGGGGACTCAGGCCGACCATAACTTGCGCCACCAACCCACATCACCACTAACTCCAGATTGACCTTCTCCAAACCTCTGATTCATGATCACCCTATTGCCAGATTTAACATTATATTCCCCTTTAGCATCATAATGCCATACTAATTGGTCCACCTTATTACCTTCACATAAGGGAATGTTGTAAAGAACATCATGATTTTCGGAAGATTACACAGGATGGTTTGGAGTGCTAGTTGTTTGTGGGGTCTAATGTGTAACCGTGGAAGAGGGCCGTTTAGTGCTATTTGCTTGTTTATGGCAGATAAATGCAATATTGAAGACTTCAATGTTTTATGCTGGATTACTTGGAGTTTATGGTTGGCTTGCAACCAGTTTCTTTTTGAAGGCTGGGAAATGGAAGTAAGGGAAATTCTGGAAAGAGCGGGTAAACTTTTAGCTGATTATCAATAATGCTATGGGATAGATAAGGCCGCTCCTGTTCAGCAAGCAATCACACGCAGGAGTTGGAGACCGCCAGCGAGTGGTTTGATCAAAATTAATGCGGATGCTGTGGTTAGGAGGGACGAGGAATACACTGGTGTTGATCTCAGAGATTACATAAACCGTCATGTAATCTTCTAAAAACCACTCTAAAAATTGAAATTTTGTACTTTGAAATTCGCATGGAACCCCTTAACAAAATTTGAAATTTTATGCTTTAAAATTCGCGTGGAAACCCTTAACAAAATTTCAAAATTTTAGAGTGATTTTCAGAAGATTACATGATGGTTTATAGAAAACCGTGGTGTAATCTTCCAAAAATTCATTTAAAATTTTGAAATTTTATGATTTGAAAATCATGCGTAAACCCTTAACTTATATCCACTTTTCTCATCCTTTCTCATCATTCTCATCTTTCTCCCTCTCGATCACTCAAAGATTTCTCCTACCTACTATCTCCTTCACCCACCCGCCGATAGTGCCGCTGCCTTTCCCTCTCTCTTATTCTCCCGGTGATGCCACCACCGCCCTTCCTTCTTTCTCATTGGATCGTCGCCCACAACGCCACCAACCCCTCCCCTTTATTCTTCCGTTGGCCTCAATGCTGGCCTCCCCTCTACCTCTTTTTTTCACCACTGCTGTTGCCACCTCTATTGCCACCCTTTCTCCCCATCAAGGCCGTGAACTATTTTGCATCAAAGAAAGGCAAGGTGACTTCCAAATTACTTAATTTCTTGTTTTCCAATTAAAATACGAACACACAATTCTTTTATAATTGCTTGGATTGTAATTTGTGTAGTTATTGTTATTCAATTTTTTTTATTGTTATTCAATTTTTTTTATTGCTCTTTGAAGACGAATCTTTTGTAAATTTTTTTGACATTTTAAGATCTACGAACACACAATATTCTACGCATTTTTTTCCGCCCACCACATGCTCGATGAAATGTCAAAATGGAATTTTGTTTGATTTAATCTTAATGGTATGCATCTTAATTAATTTGAGTTTTGCAAACTTGCTAGGGCTCTAATGGATTAGAAGCTTATAGCAGGAGAAAGGATTAAAAGGAGACGAGACTATAAAACAAAAATATCATATCGTCCTCGTCCTCACCAAAAAGGAAGTGTTGAATGTGGTTATTTTGTTTTAGGTTTTATGAGGAATATAGTATTGAATGAAATTGACGTACTTAAAAAAAAAAGAATTTTATACTTGTGATGATATGGACTTGATTAGGAGAAAATGGACTAAATTTGTAATGTAATTCATTAATTATGATATATAAACTGGTAATGTAATGGATGGTTTTTTTTACTTTGATACAATGTAGCTAATATTTTTTCAATCATATCCTGGGCCATGTATTGGATAACACACGGGTTAGGTCACCCGTGGGACATCACCAAAAAATGTCTTAATTCATGTTGGACTTTACAAGATGGTTTTCGTTCAAAATCGTCGTGTAAATTTTTCACTTTAACGAAATTTGCTCCTTTGTTTCTTTATTCGATGACGATGTGAACCATTATGGAATATCGAGATACCACGACAGTTTATTAACCATCGTGGTATCTCAAAACATTCCATGACAGTAGATTACACGATGCTTGTCTAACCGTCGTGTAAAGTTACACGACGGTTAATAAGTATCATCAAATCCATGATTTTTACTAGTGATCATTGATTTTGTTTACATCCTATACGTGTTAGACAACTTATTTCGTGCCACTTCTAGACTATTAATAATCTTTAATAGTCTCATCACATACACACATAGTCATAAACATGAAAAATAAATAAATAAATAAAATAATTACAAAACCACATAACCATAACCAAGAACAAATCACGTAGTAGCAACCCATAAATCCATCAACCGTGAGTTAGAGTTTTAACCTTGGTGTGGAGTCTTGATTACCCCCTAAAATCACTAACAAAAAGCTACAACACAAAAACAATATTTTCTCTTAACACTTGGCTAAAAGCCCGTGAGTAAGAGGAGTAAAATCACAAAGAAAAGTTGAGATTTCTACCTCAAAGGAACGTTCTAGTCTTGATCCAAGCTTAAACTGTCTTGGAGGCTAACTTTTGTGAAAGATTAGAAAGGATTTTTGCACTTAGATAGGTGTTTGGGTGGTGAGAAAGTGAGGGAAAATGAGGGAAAGTTGAAGAGAGATTTTTTCTTGTGGTTAAAAAGACTAAAGGTTGAATTTTGTGGTAAATGTGGCCTATTTATAGACCAAAGCTTATGGTGTTCGATTAGTCCACTAATCATGGTCTTGATATTTCTAGAAGACCTAATCAATTCCAATCTAACTTAAACATTATTCAAATCATAGTCAAAAATGGAGTCAAAGTTAAGATGCATGAATAAGATTGTCAATATTCATGATAAGTTTTGTTCAACTTTCAAGCTTCTTTGACAAGGGAATTTATGTACATGAGAAGGGAAACAAAGCCAAAAGTTTGATTCAATCCTATCCTTTGATTCATGTACTAATGAATTTTTAGCCTTTAGATCAAAAATTCCTATTTTCCTTAGATTAATTAAATAGGAAACTTGCCTAACAAGTTCTTACACTGAAAAAGTTGATCAGTGTAATATTTGACTGCTATAAAACTTGTCCTCTAAGTTTTGATACTAAAAAAATAAGCAGTATAATTCTCCATCAATCTAGAAACTTGGCCATCAAGTTTTGACTGATATAAAACTTGTCCTCCAAGTTTTGATACCAAACAAAAGTAAGTAGTATAATTCTCCATCAGTCTAGAAACTTGGCCATCAAGTTTAAGAACCGTATTCTAGAAGACTATATTTTCCTTATCTGTTCTAAACTTAGATTGCTAATTCCCACTAGTTGCTCTGTTCAGGTTGATGGGTTGTTGTGATTTGACATCATACCATGATTTATATCAAGTTTAAGAACCGTATTCTAGATGACTATATTTTCCTTATCTGTTCTAAATTTAGATTGCTAATCCCCACTAGTTGCTCCGTTCAGGTTGATGGGTTGTTGTGATTTGACATCATACCATGATTTATATCAATTAGCCACTTTTCCTTTTACTGTTTTTTTTTAATTATTATTATTTATAAAAGTTATGTGACCTTATGTGACATAAAATTAATTTGTCACATCATGAGGCCTATTCCTATTCTTATCATATCTTATACCATTTAATCACTCTATTTTATCTTCAATAAAATATTGTGACTTTATATTATGTGATACATTATTTAATTTTCACATCGTGAAATATTGAAAATTTTTCATTTAATAATCTTAGGTTATAAATATAACCTAAACTTTAGTGCGTGAAGATTTTCATGAATTTTATAATCAATTCACTAAAATCTTTGATGTAAAAACTCGGTTATTACATTTACCCAGACTCGAAAGCTTCCATTGTGGAAAACATAAGTTTTAACTTCCAAATTTGGAGAAACTAATTGTAAGTGACTGCCCGAGGATGAGTACCTTCTCTGACGGAACTATAAACGCTCCGAATTTGAACGGACTAACAGTTGTAGAAGAAGACCTTCTGCGTATGTCCTTTGATTGGGATCGGTTTTTCAATAATCTAAAAGCCAAACCCGTGGTGGAGCTTTGGGAGGGTGATCGGAATGCGAGCATAAGAAAGCTTTGGGAAGACAAGAACGACTCGTTAACCATAGTATGCATTATCCCACCCCCATGAAAGCCATGTCACTCCTCGGTTTTTACTCAAACTTCACAACTTGAGTTCAGGAGTTTATTTATTTCGTACTTTAATTTCAGCTTCCCTAGAAAATACAATCGGCTTCAAATGTCTTTGTATTTAAGAGTTTT
>CM046377.1:1408498-1428767 GCA_025413485.1 Ficus microcarpa | reverse complement strand
CTTTCTCTCTCTCTTCATTTCTCAAAAGTCAAAACCCAAATCACAACACTGGCAGGGGGCGGCGACGGACAAGAAATGAGGTGAGTTCAGCGGCGGGGGTGGGTGGGCATTATTGTCCTTTTAGTCCAAATCCGTTAAATTTCTAACGGAATGAGTCATGTGCAATACATGTGATATAATTTTTGAACGTATTTTAATAATCTAACAATAATTAATTTAACAAAAATAAAAAAAATTAAATCCCTCCCTCTCCCTCTCTCTTTCCTCTCTCTCTTCATTTCTCAAAAGTCAAAACCCAGATCACGACAGCGATAGGGGGCGCTGATGGGCGACGAAGAAGAAATGAGAGTGAGTTTAGCAGCGGGGGTGGGGGGCTAGGTTTTGGGCTACGTTCAGTGAACGGCGAATTTAGCCTCATCTCTTCTGTCGACGATGCCCTCTCTGACCTTCGCACCCTCCTCTCAGTCGACGAGAACTGCCGCCTTGTCCTCTCCTGCTGCCGCTCTACCTCTGCTTCCTTGGCAACTCCGTTTCATATGCTTCGTCATCATTTTGGGCTTCATGGCCTTGTTTTGTCTCCTCTCCATGCTCCGATCTTCCAGCTATCGTAGCAGTGCCAGCCATGTTGTGGTGCAACGGGATAGGAGTCTTAGAGGGAAAGAGGTCGTTGTCGCTGGGAGAACAGAATCTCTGAAGGCTTTGAGTAGCACATTGTCGGCGGCGGCGAAGGAGGGTGTTATTGGTGGATCTGTGAATGAAAGGGTTACTTTGAGGAAGAAGAGGTTGCTGAAATGTAGGCCAAATTTCGATCAAAATGAAGATTCTTTTCTTTTGTCAATGGTGGACAAGCAGGACTACCAGAGAGACATCGATAGATTGATTCAAGGTTTGTTGCTTCTCCTGGGAAGTTCATTTTTTTTTTTATTTTTGAGAAATATATGTATATATGTATGTATGTTTTAGAGAATCATGGTTAAAGTGGGCATAATTGCAATAGAAAGAGAGAAATTTTAGGAATTTAAATGCCAAGAAATAAAGGTTGAAGATTGATTTGGAAAATGTTTAAGATGATCGACGTAAATTAGATTCTCAGTATAATTTAGGTAATGATTTTGCCTCGAGAGGGAGAGAGGCAGTCGAGAGAGAAAGAGAGGAGAAAGAGGAGGAGGAGGCGGAGGAGAAGGGAGGCTCTCTCCATATATATATTTTAATGTTTTTGGTGTGAATGAGGATATTTTTGTCTTTTTATGGTTAATTGAGCTTCTGTGATTTGTCGCATAACTTATTCTGTTAGAAATTTAACGGATTTGGAACGGAAATGACTATAATTGTTAATATTTAGAGAATTTATGGTTGTTTCAGTCAAAATGAAAAAAACATGGATCAAATTGTCACCTCATAAAGAGTTCAAGGATCATTTGACTCAATTACTCAAAAAATAATAAAACAAAAAAAAAACTAGAAAAATTATGAAGAAACAATATTTTTACGAAAACAATTAAGTAATAAGATGTTAAAATATTTAAAATAAATAACAAATTTATTATATAAACAATAATCACTTGATAAATTTGTTATTTTGATACTAATTATTCTAAATATTTTTTTAATCATGCTAATTCTATAATAATTTAAAAAAAAATGCTATTTACTTCTTTTCCGATTAAAAAAAAAAAAACAAAAACAGAAACAAGAACAAAAGACTAGTAGTAGGAATTTGGTCATTCATATTGAGACAAAACACGATTTGCATAATTTGAGTCTCTAACTCCTTTTATTTTAGAATTTTCTTCAATCAAATTTTAGTAAATTAAGGTCGAAAAAATAAAAAATAAAAAAGCGAACAAGCATCGTGAGCTTCACTCCACTCCACGTTCCCAAAGTGTAACCTCCAGATTAGTAAGCATCTCTCATCCTCATTAACATTACGTTTGGTAGGGATGAAAATTGGAAGAAAAAAAAAATGTCATGAGATTTTAGAGTGAAAATAGAAAAAGTGAGTTGTTGTTTGGTAATGGGGAAAAAAAAGAATGAAGAGAATTTCGAAAGGAAAATAGTAAATGTGGTACCCATTATTCAAAAAGAGAAATTTTGTAGTAAAGTTTTTTTATAAAATTAAGTAAAAGTAAATAATACAGTCTTAAAATTTTTTTTTTAAAGGAAAAACTTAGATCACTTTATTACATAAAATCAGCTCTGACAATTGATCACGAGAGACAAGGGAACAGATCAGTTCATGTTACATCACAATCCAATAAAAAAGCATAATTAACTAAATGGTAAGTCATTGAATGCCCATCACGAGAACCGTAACAGATATTGTCACTATCTATTAAAAAAGCTTCTCTAATATCTTCAATAATCGAAGCTTCAAAAGCCGTTGCAGCCAAAATGGTAGCTCGAAGCATATTGATTGCGTCCAACTCAGTAACCCAATTCCGTAAGCCACATTTGCAAGCTAACCTTGTCCCCTCGCGAACTGCTAAGCATTCAGCTGTGTGGACCGAGAAAGAACCAACTACCTGATTCGAAGAAACACCCAGGACAACACTCATCTCTAAAGAACCAACTACCCGACTCGAAGAAGCACCCAGGACAACACTCATCTCTCGCAACCACCCCAACACCAGTGTATTCCTTGTCCCTCCTAACAGCAGCATCCGCATTAATTTTGATCAAACCACTCGCTGGCGGTCTCCAACTCCTGCGTGTGATTGCTTGCTGAACAGGAGCGGCGTTATCTATCCCATAGCATTATTGATAATTGACTCAAAGTCTACCCGCTCTTTCCAGAATTTCCCTTACTTCCATTTCCCAGCCTTCAAAAAGAAACTGGTTGCAGGCCAACCATAAACTCCAAGTAATCCAGCAGAAAACATTGAAGTCTTAAATATTGCATTTATCTGCCATAAACAAGCAAATAGCACTAAACGGCCCTCTTCCACGGTTACACATTAGACCCCACAAACAACTAGCACTCCAAACCATCCTGACGTCTTCTACAACCTGTGGCAATTGCTATGTTCCTCCGCTCCAGGTGTATAGCTGCTGGTAAAGCATCATGATATGCCCACCAACAGTGGATTTTGATTTTGTTGGGGGACTCAGGCGACCATAACTTGTGCCACCAACCCACATCACCACTAACTCCAGATTGACCTTCTCCAAACTTCTGATTCATGATCACCCTATAGCCATATTTAACATTATATTCCCCTTTAGCATCATAATGCCATACTAATTGGTCCGCCTTATTACCTTCACACAAGGGAATGTTGTAAAGAACATCATGATTTTCAGAAGATTACATGACGGTTTATGGAAACCATCGTGTAATCTCGGAGATTACATAAACCGTCATGTAATCTTCCGAAAATCACTCTAAAAATTGAAATTTTGTACTGAAATTCGCACGGAAACCCTTAACAAAATTTGAAATTTTGTGCTTTAAAATTCGCGTGGAAACCCTTAACAAAATTTCAAAATTTTAGAGTGATTTTCAGAAGATTACACGATGGTTTATGGAAAACATGGTGTAATCTTTCCGAAAATTCATTTAAAATTTTGAAATTTTGTGATTTGAAAATCGCGCGTAAACCCTTAACTTATATCCACTTTTCTCATCCTTTCTCATCATTCTCATCTTTTTCCCTCTCGACCATCAAAGATTTCTCCTACCTACTATCTCCTTCACCACCCGCCGACAGTGCCGCTGCCTTTCCCTCTCTCTTATTCTCCCGGTGATGCCACCACCGCCCTTCCTTCTTCCTCATTGGATCGTCGCCCGCAACGCACCAACCCCTCCCCTTCATTCTTCCGTTGCCCTCAATTACTACCTCTTTTTTTCACCACTGTTGCCACCTCTATTGCCACCCTTTCTCCTCATCAAGGCCGTGAACTATTTTGCATCAAAAAAAAAGCATTGCTTAACTTCTTGTTTTGCCAATAAAAATACAAACACACAATTCTTTTATAATTTGCTTGGATTGTAATTTGTGTAGTTATTGTTATTCAATTTTTTTTTTTTGCTCTTTGACGAATCTTTTGTACAATTTTTTGACATTTTAAGATCTACGAACACACATATTCTATATATTTTTTTCCGCCCACCACATGCTCGATGAAATGTCAAAATGGAATTTTGTTTGATTTAATCTTAATGGTATGCATCTTAATTATTTTGAATTTTGCAAACTTGCTAGGGCCCTAATGGATTAGAAGCTTATAGCTGGAGAAGGATTAAAAGGAGATAAGACTATAAAACAAAAATATCATATCGTCCTCGTCCTCATCAAAAAGGAAGTGTTGAATGTGGTTATTTTGTTTTAGGTTTTATGAGGACATAGTGTTGAATGGAATTGACGTACTTTAAAAAAAAAAGAATTTTATACTTGTGATGATATGGATTTGATTGGGAGAAAATTGACTAAATTTGTAATGTAATTCATTAATTATGATATGTAAAACTGGTAATGTAATGGATGGTTTTTTTTACTTTGATACAATGTAGCTAATATTTTGTCAATCATATCTTGGGCCGTGTATTGGATAACACACGGGTTAGGTCAACCGTGGGACATCACCAAAAAATGCCTTAATTCATGTTGGACTTTACAAGATGGTTTTTGTTCAAAATCGTCGTGTAAAGTTTTCACTTTAATAAAATTTGCTCCTTTTTTTCTTTATTCGATGACGATGTGAACCATTATGGAATATTCGAGATACCACAACAATTTATTAACCATCGTGGTATCTCAAAACATTCCACGATAGTAGATTACACGATGCTTGTCTAACCATCGTGTAAACGTTACACGACGGTTAATAACCATCATCAAATCCATAATTTTTACTAGTGATCATTGATTTTGTTTACATCCTGTACGTGTTCGACAACTTATTTCGTGCCACTTCTAGACTATTAATAATCTTTAATAGTCTCATCACATACACACATAGTCATAAACATGAAAAATAAATAAATAAAATAAATAATTACAAAACCACATAACCATAACCAAGAACAAATCACGTAGTAGCAATCCATAAATCCATCAACCGTGAGTTTGAGTTTTTACCTTGGTGTGGAGTCTTGATTACCCCTTAAAATCACTAACAAAAAGCTACAACACAAAAACAATATTTTCTCTTAACACTTAGCTAAAAGCCCGTGAGTAAGAGGAGTAAAATCACAAAGAAAAGTTGAGATTTCTACCTTAAAGGAACGTTCTATTCTTGATCCAAGCTTAAACTGTCTTGGAGGCTAACTTTTGTGAAAGATTAGAAAGGATTTTTGCACTTAGATAGGTGTTTGGGTGGTGAGAAAGTGAGGGAAAATGAGGGAAAGTTGAAGAGAGATTTTTTCTTGTGGTTAAAAAGACTAAAGGTTGAATTTTGTGGTAAATGTGGCCTATTTATAGACCAAAGCTTATGGTGTTCGATTAGTCCACTAATCATGGTCTTGATATTTCTAGAAGACTTAATCAATTCTAATCTAACTTAAACATTATTCAATCATAGTCAAAGATGGAGTCAAAGTTAAGATGCATGAATTAGATTGTCACTATTCATGATAAGTTTTGTTCAACTTTCAAGCTTCTTTGACAAGGGAATTTATGTACATGAGAAGGGAAACAAAGCCAAAAGTTTGATTTAATCCTATCCTTTGATTCATTTACTAATGAGTTTTTAGCCTTTAGATCAAAAATTCCTATTTTCCTTAGATTAATAAATAGGAAACTTGCCTAACAAGTTCTTACACTAAAAAGTTGATCAGTGTAATATTTGACTGCTAAAAACTTGTCCTCTAAGTTTTGATACTAAAAAAATAAGCAGTATAATTCTCCATCAATCTAGAAACTTGGCCGTCAAGTTTTGACTGATATAAAACTTGTCCTCCAAGTTTTGATACTAAACAAAAGTAAGCAGTATAATTCTCCATCAGTCTAGAAACTTGGCCATCAAGTTTAAGAACCGTATTCTAGAAGACTAATTTTCCTTATCTGTTCTAAACTTAGATTGCTAATCCCACTAGTTGCTCTGTTCAGGTTGATGGGTTGTTGTGATTTGACATCATACCATGATTTATATCAAGTTTAAGAACGTATTCTAGAAGACTATATTTTTCTTATCTGTTCTAAACTTAGATTGCTAATCCCCACTAGTTGTTCTGTTAGGTTGATGGGTTGTTGTGATTGACATCATATCATGATTTATATCAATTGGCCACTTTTCTTTTACTGTTTTTTTTTATTATTATTATTTATAAAAGTTATGTGACCTTATGTGACATAAAACTAATTTGTCACATCATGAGGCTATTCCTATTCTTATCATATCTTGTACCATTTAATCACTCTATTTTATCTTCAATAAAATATTGTGACTTTATATTATGTGACACATTATTTAATTTTCACATCATGAAATATTGAAATTTTTCATTTAATAATCTTAGGTTATAAATATAACCTAAACTTTAGTACATGAAGATTTTCATGAATTTCATAATCAATTCACTAAAATCTTTGATGTAAAAACTGGGTTATTACATTTACCCAGTCTCGAAAGCTTCCATTGTGGAAAACATAAGTTTTAACTTCCAAATTTGGAGAAACTAATTGTAAGTGACTGCCCGAGGATGAGTACCTTCTCTTACGGAACTATAAACGCTCCGAATTTGAACGGACTAACAATTGTAGAAGAAGAGTCCTTTGATTGGGATCGGTTTTTCAATAATCTAAAAGCCAAACCCGTGGTGGAGCTTTGGGAGGGTGATCGGAATGCGAGCATAAGAAAGCTTTGGGAAGACAAGAACGACTCGTTAACCATAGTATGCATTATCCCACCCCCATGAAAGCCATGTCACTCCTCGGTTTTTACTCAAACTTCAAATAACTTGAGTTCAGGAGTTTATTTATTTCGTACTTTAATTTCAGCTTCCCTAGAAAATACAATCGGCTTCAAATGTCTTTGTATTTAAGAGTTTTATATGTAATTTCAGGAGGACCACAATGTACGTAAGCGGAATATTCAGAATAATGAAAAAAGTAGAGCCTCTTCTTCTTCCAGATAGCTAGAATGTAGCCACCTTTTCACATGTCAGGTTACTTGTCCTTTTCCAAAATATGTACCACATCATGGGTAAGAAGATCCCTTATTCCTATCTTCTCAATTTGTGTTAATATGAAATGTGTCAATTATATTTTTCTTAATATTCTTTGGGGAGTTGGACAACCATATTATTCCCAAGTTTGATTCTAAATATAAATGGTTATTGTTTTTCATATTTATTCTGAAAACAAATTAATTCAATTTTTTTTAAACATTATATTTGGAATTGATACTTAATTAATATCGTAACTCAGCATTGAGTTTTTTGAGAACACAGAACTTGATGTGCACTTTTCCCTCCTCGTTTACGTGTTGTGAAACAAAGTGCTAACAACTTCATCCATTTTTCAAACATAATGTCTTTATTTTTTTTTTCTTTTCTTTTTAAATTTTCTTGGGAAGAAGAGCTTTCACTAATATTTTCTCCTTTCTGTTTGGTTGCAGGGGTCGTAACCAATGTGCTTCATTTTCCTACTTTGTTTTACGTTTTGGACAATTAAAGGCCAATTGCTTTTATTCGAAAAACATTGTTACTGAAAGTGAAGAGATGGATTCAATATGACACTAATATATTATCGACATCTTTTCAGAGTTATTGCAAAGGGTTGATATACTTTTTTTTTTTCTTTTTTTCTTTTCACTCTAGAGGTTTTCCCAGCTGGGTTTTATCTGGAGAGATTTTAATGAGGTATTACTGGTGGTTTCCTCTGAAGTGAAGGTCTAGGATTTTTCCTTTAGGGTTTCATACTAGCTATTCCTTTGAATAGTTCTTTGACATCAGATGTTATTATCGTTTACATGTGAATACTTCCATTATGGTTGTTTCTTGTTTTTCCTTTACTATTTACTTACTGTAAGTTTCTTTTTGGTGTTAATTATTAAATTGAGCTAAGAACATAGTGTTGATGGTGAAAAATCATCAACCCTAAGTTTTCCTCTTCACGTTGGGCTCAGGATTTTCTCTCTCACAAAAATAATTAAAAAAACGACACAAAGATAATTATAGAAGTTCGTAGGCTACATCCTCTTTGTGCTGGGGTAATATTTTCACTAGATTTCTCAATGGTACAGAGTTGGGCTCTTTATTTCAGAGTATCAAGAACGCATCTAACTCCTTAATTATCTGAGTGATTCTTTCTATATCTCCATATGACATGGCAGTTGCATGACTTTACACTCTGGGTTCTCCAATACACGTTCAACATGTGTGTTGATATCTCCTCATCTTTCAAAAGCTTGAACATCATGAGTAATCTACGGTAACTGTTCGTGAATTTAGCTAAATGAGATTGTGGGCTATATATTATACTAGAATATTTCGGAAAAGAGACAGAAACATTTGGATTTGGTCATTCATGTTGAGGAAAAAAAATTCAATATTTTGGTTTATATACTAAAACATTCCGGTGACTGTCGCTGACGACCGGAACCGGAGGGACCAACACTATTGGTGATATCAAAGTAAATTTTTTTTATATATAAGGATAATTTAGGTAAAATATATTAGGTTGACCTTTAATTAGATTTTTGTGCGTCAACTTGGTCAAATGTCAAAAGTTTGTGTCATCTTGATAAAGAAGTCTTCAAGTTTTTGTCATTTAAGGGATGAGGTTGTTAAAGCACGGTCTGTTATTAGAAGAAACATTTTCTAGATCTGTATACTTCAAGAACAAACAGAGATCTGTTATTCTAAGAATACATAATGATGGTTAGTTGGAGTTCATTATTAGGCAAATATAGTATTTGCTTGGTAATGGCAAATCAAGTACTCACACACACACACGCATATATATTATACATTAATTAGGATTAGGATGTATTGTTCGTCTTCATCCCAAGGCGTGATACATGGGAATTAGATTCCCTTTAATCCACCTTTTATATTTAGAAAATAATTATATATATATATATATAAAAAAAAAAGAGACTGCTAACTTTTTTTCGCAATTAAGTCTTTGTAGGCGTCAATAATAATTAATTGCCAACTCTAGATTATTCCTCCTCTCTAACGTGTGTTTGGCACAGCTTTTAGAAGATGCTTTTGATTTCTCAAGTTCAAAAACAACTTCTAAAAATGTTTGGATTATCTATTAAAAGAGCTTTCAGTCTCTAGAAGTGATTTTTGTCAAAACAAAAAAATATGACTTCTGGTAAAAGTTCTTTTGAGTAGACTTTAAAACTTGTAAAAAAATTTAAATTAGACATTATAAACTCCATTTAACATTTTTAGTGCTTATTAGATTGCTTTAAAGATCATTTTGACTACAAAAATTCTTTGATTCCAAACACTTGCTGAGAAACCACAATTATTGCTTTCTTCTTTTTACTGCCTAGAAGTAAAAGCAAAAATTCTATCAAATAAACCCTAAGTCTCATCAAAGGTCATCTCCAACACATTATATTGATCTATATCAATATTATATTTGTTAAAATAATGTGTGAAAATAACATTATTACTTTATACTCTAATTGATAATGATATTTTTAATACTATTTCTACCATTTATCATTGTTATTGTACTTTGGAACTTGTAACAAGTGCACATTTAGTATTTAAATAATTAAAATAAAAATATTTTAAATGACAAAAGTCAAGCCTAAAACCAATAAAAATCAAATATTGAATTTGGCATTGACTATATTTCATGATAAATTTATCACAAAATTTAGCATATGCTATTGCTACTTTTTGTAATTATTATTGTGGTTTAGAACTTGTTAAAAAAGTGAACATTTATTATCCAAATTAATTAAGAATGAAAATATTGTAATGCTTCCATAACAAAAGTCAAACCAATAACCAAGAAGAATCCAATGTTAAATACATCATTAGCTATATCTACTGATAAATTCACCACAAAATTAAGCCTAAGGTAAAATTATTATAACACTTGATTAGAGAGCATTTTTTTTAATAAATGTCAAAATTCACTATTAACATAGCTTTTTCAGATTGCATTAGAGATACTCTCAAAGCCCAAAATAAATAATGAGTTTTAAAATTGACAATTCCATGAACTGTTTTGGACGATCTCAATATTAATATTAGTGCAAGTAAACTCGCTCTTTTAGTATTATATTAGGATATGCCGTTCGTCTTCATCTTAAATTAGCCGTGACACTTGGGGAATTGGATTCCCTTTAATCCACCTTTAACATTAGAGAAGAATTTTTTAAAAAAAGACTACTACAACCTAACTTCTTCGCAATTATAAGAAAGGACTACTACATCCACTTTTTCGCAATTAAATTAAGTCACGGTAAACTTCAATAATCTCACTCTGAATCATTCCTCCTCTCTAATATCACCTCCACGATTTTGTTTGAATTATTTACATAGATGTTCAAATTAGATGTATTGATTTAAAAAAATATATTTGTTCTTTTATTTATATGAATGTCGAAATTGATACTTATAAAAACCCACATTATCCTATAATTAATAATTGAAAATAAACAAATAAAAAATTATAGAAAAGGAAGAAAAATCTCTTAAAAAATGTATGACTAAGGAAAAATCTTTATAAAAGGAAAAAAAAAAAGACCATTTTACTTGATTTAACATAAAGAAAAAATGACCATATCAGTTATAAGTTTTATAATAGGGGTATGCAAAAAACAATCCTTATAATAAATAATTGATCATTATGATAAAGTTTACATCGAATATATAAAAAGATAAAAGTTATAAAGAAATATAAAACACTTTAAAACCTAAAAAGACATCATAATACTAGAATAATTATCATAAAGAAAAAAAAAATACTACATTTAAAAAGATATCATAATTATATAGTAGTACTCATGATAAAGAAATAAGCAATTTTAAACCACATTTAAACCTTAAAAACCTAACTATTAAACAAGACCAATACAAATAAAAAAAAATCTTAATGCTGTTATAATTATCATAAAGAACTTAAATTAAACTAAAAAAAAAAAAACTTTTAAGAAACCAAAATCATACTTAAGAAATATGTTTATAAAAACCTAAATCATACTAACAAGCAATAATCATTATAGTAAAGAGTTGGTTATTAAGATTAAGATATACAATAATGATTAAAAATAACACCATAATCAAATTCATAGTAATATAAGTTGCATGTTATGTATAAAATAATCATTACAGTAAAGAAATTGTCGTTAAGATAGTTACAAATGATATATAATATAGTAAGGCATAAATAAATAGAAAAAAAATTAGGTAAAAGTTGGAATATAAACTACATACTTAGAATTAAGCATAACATACCATTCGTTATGATAAAGAAGTATGATTTCTTATAGAAAAGAAAACATGAACTGCAAATTATAAACACTATTAATATAGATATGTTAAAACGAAAAACCATTTTATTCTTAATCAAAATGATGAAGCTCATTTTTGACATGTTTAACACGTAAACATGGACTATAAAAGTGAAAGAAAAGGAATAGAATAATCATGTTCAATAAAATAAAATAAAATAGAGTTCTTGACATACCCGGAATGGAAAACCCAAAAGGTGAAGAATGAGGAAATGAATATCATAGAAACAGAATATAAATGGGGTTGTTTTCATAATCAATCCAAAATTAAAAAAAAAAGTGAGGGAAAAACTAATTTGGAATTATTAAAGGTAATTCACAAAAATATTCATCATTAAAGTAAAAAAAAAAATTTTAAAAATTATATAAAACTGAAATTATGTCAATTACAATAAAAAGGACAAAGTAAATACTATAGAAATTTATTTATTAAAAATAGACATATACATATTATTGGTAAAAAAAAAAAGGACATATTTTAAAACGGGACCCCCAAAAATGAAATTTTTTGTATAATTATTTCCTTTTTTTTTTTTCGCGGCTCTTTCATTCTAATATCACTTGCCTGCGATTCTATAACATACAAGTTCAAGCTTCAACCAAATCTTCTCTGTTTATTTTTTCAAAGATAAAATATTTTTTTGAAAAGTTTCTCCACCCCTATCTTTCTTCTTTTTTTCTTATTTTATTTTCAGCCTCTTGTAATAATTTTGTTTCATTTATCTTTATTTTCCAAGTTTGGAAAAACAAACCCAAAAATATAAATTTTTTTTTGGGTGCTGTTTTGATATGTAACCTCTATTTTGATCGTAGAATGATCAATCAGAAAATAAATAAAGGAAAAAAAACACCTATTTTTGCCTTGATTTGTGAAGAATTGTGAAAATGCTTGCTTGTTGAAGTTCTTTAGGAGTGAAACACATATTTAATTTGAGTAGTGTTAAGGATACTAAATCCAATCATAAACTTTGGATATCAATCCATGTGACAATGAATTATTATCTTTTATTGAGATATATATATATATATAAGCACATACAAAATCAATTAATGTGTCAATCTTTTGAAAATCTACAAACAAAATAACGACAACTTACATGTTATATATTTGGATACTTTAAAAATTAAAATTAGAAATTGATATCACTAGTGTTTTACCATCTATATTATGACACTTGTTGTAATAGAACAAATATATCACGTACTCAACAAGAACCTAAAATTATTGGGTCTTTAAATTGAACAAAAGTATTTTTCTCTTTACAATATCAAGAAAAGCAAAAGACAAAAAATGTTGTACCTTCTGTTGGTCCTTAAAATGAAAGGAGAGAAAAAAAAAAAAAAAAACATAATCTGAGTATGAGTTTAACAATACAGCAGGTCTTTGAAAATTGGAAAATTATAGCATATCTGATTTAAAATTTTTTCAAATTCCTATTTTACCCTCACGGCCTCACCCCATCTTCTCCAGCTCGCATATGTGAACCAATCGCCGGTGTGGGCGAGCGTCGTCATCAACGGCGGGCACGACGAGAAATGCAGGGAACACGACGGCGAGATCTCGAACGAGAATCGCGGCGACATTCAACCATGATCGTGGGAGAGATCAACGAAAAATGAAGAGGAACATTGCCGGAAATTCGCGACAAAAAAAAACACTATAAAATTGAGAGGAAAACGCTATAAAAATTGAGAAGAAATCGCCGCCATAACTGCTTCGGTCAAGGTGAGGCTTCGATGGGAATGGCGAGGCCCCTCGGCGTCCTGACGGTGGATCGCAAGGGCAATAAATCGCAAACTATCCCCATGAGATATCGTTAGCGGCGGCGTCAGATCCCGGCCGTCAGTCCCTCGTTGCTATCAGCATGGGACCTCCGACCTCCTCGTGTTGGTTTCTTCCACGGTCGCCGAGTACTTTGTCCTTTCCGGTGAAGCTGGCTTTGTCTTTTTCAGCAACTCTAGTTTTGGGTTGGGTGGTTTTAGAGTTTTTAATAACTTTAGGGACTATTATTAATTAACAATATTCTATAATTCTAAAAAAGAAAAAAAGGAAAAAAATTAGTAAATAAATTTATTTTCAAATAATATATTTACTACAAAACCTCAGTAAATCTGATATTTAATATTAACAAACCCTGTAAAATATAAATATTTACTAGTAATTCCGATATTAGTAATTTCAATATTTACTAGTAAATTCAAGTATTTACTATAAAATACAATATTTTTGTTTATTTTAGTTTTTTTAAAATTTTTACCAAGTAAATCCAATATTTACATTATTTTTAATTTAATTATTTCGATAAATCCTCATATTTACTAGTAAATATCATATTTATTTGATGAATTTTATTATTTAATCTAAATATTTACAGTGATTTTAAAATATCATAAATCTAGTAAATCTCAATATTTACTATATAAATCCAAATTATAGTATTTCAAAAGATTTATTACTATATAATTGAATTTATAGTTTTTTTTTTCAAATTGGATTTACCAGTAAATTCTTTACTTGCATTGATAATTACATGTAACTAAATTCAATATATGCATTATTTTTCAATAAATTCTCATATTAAGATTAAGATATTTACTAATAAATCCATATATTTACTAAACAAATATAATATTTACACGTAAATTCTTTGATTGCATTGAATTTTATACGTTTTGTATATTTCATAAATTCAATGTACATATCAAAATTTCATGTAAATATGTTAGTTTTCATTAAATAAATTATTTTTAATCATTATTTTATTTAATATTTTTTTATATATTTACAAAATTTCTTAATTCACAACCCAAAATTATCCCAAATTAAAGCCCCAAATTCAACAAACCTCAACCCCCTAGATCCCAAAAGCTCTAGTCTTAAATTGCCGCCGCCAATTGATCTCGTGAACCAAAGGTGAAATGAGCGTCAGTCGTTGTAGCCGCATAAGACGACGAAATCGGCGACAGATAAGGCTGGCGATCTAGAGGCGGGCGGTCGCTGCTCTTCGCTCATAAAGCTCCGGTGAGGTTGTGACATCTAGATTTGGATCTTCAAAGTAGTTGTTTGAAATCACCGTTGCCCAACAAGAAGCCGTCGGCTTTTTGGCGATCATCGTGATTCTCCGTTACAGTAAGATGACATCGTGTTTTTGTTCGTCGCCCTAACTGTCCCGAGACTGTAATCGTCCCAAGACCGTCATGGCCGTCAAGAGACCTGAGAAATTTCAACGAAAGAAACACTAAGATCCACGATCACCCCTCGTTCGGCGACTTCGCCTGCACCGGAGGAGTAATTCATCGCTCGGATCGCAACAACGCAGATGGATAAGCTCGCAAATCTAGTTCCCTGCCGACACAGAAAAACGCTGCCAGAGGAAGATCGTCGGACACGAAGAAGAAGACCCGCAGAGGGGTAAATCTAGAAAAACAAAATCTTTAAAAAGAAATATGCTATTTTTTTTCCTTTCTGAAATGATTCTGCCATTTACTTAAAATAAATTAGATAGAACTGCTATTTGTGCAATTACCGACTGTTATTTGTATCGGTTTGATGAATGCTTTCCCAGTTAAAAAAATAAATATAAAAAAGGTTGTATCTTTTGGTCTCATGCAAAGGGAGAGAATACAAATTAAAAATAAGAATGGGTGAACCGAATGACGGTGAATGTATTAGAAAATTTTTGTATCATTTATGTTTTATTTATTGTTCCATTGGCTCTGACAATTTATTTTATTTCTTAATTCTCGTGAGTAAATTGTTGTTTTTGTATTTTTCCCTTTGTCAACCGGCGGTGAATGTATTAGAAAATTTTCGTATTATTTATATTTTATTCATTATTGCATTGGCTTTGACAACTTATTTTTATTTTTTATTCTTGTGAGTAAATTGTTGTTTTTGTATTTTTCCCTTTATCAACTGAATGAAAGACGGTGAATATATTAGAAAATTTTCATATTATTTATATTTTATTCATTGCTGCGTTGGCTCTGACAACTTATTTTTATTTTTTTATTTCTCCTGAGTAAGCTGTTTTTGTATTTTTCCCTTTGTCAACCGAACGGCGGTGGATGTATTAGAAAATTTTCGTATTATTTATATTTTATTCATTGCTACGTTGGCTTTGACAACTTACTTTTATTTTTTATTCTTTTGAGTAAATTGTTGTTTTTGTATTTTTCCCTTTGTCAACCAAATGAATGACGATGAATATATTAGAAAATTTTCCTATTATTTATATTTGATTCATTGCTGCGTTGACTCTGACAACTTATTTTATTTTTTATTCTCCTGAGTAAATTATTGTTTTCGTATTTTTCCCTTGTCAACCGAACGCGGTGGATGTATTAGAAAATTTTCGTATTATTTATATTTTATTCATTGCTGCGTTGGGTTTGACAACTTACTTTTGTTTTTTTATTATTGTGAGTAAATTGTTGTTTTTTGTATTTTTCCCTTTGTCAACTGAATGAATGACGGTGAATATATTAGAAAATTTTAACTGAATGAATGACGGTGAATATATTAGAAAATTTTCATATTATTTATATTTTATTCATTGATGTGTTGGCTCTGACAACTTATTTTTATTTTTTATTCTCCTGAGTAAATTGCTGTTTTTGTATTTTTCCCTTTGTCATTACTCCTTTTTTTTTTTTTTTTTTTTTCTGGGTTGCGTTTGGTATGGGCCCTCTATAACAGTCTATGTATACACTCATTGTCATTCGATTTTTTATTTTTTTTTCCCTTTTCTATATAGGGACATCTCTGACGTGTCGTATTATTTATATTATATTATTTAATATTATATTATTGTTATACAATACAGTGTTTGATTTAATATCATATTAAAATATTTTTCTATATAACGTATTATATGTTTGTTACTGTATTGTATTGTGTGTTTTGATCAGATCGGGCCACCTGTGGAACCCACACACCCTAAAATATATTATTGTATACTTGTCGTCTTCATCCTAGGCCGTGACACAATGCAAATGAGAATCCCTTCAATCCACCTCTTAAATTTAAAAAATAATAAGAAATAGACCACTTCAACCTAACTTTTTTTGCAATTAGGTCTTAGTAAACGTCAATAATATTAAATGGTCACTAGCTCATCTGAATTATTCCTACTTTTGCTTATGCTCTTCAATTCCAATATCACTTGCCCCAACGAGCACAAGCTTCAATTAAATATTCTCTCTTTATTTATTTTTCCATAGATCGAAAACACTTTGAAAAGTTTCTCCACCTCAATCCCCAGCTTTCTTCTTCTTTCTTCTTTTCTGATTTTCTGCCTCTTGAAATAAATTTGTTTTACTTGGCTTCATTTTACAAGTTTGAAAAAAAAAAAACATAACTGAAATTAAAACAAAAAATGAAAAAACCTATCTTGCTTTGTGTTATTTTGTTATATAACCTCTCATCTTGGTTGTTAGAATGATAAATCAGTAAAAATTGGGGAAATTTTTTTTCTTTTGCCTTGATTTGTGAAGAACTTGTGAAAATGCTTGCTTGTTGAAGTTCGGTGACTGTTATCTGTTTTTTATTTGAATCACTTTGTTTTAGTTAATTTACCAGCTTATATCTTTAAAACCAACCAAAAAACAAAAACAAAAAAAACAAAAAACAAAAAAACAAAAATTAAGAAAAAGAAAGAAAGAAAGAAAGAAGAAGAAGAAGAAAACAGTGACAGAGAAAAGCAGACAGCAGAGGCACGCTCTCCTCCGTGGTCTAAATAGTCCGTTGCAAGCCTCAAGGTTCAATCTCTTTTTCTTCTTCTTCTTCGTTTTTTTTTTTTTTTTTTTTTTTTTTTTTTTTTTTTTTTTTAAGTTTATTTCCTCTACATCTATTTTTTTTTTTTTTTTTTTTAAGTTTATTTCCTCTACATCTATTTGAAATATATGTAAAATCCATTTTTCTTACCTGGCAATTGTTGTTCACAAATCATCAACTTTGGTCTAGTAATACTATTTTTTCTTTTTTCTTTTTAACAAGAGGTGTGAGATACTTCATTACGGCAAGAGAAGACTGTTCTTCATCAAGGTGATCTTCTATTTCTTTTCCTTTTCCTTTTTAATTGCTTTTGTTTTATTTTATTTTATTTTTGTTTTGTTTTTCCATTTAAAAACTACTCTCCATCAAGGTGCTCTTCAATTTCTATGTTTTTTTTTTTTTTTTTACTATTTTCTATTCTTATTTTTTGTAACGTTCATTTGTAAGATTTGACTACAATATTATATAAAGAGAAATGGAAAACCAGCATAACACAATGTAAGGTTTTAAACTAATAGTATAAACTGAAATTATGGTTACTAAATAGCATAATTAAAGTAAATAACAAATCAAAAATAAAAAAATACCCCCGAGTTTCTCTCTCCTTTGAGTCCCTCTCAACCAGCTAAAAAAAATAAATTAAAAAATAGGAGAAGGGAAACAATGAGATTTAACATGGATGTAGCTACACGGACTAAGAACGAAGAATTCATTAATAATGAGCATTATTAATGGGCTAACATATAAATACAAATGAAACATACACAATTAGGTAAGTTAGCTAAATACTTATTAAAATCCACTAAAAGAGAAGACTATTCTAAATTATAATAATTACAAATAAACCAAAAGTTCATAATGAAGACAATTACATACAAAATATATAACTTTTCATAATATTAATACTAATTTTCCTAATATATATATATATATGCCCGTGCATGATAGATTTCCGATAGGAGATCCAGTCTTGAACTATAATAAAAGAAACCTAAATGAAAATTTTCCTAAAAGTGTTTCACTATTCCTCCTCCACTTCAAAAGTTAAACCCTTTCATTTTTGAAATGCAATTATACATCATTTTATATTCTTTTTATTTTCAAAAGTTTTTTATTTTTTTATTTTTTTTATTTACACTTTCAAACACTATCTCATTCTCAATATGGAATGATTCTCTAATTTCACACAAAAAAAAATTAGCCATTTTGGGATATTGATTTCTCGAATAAGCTAAGTTTGCCAAATATCTATTATATTACTCTTCTCTCAACTTAAACATAAAACTCTTTCACTTTTTAAATTCAAGACTACACAATCAAATATCATTTAGAATCTTTTTCATTTTCCATATGATATTTTTTTGATATATTAATCAACCACCATCTCATTCTCAATATAAAATGACTTTCTAATTTCATTCAATGAATTCTCTCATTTTTTTTAATTTGAGCATTATACCCAACTTGGAAATTTTCATGTTTTGAATGAGAAATTTATTTCTTTTCTATGTGATGATTGTTTGGATGTGTTAATAAATTTTCCTTCTAAGATAACAAAAACATCCCGAATTATTTTCCAAAGTCATCTCATTTTCAATATTATAAGCAAATATTTTGACAATATTACTATTGGGGGAAGACATGTAGATTGTTACAATTTGACTCTTAAATAGTACAGTACAATTTAAGTTTGATAATATGAGTCCACCCTTTTTCAATTAGTGAATAATGGTGGAATAAGTCAAGCAAAAACACCGTTTTATCCATTTTTCCACCCATTCTTAAAATGGATATACTAGACAAAAAGGGCCTTCATAAAGTATCATTTTATAAGATTTTTTCACCTTCTCTTTATCTTCGGTGAATGCAACATTCCTGATACAATTTCTTCTTTTTTTGAATTTAATATGACTTTTCAAATAAATTTTTGACTCTTTCTTTTTTTCAATATGGAAACTTTTTTTACATATCCAAAAACCGTTTAATTCTCATAATGAAATAACTTTCTCATTTCAAACAAATAAAAATTTTCATTATCATAGGGAGTACAAGCTCCAAAGTTTTCTTTTAATATTGAATCAACAATATTACTTATACAATTAAATTGGGACAAGTTACGGATTAATTTATTTATTTTTTGTTCATAGGGTAGAATTATAACGATGTCTTATTTGTCTAGACTAAATATTTAATTTTTTCGTCTACCATCTGATCTGCTTACCCCAATCCACGCAATTTAACTTCATCCATTGCTAAATATGCACACTTTACCCTCCAACCAACTATATGTTACTACCAACATCATTGCACTTACCATGTGGTTTCAAGAACAATTTTTGCTCCCTTTTCTTTTTTTTTTTTTTTTTAATAAGCCCACGGGAGCTATGTTTTTGTCCTTACAAAATATACCTAGCTATTTACAAAATGCCACCGGTCAAATTGCTTTCCACCTCCTATACCTGCTTTTCTCTCTCTCTCTCTCTCTCTCTCTCTCTTTTTCCTACATTTGTTTCTCCTCCAAAATTCTTGCTTCACTGCCTTTTCCAGCTATCCACCAGCCCATTGACAGCCATGAGTTGTCCTCCATTCGCCACGTTGCTGGCGTTTTGATTCTCCTCAAGGACTTTAGCCTAAGCGCATATTATATATGTGTGTGTGTGTGAATTAACGGTGTGTTCATGGTACGTCCCCGGTGGGGACCACATCGTACGTCCCCAGTGGGGTTCCCACCGAAGAAACGTAAAGCTGCCATGCACAACTCTGTATTTTTTGAGGAAAAAGGAATAAAATAGCCTAAAAATAAAAAGGAAACTAGTATTTTTTGAGTTTTGACTGGAGAGAGACCTACGTCACAGGAAGGTAGTCAAAGAAAAAAAGAAACAAAACAGATGACCAGTAGATTTCGAGAATTTTACCTCCTGACTCCACTTGTGAAATACTTTTTGATATACTTAAATACTTTTTCCAATTTAAGATTTTATTTATCTTATTATCTCATTTTAATTTAAACTATATTTTTTTTTATCTTTTTTTTAAAAAATTTTTATCTTTTTCTTAAAAAGTTTTTTA
>CM046377.1:1313398-1408398 GCA_025413485.1 Ficus microcarpa | reverse complement strand
TGTGTTTAACTTATATATGTATGGATCTTTAGAACTTACCGCCAAGAACATGAATTGGAGACCATCATCCGCCGGAATTACTCTCATTGCGGATAGAGTTTAATTAATTATATGACAGAAAAAATAAACATTTAGTCACAACATTTTCTTATAACACTTTAGTGACAATTTTTTTATGTGATTAAATGTCACTTTTAGTCACAACCTTGTGATTAATATGCAATTAGTCATAAATTTTTGTTGTGACTAAAATTTTTAGTCATGGGATTTTTAGTCACACAAAAAATTTTAGTCATGCAGTGACTAAAAATCTTGTGAGTGAAAGTTTTAGTTATAAAAAAATTTTGTGACTAAATGCATAACAGTCATAACCTTGTGACTAAAAGTGGCATTTAGTCAAATAAATTGTTGTGATTAAAAGTGTCATAAAAAATATTATGACAAAGTATTTTTTTTTCTCTTTTTGTAGTGTTTGTCTGAACAAAACTATTGTTGGAATTGTATTTGACATTTGGTATTGATGGTGTGCAACCGAAATGACATGTCTTATACTACTACAAAAGGCAGATTATATGACGGTTTTCTAACAATCGTGGTATCCAGGGTCGTGAAATTTATTCATGACGGTTTTTTAACCATCGTGAAATGGACAAAAATAACGCCAAACGTGAAATAATTATGCATATTGCACGACGGTTTTTATAAAAACCATCATGGTAGGTGGCTCTTATTATTATCGATTTTACCATTGATAGCCGATGTTGGTCTTCAACTAAGGTTGTATTTGTGTTATTATGACTCTGATCCTGACTTGTGTAAAGGCAAAATCAACGGTTGATTTGTTTAAGAATCTATAGTCGTTATTCGCGTGGTTAGATACTGTTTCGGTCCTAAAATTATTCCAACAAGTTAGCGAATATACGAATAACAAAAAAAAAAAAATTAATAAAGACAAAAATTTATAGAGGTTCGCTCCAATGTGAGTACTTTGCGGTGCTCGGGTTAATGAATCCAGTACAATAAAGCTTGAGAAGCTTTTAGAGAGAAAGCTTTACGCAACTTCTAATGTGTAACCAAAACCGTGTTAGGGCTGTAGAAAAGCACCCTACTTATCGATCTCATTGGGTGCAAGCACATTGTTGTCTCCAACATGGTGTGGCTTGTCTTGGCAGTCTTCTAATCTTGATCCTATGCTTAGCTAGCTCGTGATGGACAGTAGACCTTAAGATACAAAATTTTCCGTCAACAACTTATTTCATGCACATATTCCTCATCGATCCTTATATTCTCGTAAAATTTATTTATTTATTTCTACACTTGAGATGAGAGATTCAAATTATAATCTATTTTAGAGTCAGATATAAGATTATTGTTCGATATTATATGCGATCACAATTGTAAAATTTATTATTTGGAAACTACTGATTATTTTTCAAACTTCATACGCAGTAGGATTATTATGTTGTTGCAACATATATAATAATTAATCCTTTTTTTTTATTTTAATTCCCTTGAACTGATTATTGGTTGGCTGCCATCTAGAGGCGAGTTGGGTTACTATCAGTCTTATCATTGTTGCGTGTTAATATATGTAATTTGATAATTAATTTTATTGCAGGACAAGACAAGTGATAAAAGTCTACAAAAAGTGATTTTCATAGGTGCAAATTTTGGTTGACCTCGCTGATTAAATTGGCTATTTGGGATATTGAAAAGTTGGTAATTTGTTCTCCATGACGTTCGTGTAGAAATTCCAATATTCATCAATTGTTGTTCAATAAGGATTAGGTGGATTAAGAACTTGATGCAATGCTGAAATCTAGAGGAGAATCTAGTCTTTGTCAAAAAATTGTATTATATATATATATATATTGACTTATAGGTTTATCATTTTATACTAAACCCTTTTTTTTTTTTTTAAAGATTAGGAAAAAACAAGAACCAACCAGAAAAACAACCTTTCCTTTCTAGCCCAAAAAGAAAAGAAAAAAAGAAAAACAAAAAAAAAAAAAAACCAAAAAACCAAAAACAAAACCACACTATAGGTCAAGAAACGTCTAATGGGTTCCGGCCGGGTCTAGATCTCCATCGCTAGTAGTTCAAAATTCACAATGCTTGTCGAATTGGGAATCTAAGCGGTATGGATGTGTGGGAAATTAGATATAAAAAAGAAAGAGTGTGGTGTGAATTTTGAAAAAGTTGAATTGGATTTTTTTTTTTTTCAAACATATGTGGAAATAACTCAGCACCTTCTCCAATTTTAATTAATTAATTAGGCCGGACAATTTCAATTTCTTATAGAAGCACGATAATATAAGATGATAAAATCAATGCTTGTTCATCTTAACTTCTAATTTTTTCCCCCATTTGTATGCCTTAGATTACAGCTACTTTATCTGCAAGTTGTCCAATAATCACAACCGATTTTTTTTCTTTTTCTTTTTGATTAGGAGTTATTGTTGCCCTCCCGCCAATGGACTGAATTATGATTCCATTCACATGCTTATTATAGCGAAAATGACAGTATTCTTCCGTTTCTAAAAACTAGTATTTTATGGTAGCCATTTGTTGGGGCGGCCATATTTCATGTGATTCGATTATTAGTATATTAATAGGCATTCCATTATCATTAGGCGTTAAACGTTGTATTTTCATGCCGATGTTCTTAGGTCAACAAATGCCCATATTACTTTTCATGATCATGATGTCATTTCTGTTAGCAAAATGTGATATTAAGATAAACAACAATTGAAATAAACAAAATGATAACGACAAAATAATATGAAATTAACATGTAACAAAACAGATATTGTTAGCAACACAAATAATTAGAAACAAAAACATGAACGAGAAGTTGAGATATGTGTATCACACGATGTCCTTAAAATGGATTTGTCCTCTCACCACTGGTTCTGGAGTTTGAACGGATGTTTGTATCTTAGGATACAATGACAATAAGTAGTGATTGAGTATCACGAACCTTCTTTTGGCAAACTAAACAATATCCGATCGAACTCTATTATATTAAATCCTAGTCGCACTATAGAATATATAAAATCCGAAAAGAGCTATGATTTTTAGTGTCTCTAAAAGAGTAGAGGAAAACCCTGTTTATAGGGATTTTGTAGAAACATGGCCATAAATCTGAATTAATTTTGGAGTTAACTTTTTAATTAATATTTTAGAATTGATACATTTAATTCTAAAGTAAACTCCAAACGTTTTGACACTAAATAGTTTGCTGTAACAAACTTCTGTAACCTTCTAGTTTTTTTTTTTTTTTTTTGAGTAACATTCTCCAACTTCATGGGCACATATTGAGAGTCAATTTCTCGTTTACCCATTCATTATTTTAAGCATATAAATATACTGTTTCAAACTCCTCGTGAAGAGAACCCATCTACAAATATGTTGTTGTCCCACTAAAAACTTAAGCCTCAAAATTGATATCCAAAACTCGATTGACATAACCCTTTTTCCAACAATTTCATGGAATTTAAATGTAGCAATTGGCCGTTGAACTTTCTAATAATACTAAAGTGGAGTATTGAGCAATGACCTACATTGCCACCGAAGTAACTTGGATCCAATCTTCGTTTCATAAACTTGGAATGAACATTCCTGTACTACCGGACATATATTGTAATAAAATTGATACCACTTATCTTTGTATCAATCTGGTATTATACTTATACACGAAGCATATAGCAATTGATTTTTACTTTGTTCTTGATCAAGTGCAAATCAATGGTCTTTGTGCGCCTTCTATTTTCTCCACCGATTAAATTGCCGATGCCTTAACCCATCCGATCTTTTGCGATAACATCTTCAACAACTTCAAGTCAAGATTGGCTTTCTCCACGGGGCATGCATGATAAGTAAATTACAAAATATAGTGTTACACAATTAATGAATTATAAGAGATTTGTATAGTCTTTATCATTCTTTCCTTTCGTGTAAGCTTAATGTGTATATATATAATTAGCTCTATCAATTAATGACATGTTTACTTATCAGGAGTAGGAAATGAGAGTGGAGAATGAGAGTCAATGCCTTGTTTACTTGCTCTTTTTTTTTTTTTTTTTGGTAGAATGGAAGTGAGAATGGTGAATCCCACATTAATTTAGGATTGAGAAATGTGATTGGCAATCCCATATCCCCCTCTGGATTATGACTCTCATTTCCACTATTAACATTAAATTACTATTTTATCCTTAGTTTATTTGTCAAAAATTGTATTAAAAAATAATAACAACCTATATTAATTATTTTTATTAACTAAACATAATATATTTTTATTAACTTAATATTCTATAACTATCCTAATTACTATTAGCATTATTAGAGTAAATAAAGAACTTTTTTTTTTACTATAATATATTATTATGTTTCTATTTTTATATTTTTATACTTTACTTATTTAATTCATTTTTTTTAACTCTTTTTAATTTTTTTAAACAAAAAATTACATAATTTACTTTTATTGCCTTAATATCAGAACGATTATTTTACTTTGGATTAATAGTATGACAATAAATATTAAAAAAAATTAATTTTATTTTTAATTTTTGAAAACATAATAAATAAAGGGGGATACAAGTAAATTTCCAGCAATTAACTCCGATTCCTGTTCTAAGTAAACGCATGAATGAGATTGACAGTAATTCCAACTCCGATTCCTAAAATCCAAGTAAACAGCATATTTTAACTTCTAATCCAGCCTACTTCGATTCATACTCACTCCGATTACACCTAAATAAACATGCCATAAGATAATCAAAACCATTCACAAAATTTCTCTCTCTAAGTTTCATTCAAAATATAGGGAAAGAGACAAAATATAGACATTTCTTTCCTCCCCCCCCCACCCCAAGGTTTAACTATATGCATTACGACATTTTGGTACTTGAACTTCTAATCTTAGCATATTAATCATTCAACTTTAGTTTTTTTTTCCACCCTGAACTTTTAGTTCTTGACACTAAGTTACTGAAAGCTTATTGATTGAATTTAACAGAGATCGATAGTAATTTCCCTATCACATAGTAATTGAAAATCTTTAGAAATACTTATATTCAGTGCACGATGTTATATTTTTTTTTAAAGAGTTTTTAACATTGTCACGAATGTTTTTCACTTTATTTAACTATTTTTATGAATAACTTTATAGCCATCGTGCGATAGGCACGTGATAATTCTTGCGAAACTTCGTAAGGTATGTAACTTGTGACTTGATACCTTTTTTTATTAGAACTTTCATCTACATTCCTATTTAATTACTAGTCGAAAATTACAAACCGAGTGCTACATATATATGAATGTAAAAATATATAATACGTTCTCAAACACATCATCTATTCAATTAATATTAATGAAAACTTCCTTCACATCAAGCACACAAGAAAAAAATTATTCAAAAGGAAACATTCTTTTAAGATACTGAAAGATACATGTCTGGTTACCGGAATACCATAAAGAATCTTGAAAATAAAATCATCAACGTAAATGTATGCTACGAAGACATTTATATCTTGTTGTCATCCTTTACACGACTACAGAAATGAAACTGGAAGTGTGTAAGGTACGTATAGTATAAACTTGTTTATATAGATTTACTCATATATATATATCTATGCATTTAGTTGTTTCCTTCCCACCCCAAAAAAAAAAAAAATTAAAATATTGTAGCCGTACTTAATTTTTGTGTTATTCCATTGCACCGAAGATGTATATAATCATTTAGGAAATCTATCTGTTACTAATTAATTATATATATAGTTTATATATAATGCAAATTACAACTAATTTGGTCTAAGGAGGCATATTTGATTTGGTTTGTTTTTGCGTTATGCCGAAGATAACTTGAAACAGAAGTAAAATAATAAACAAATAGACAAAACCCTCCAAGCGTTTAGGAATCCCCTTTCAAAGAGAGCATCAAAGGGAATGGTAATACCGAAATTAATAACCAAAAGCCATATTAATTAATTTGGAGTTTAATTTATCAATTTCCGCCTTCAAAGTCAGATCAGAGAACATTAATCATGGATTAGTTTATTTTTTTCTTCTTAAAATAATTCGTAGGAAGGTGGTGCATAGAACCTTCCCCATATGTAAACATATTCTATAAGTTTATAGCTCATTTAGATTTAATAAAAAGAAAAAGAAAAAGGAAAATCAAGTCAAAACCCAACTCATTTCTATTTTAGTTCATTTTCTCTCCTTTGGTTGTCTTCTGAATTTCTTAATTAAAATACTACCCAATTATACCTTACCGATATCACATTGGCATACGAGCAAGTCCTATAAATATCTCACAACAAATGAATTTAAGGAAACAAAACACACAAAGTGGAAAATTAAACGGCCGGCTGTTCTTCCTCTGATCTTCTTCTTCCCCTCCTTATATATATATATATATATATATATATTTCACAACATATTCTCTTGAGAAAGAGAGAAAAATAATTAGTTTGTCAGATTATATTGTGCCCGCCATACCATAAAAGTTGTCCCTAGCTCTTATTTTTGATTAAGTAAGAATTAAGAGCAAAACAATCACATATCTATCTAAATAAGTATTAGAAATACAGTTATAAATAAATAATCATGCATCCAGGGAATCGGTGGGGATCGGGATCGTTTGAGTCAGGAGGAGAGGAAGTAGAAGTGGTCGATGGAAGAACAAGCCGCGACAGCGACTGGGACATGTCGGCGGTGTATCACGAACAGCAGCAGCAGTATGAGCAGCTGACGGAGACACAAAAGAGCTGGCTGTTGGAGCCAAATTACAAGAACAAGAGGAAGAAGAGCAAGTATGTGGACTTTGGGTGCATTGTGTGCAGCCACAAAGCCGTAAAGTGGAGCGTTTTTGGGATTCTCTTGGCTTTCTGCGTCATAGCTCTTCCAATCATCATCGCCAACACGCTTCCAAAAGCCAAACCCCGCTCTATTCCTCCTGACTCTTACTCTTTGGCTCTCCACGAAGCCCTCCTCTTCTTCAATGCGCAAAAATGTAAGTTTCTTTTTTTTATTGTTAGGGTTTTACTTCTCTCTCTCTCCTCTATTATATCTTTATATGTTTCCTTTTCTCTTTTATTTTTTGAAACTTACGTATTTATTAATTGACCAATAGAGGATTCTTTAATTTCTTCTAAAACTTTTGTTTTCCTTTTGGATTTTTAGCACTCGTGTCCCTGCATTCTTGTGGTTTGACATTTTTCATTCTTAAAATTTTTTTCCTATTGATTTAGTCCTTGAATTTACAAAATACTAGCAAATTTATTTGTTCCTATATATATCACTGATTTCAAATGCTGAAGTAATTAATTTTCATACAAATATAGAGACCAGCTCATGACTAATTAAGTTAAAATTATATGTAAGTGTAAGTAAATGTATATTGGCTAGTTGACTTTGTTTTTCACATCCGTGTGGTGTGGGGTGGGTCGCAAAAATTGAATAATAATCAATTAGTCATTTTTGGAGTAATGAATAATTGACTAATTAATGTTTAAGTTTTGGTCCTCTGTATAAAACCAATAGCACGCAGGCGAAATTTTTAATGGTAAAATACTAACACTTGCAAGTCTAAAAAGGCACCTTTTCTCTTGAACTAATCGCATGCCGTATCAAATATAATTAAATATATATTATCATATTTCTAGCATGCTCCTTTTGTTGTTTCGTTTTCATATATTGAAGCGAATGTTTGCACCTATTGGGATTTAGAGAGATTTACTTAACCAAGTTTTGGTGAATTATGATTAATTATACATATATATACACACATATTATTGCTATCAGCGTATACAAGTTCTGGCTTACTACTTTTCTATCTTTTCTGGTTGAAGCTATAATAAGCCTCTCTCAAATATTATTTATTGCATAAACTTCTTTCTCTCTCTATATATGTGTGTGTATACGTATACAGCGTAAACCAAATATCACCTGTCCACACGCACTTGTTCTTAGTTTGTGACTGTCTAGCTGAGAACATATTTCCTCTATTTGGCCAGCTAGATTCTAGAAGATAATTATGATTAGTTTAATCTATATTTTAGAAGCCATGACCATAAGAGCAATGCTTAGGGTATCAATGATGTTTAATAATATCACATTATAAAAATATAAAAAATAAAAAATAAAAAATAAAAAGAGTCAAATAAAATTAATTTTGATATTGCATCGGTGATGTCCCGAATATGTTTCCCATGGCACGACTAGCTAGCAAATATATGTTTGTTCCCATCACTCATTTCACAATATAACATGCCGATTTCGTAGGCCCAAATACTGAAAATGATTTTTATACAAATATAATAAATGCAGACCAGCTCATGACTAAGTGAGTCTTACTCAGTGTGTGTATAGTTGGGATGCAGTTGTAAAACAAAGTTATAATTATATTTAGTGTAATCAGATCTATTACATTGGCTTAGTTTTTCAACCCCGTGTGGTGTGGGGTGGGTCCCTAAAACTGAATAATAATTAGTTATTTTTAAGTTAACGTTTAGTTTTGGTCCTTATATATATATATATATATATATATATATATTAAATCAATAGAATGGACGCGACTATTTAACAGTAATACTACACTTGCAAGTAATCTAAAAGGCATCTTTAACCAGGTCTCTAGAACTTGCAAGCCATATAAATATAATATATAGTTAATAGTATTATCATGCTCTTTGTTTCATTTTTAAAATACTGAAGCTAACGTTTGCACCCGTCAAAATATAATGAAATACTATATACATACATATGTATGTATCGACGTCAACGTTAAACACGCCTTCATAATTTGGACTGGTTTTCTATCTTTTCTGGTGTTGAAGCTAGAACAAGTCTATCTCAAATATAATATTGTTTACTTTAGAAACTTCTACACACACACGCATATATATCTATCTATATATACCTATAGCATAAACCAAATATCACCTGTCTACATGCATTTGTTCTTAGTTTGTGACTGTCTAGCTGATAACATTTCATATTTCCTCTATTTGGCTACCTATAACCTAGAAGATAATCATTGTTAAATCAATCAATCTATAAGTGCAATGCTAAGGATACTAATAGTATTGAACAATATCACACTGAAATAATAAGTGAGTTGCACGCATAATATTAGTCGTAGTGTTCTGCATCGAATCGTCATACACGTTAGATATAACATGTATTTCTTGATAAGACTAGAATGTACGATCGTGACGTATTTATTGATGATTACAAATAATCAAAAAATTAATGACAGTAGCTAATTTGATGCAGCTGGGAGACTTCCAAAGAGTAACGGGATTCCATGGAGAGGGAACTCCGGTCTTAATGATGGAAAAGATATCACAGATCAAGTCAACGGATCAGCAGGGTTGGTGGGAGGGTATTATGATGCAGGAGACAATGCGAAATTCCATTTTCCGATGGCTTATTCAATCACCATGTTGAGCTGGAGTGTCATCGAATACGGTCACAAGTTTCAGAGTATCGGAGAGTATAACCACGCCAGAGAACTCATCAGATGGGGCTCCGACTACTTGCTCCTTACCTTCAATTCTTCTGCTTCCAAAATTGATCAAATTTATTGTCAGGTATACACGCACACACACACACATATATAAGTACTGTATATATAGTTAAAAATTTAGTCAAGTTAAACAGGTTCCTTAAATGTCTAATATTTTGTTTTCTTTTTTTTTTTTTTGGTTCCAGGTTGGTGGGGGACAAAATGGCTCCACAACTCCAAATGACGAAAACTGCTGGCAAAAACCCGAAAACATGGACTACCCGCGACCCACCCAAATTTGCTATGAGGGGCCTGACTTGGCAGGGGAAATGGCAGCCGCCTTCGCTGCAGCCTCCATAGTTTTCCAAGACGACAATGCCTATTCTCGGAAACTCGTTAGAGGTGCAGAAACTGTGTATGCCTTCGCTAGAGACGGATCCAAGCGGCGATCCTACAGTCATGACAACCTTTACATTTCACCCTATTACAATTCCACTGGCTACTATGACGAGTACATTTGGGGTGCTACTTGGCTCTACTATGCCACTGGAAATGCTACCTACATTTCTCTTGCAACCACTGCCGGCTTTGCTACAAACTCAAAAGCCTTTTCCAGTATCCCAAACTTGAGCGTGCCGAGTTGGGACAACAAGTTACCCGCCGCCATGCTCTTGTTAACCAGGTTAAATCAAGGAGATGTACACAGCATCCTTAAATTTATAGTACCGATATTTCTATAGATACTAAATTTTATTTTTCCCCCTCCTTGATCAGGTTTAGGATGTTCTTGAGTCCAGGGTACCCATATGAGGACATGTTGCAGAGGTACCATAATACCACGGGCCTTACAATGTGTAAATATTTCAAACGCTTCAATGTCTTCAATTTTACTCGAGGTGGATTGATCATGCTCGATCAAGGAGGGCCACAACCTCTTCAATACGCAGCTACTGCTGCTTTCTTGGCATCTCTCTACGCCGATTACATGGACGCCATCGGTGTTCCTGGTTTCTACTGCGGCCCCAATTATTTTTCACTACTTGATCTGCGCAACTTTGCCACCTCTCAGGTTCCCTCTCTTCTTTGCTCTACATGCTCTAAGATAAGAAAAAAATTAACCAATTAGCGAAGTGAATTTACTAATTAAACAAAAATATGAACATGTTCTCAATTGTTGGTTTGTGCTTAATTATTGGAAATGACAGGTGGACTACATCCTAGGCAATAACCCCAAGAAAATGAGCTATGTAGTGGGCTATGGCAAGAACTTTCCAAGGCATGTCTATCACCGTGGCGCGTCGATACCCAGCGACAACAAGTACTACTCGTGCACCGGCGGCTATGTGTGGCGTGACACACGTAACCCTAATCCTCACAACATCACAGGCGCTATGGTTGGTGGCCCGGACCAGGTTGATCAGTTCAACGACAAACGCAGCCACTATATCAACGAGCCGACAATGGCGGGCAATGCGGGGCTGGTTGCTGCACTCGTGTCTCTCACAGATAATGGTGGTAAAGGCATAGATAAGAACACCATGTTCTCAGCAATTCCACCACTTAGTCCACCGAGCCCATCACCACCACCACCATGGAAGCCATAATCAACTACTTTGAGAGCAAATACTTCCGTTCCGTACCGTTTCTAAAGCCTTTTATACTTGCACAAATATTTGTACCTCACTGTGAAATTTTTTTTTTTTTTTTTAAAGCTCACGTCTATATATAACAAGCTACAACCACACTGAATTATTTGTTCCTTTGAATGTGAGAAACCTATAAGTTGAGCCTAAATAAAACATTTTACCTTGAGTATATGACATATAAATATTTATAAAATTATCTGTCACTTAATAGTTATTAATTTTAAATTGATTTATGTATACCTAGTACTTTCTCTCCTAAAAGGGACGACAAATTCTTTAAAATTAGCAAATAATTAAAAAAAAAAAAAAAAGGAATGTGGGTATTCCACCCTCAACCATGACATGATCTTCAGCATTTTGTCTCCTATATGAAAAAAAAAAAAAAAAAAGGGATAAATTTTCTTCTCAAAAAAAGAAAAAAAAAAAAAGAGAGAGAGAGAGAGAAATTCAATATATGTTAAGACATGAGTATGTAAGTGGAAGAATTTTCAATGATTACTCTTCTTTTGTAATCATGGATGATTACAAATAAAATCATAAAAAAAAAAGTGCATTTCTTTATTAACATTTGATAATATGCCATTTTATTTAACTTACTATAGCAAATTAAGCAACCTATTAACTTTTTCAAATTAAAAAAAAAAAAATATATATATATTGTATTTTGAATTGAGAAATTAATGTCTGAAATGTGTATACGGGAATGGTGTAGAATCAACCATGACATGATTTTTTTTGTTTGTTTGTTTTTTTTTTTTTTTAAAATTTTAAAGTAAGTGACCCACAAGCTATTGTCAAGTGGCCAATGACCCCAATTCGTGTATATACAACTCAACATTAAATTCTTATATTTTTCATCCCATAATCATTTCTTATATTCAAAAATCTCGTCCCATCTCTTGATAACCAAAAAATAAAAAAATAATCACATGACACAAACAACAGTTTTTCATAAGATCTACAAAACTCCTAATTAGGGAGGATGGAGAAACCATTGAAACTTTTCAAGAGACGGGCAACAGAGAAGCCTCATAGTGCCATAAGTTTGGTTGGTGGTAGACTATTGTGCAGCACTGGTCAAGTGTTAGGGATTTTTTTTTTTTTTACTTATTATTATTATTATTATTATTTTGTTAGGAATAAGCAAGCCACCTACCTAAATTATTCCAACGGACAATACAACGAGCAACTCCTTAAGAAATTCCGGAAACCAAAAAAAAAAAAGTGGATTCAACCCAAAGTTTGATCGCCTAAAGCTTTGCTTTCTTTTTCTTTCTCTTTTTTGTTTTGTTGTGTTTTTTTAGGAAGAATTACAGCGTATATTTACAGCACACAATAATAGAAAAATTACTGCTCGATCATGTTGATATGTATTATATATGTGCAATGATGGATCCAAACGTATGCTTTATGTTATTTAATTTTTTTGAGGGATATGTTAGATGGTGTCCAATAATCATTTCCATGTCTTAGCTGCTCCAACGTAGTTTTATGTTAATTAATTTTTTTTGAGGGATATGTTAGTTAAATTTTTGTTTATAGGAAAAATTACATGCACTATGCAAATTACATAAAAGATATTTGAGTATACTCGAGTTGGTAATTGGGGAATAATATGTGAAAATTCAAGAATTTAGAAGTCTATAATATTTTGGACAATTTAAAAATGATTTCGGGCAATTAAAAGGTAATACTTGTAGTATTTAAGAATATATATGGGATGCTTTTCAATTTTTTAAGAATTTCTAATACAATACAAAACCAAATAATATTTTGTAAAACAATAATAAAATACATATGGTACACTAAACATGTCCTTATATAGATATTTTATTAAACTTACCAGCTACACCAGTTAATACTATGTTTTGGCTCAACTTTTTGTGCCGTGGTACTCCCGTCTTTTTCCTACCTTCTGATTGGCTCTTGAGAAATAAATAATGAACAATGTATAAGAACAATGGCTTTAATGCTTTATGGGAAGAGTTCTTACATTTCTTGTATTTACGAAGTTTGGGCCCTTCCATATTTATGTACAACACATAAAGGGGGAGACTCATACCAAATATATTAAAAACAATGCTAGGGAACATATTAGTTTTTCACATTGATAAATGCACAAAAACACACTTTTGTTCACATAATTTATTAGATAATTTACAATTTAAATAAGTATTTTTATAATATTAATTCATAATATTTGACTTTGGAGATATTTATAATTTTATTTATTTTGATTGATTTATTTATTTATTTATTTCTCTTCCTTTCCTTATCTTCTTTTTCCTTTCTTTCCTTTTCTTTCTCCTTTCTTCTGCAGCCTAACCCGTGTGAAACCAGCCCAGGCCAGCTAGGCCCGAAGTCTAGCCGAAGTCAGCTCCTCCTCCAGTTGGCCCAGCGCGAGTTTCGGGCCTAAACTCCAACAACATGACCAGCCAGCCCGTGGATCTAGCCCATGAATCCAGCCAGTAATTTTAGCTCCAGCTGCCAGCCCAAGCCCGTGCCAGCCCAGTTGCTCTCCAGTCGCCAGCTCAGGCCCACGAATCTTGGGCCGAATTTTCTTCCAGTCTAGGGCTGAAACTCCAGCTGCAACTCCAGCTCCAAGCCCGTAATTACAGCAGCCCAGCCCTAGCTGTTCCCTCCACGTGTGCCAGCTCAAGACCGCCCACCAGGCCCGTGTGAAATCAGCCAACTCCAGCCTAGTCCGCGTGAAATCAGCCATCCAGCCCAGGCCGTGTTCTCAGCCAGTAGCCAATCCTTTGAGGCTGATTTTGTGGGCTGAAATCTCTCCATCACAACTGCACATTGAGGCCTATAAAAGCAAGCCTTTGCAGCAAGCTTGGACGTCTTTTTTTGGGGAACAAATTTTTGGTTGAGTTTAGAGCCAACTTCTCTTATTTTCTTGAGGATTTTTGTGAGCATGTTAGGCTAATTTCTTTGGTGAAGCTAGAGATGATCTTATATGTGTAGTGAATTTATTTGGGTTTCGATTCTTCAATGGTTTGTAAGGTTTATATATTTGAGTAAATAATTATCTTTCATCTTATTTATTCCTCACATCAATATATTTTATTGTCAACTTTTATATAAATTTAATCAAGCTCTTTTTATGTGATTGTTGCATGAAAGGATATATTGGTGGCATTATTTTATAAGTAGTCTTTTACTGCAATATTGCTTATGGCATATTGTCGCTTTTAGATTTCTTATAAGATAATTTTCACTAGTTCTTCACGTGAGAATTTTATTTACTCAAATAAATTTTTAATTCACAAGTTCTTCAAATCTTTATTTTCCAATTGATTGTTTGGGACGTGACACTTTCAGATGAGTTATTTTTGTAAATCAAAATCCAAATAGGTAAACGAAATATATAGGTGATTCTCGATGTCTTACCATTTTTTTTTATTATCGAATTTTTCTTTATTTTAAATTACGTTATCTTTAAATTTATTTTTTTAAATTTATTAAAAAAATCACAAAAATAATTTTTCTTTTCTTTATTTGATTACTTATTTCTCTCACGCTTTTGTTTCGCTAATCTTTTCTTGTTTGTTTTTATTACACCTTCGTGGAATCGACCGTCCTAATTGTACTGCAATCGACCGCTTGTTTTTGTACACATTTGGGCGTAATCAAATTTTGACACCGTTGCCGGGGAGGTGTCAAAAGCAAGATTGATCAGTAGATATTAAGCCAAAGAGGTAAGTACATTTTTGTTTTTATTCTTTTTTTTATTTCTGTTTTTTTTATTTTTTTTTATTTTTGCTTATATTATATTTGGGCGTAAATTTATGTAGGGGATTCTCGATGTCTTACCATCTTTTTTTATTCTCGAATTTTTCTTTATTTTAAATTACGTAATCTTTAAATTTGTTTTTTTAAATTTATTAAAAAAATCACAAAAATAATTCTTCTTTTTCTTTCTTTGATTACTTATTTCTCTCACGCTTTTGTTCCGCTAATCTTTTCTTATTTGTTTTTATTACTTCCTCGTGGAATCGACCGTCCTAATTGTACTGCAATTGACCGCTTGTTTCTGTACACATTTGGGCGTAATCAAATTTTGGCGCCATTGCCGGGGAGGTGTCAAAAAACAAGATTGATCAGTAGATATTAAGCCAAAGAGGTAAGTATATTTTTGTTTTTATTCTTATTTGTATTTCTGTTTTTTTTTATTTTTTATTTTTGCTTATATTATATTTTTGTACAATTTATTAGTTTTGTCGGCTTGTGTTAGTTTAGTTTACATAATATTTGTTTTGCTTATAATTTTTAAAAAAAAAAATTTGTTTCAGTTTTGATTTTATACATTTTATTAATTTTGTGTCCAATTGTTTATTTATTTATTATTATTTTTCTATCAGTTTCTATTTCCATTAATATTTTGTCAGTTTTTGATTTTCTTTGTAGTAAATTTTCTTGTGGTTTGTCTTTTCCTTTACTATTGTTATTAGTTTCCGTTTTTGTAATTTTATTATTATTTTTATTATTATTATTTTTTTTTGACCATTTGTCAGTTCTTTCAATTTATTGATTTCGTACATTTATATATATATATATATATATTTTCTTCTTCTTTTATTCCAGTTAAGTAAAAAAAAAAAAAAGAGTTAGTGCCTGTTTGGCACAACAGTTGAAGCTGAAATATTTCATTTCAGTTTGAACCAAGGGCGTTTGGAGTCCAGCCGCGTTCGAGCCTACGTCTGACCCGTTGCACAGTGAACCCAAATGGGTTTACTGTTCATCCAGCCATCCTGCCAGCTCTGTCGTTCACGCCATCTTCTGCTTGTTCCCCTTCACCTTCTGCTCATTGGCAATGGCGTCCCTCAGCGGCTCAAACCACCCCAAAAACAATGCCTTGACGTGCGGCAGATTTGGCGCCAGCCTCCCGCTCCCGCATTTCCCTCTCCATCTCCCTGTACTCCGCCGTCCTCTCCCACGCCTCCATCTCTGCCCCAATCTGCCGTCGCCGCAGAAGATTGTACCTCCGCCGCTCGATTTCCCTCGACTCTAGCCTCACCGTCGTCGTCGCCAATTTCTCCCTTTCGGCGCTGGTGAATATCCCCTTGAGGAAGAGGGAGGCAATCCACGGCGGGTCTTGGAAGAAGATCCTGGGATTGAAGCTCATTGCCATCGGGTGGTGGTCGATGTTTTCGAGCTCGACGAGGTTGTTGTCTTGGAGGGAGTCGAGGACGGGGTTTGTTTCGGAGGAGGAAGGAGGAGGGGGTTTTAGAGAGAGAGGGAAAGGGGAAGAGGAGGACAGAGAGAGAGGGGAAGGGGGAGAGGAGAGGAAGAGAAAATGGAAGTTCTTGAGGGGCTTCTGGTTATGGTGGTGGTGAGTGGGCTTGGGAGGGTTCTACCATGTGAAGTTGGAGATTTGGGGTTGGGGACGGAGATAGGACGAAGCTGTGGACGCCATTGTTGGTGGTAGTGGCGAGCTGATAGGTTGTCAGTGGAGAGAGAAAGTGTAGAGAGAGAGAGAGCTATCTTTTTCTTTTCTTTTCTTTTCTTTTTCTTTTTCTTTTAAAATTTTTTTGTTCTTTTCTTTAAAAATTTTTCAGACAAAAGAAAAGAAAATGGTTTTTTTTTAGGTAATAAAGTACAGTGTACTCAGAATTCAGATAAGTTATGGATGAAATTTTTAAGTTAGATTAGTTATAAATTTTGAAAAAATATGTTTCTTTGGTATGTTAGTTTGAGTTAAAATATTTTAGTTGTAATAGTAATTTTAGTTGACTTTTTAGATAAGACAAAAAATTTTTTCAGAAAAGACAAAAATTTTAATTTGAGTTGATAGTTTGAATTGTCATACCAAACATATATATATATATATATATATTTTCACTTTTTAGAGCAAGTAAAAAATTTAAGTGCAAAAGTAAAGTTTAGTTTGAGTTCAGATAAGTTACCCAAGTAAAAAAAGAAAAAAATTGGTTTAACTCAATTTCTTCACATCCAAACAGGGCCTTGTTTTTTTTTTTTTTTTTAAACTATTCAACTCAAACTTTTTTACCAAACAACCAACTCAAACTCAACTTTTTTTTCCAAATAATTTACCAAACACTATCATTTTCAACTCAACTCAAATCAACTCAAACTCAACTCAAACTTTTTAACTCAAACTGACGAACCAAACGGACCCTTAGAGTTTTTATTAGTTTAATTTTTTTTTAACTTTTTCAAAAAAATTTTTTTTTTCTGTTCCTTGTTTTTGTTTGTTTTTGTTCACATTATATTTTTTAAAAAATTTACTGTTCATATTTATAGTTCACATTATATATATTTTGTTTGTTTTTGTTTTTGTTAATTTTCATTTAATTTCCATTTTATAGCTTGTTTTAAATTCCTTGTGTTATATATAGGTTTTAACTTTTTAGGTTACAAATTTAGTGTTAATAAATTAGGACTCATAATTTGTGTAACCTTAGGTTTTAGTGTAATATTAACTTAGGATACTAATTGTGCTAACATCTAACATTTCATATAACACGCCATATTTTTTTATTTTTTTATTTTTGCAAGCAATTGTGTGGAAACGTTGAAAAGTACAAACTAAGGGAGTTCTGTCTAGAAGATAGGTTTCTGTTAGCGTTCTACGTCACCAACCTTTCCTGGGAGCACTCTTAGGGATTGCGATCCGCGAATCTACATAATTGTTCTTTTTGTAAAATAATTTTCTTTCAAAAAAAAAAAGGGGGGGTATCGCTCGAGGTGAATGAATCGTTATAGAAACGAACTAGGGAGATTTGCATGAAGACCTGAAAACCCTAGTAAAGTTTCTTGTTCTACGTCTAGCCTTCCTCCATCTCCAAACGCTTTAGCAATTCCAAATTCTTTTGCGATGGCTCAAATCGAGGAGGTCCAGCACAAGACGTTGAACGACTACCTTCACCCTACGCGTATGGCCACACCATCATGCATAATGTTTCCACCTAATCTGCCGAATTTGGATTTCAAGCTGGGTATGATTCAACTTTTGCCGACCTTTCATAGGTTAGAAAGTGAAAATCCATACGTGCATATTCGAGAGTTTGAAGAGGTGGTGGCCACTTTCCACAACCGAGCTGAGACTGCAGATTCTGCGCGATTGAAGTTTTTCCCTTTCTCTCTGAAGGACAAGGCCAAAAGCTGGTTGTATTCTTTGCAACCTAGGTCTATTGGAACATGGGAAGAGATGACAACTGCATTTTTCAACAAGTATTTCTCACACCATAAGACCAATGGTCTTAAACGACAGATCTCAACCTTTACTCAGAAGGACAACGAAACTCTCTATCAAGTCTGGGAGCGGTTTAAAGATTTGTTGAATCAATGTCCCCCCCATGGTTACGAGAGTTGGCGCCTTGTCAGTTATTTCTACGAATGACTCACAATCCGAGAGTGTCAATTTGTGGAGATGATGTGCAATGGTGAGTTTTTCCAGAAGGATCTCGAATAAGCCTTCAATTATCTCAGTGAGTTAGCTGAGAAAGCCCACACATGGACTGGACCAAGTGCTACTGACAGCACCAGTCGATCCCGACCTGTTGGAATCTACCAACTAAGGGAAGAGGATAACCTCAAGGCCTAAATCGAGTCTTTGACACAACAGATTGAGGCCCTCAAAACCAAGGAAAATATAGGAATCCACATGGTCGCAAGGGCAGAGTCACAAGAGCCATGCTTCGTTTGTGGAGGGATGGAACATTTAGCTAAGGATTGCCCTGCTTATAATGAAATGAGAGGGGGTTTCGAGGAACAATATAATGCCTTAGGGGCATACAACAAGCCTTTCTCTAACACGTACAATCCTGGCTGGAGGAACCATCCAAACTTCAGTTGGAGAGATTCCAATCAAACACAACCATCAGGTGGACAATGGAGAACGGAACAACAGCCACAACCACCAAAGGCAAATTCTGCACCTCAGTATTATGCACAACCGCCGAGGAGTTCTCTCGAGAATACCTTGCAATCTTTTATGGAGACGCAAACTAGGATGAACCAAAAGTTCGAATCACTTTTCACGCAATTGGTGGAAGAAAGTAAAGAGATGAAAAGTCAGATCACAAAGCTGACTAATACCTTGGCTGTTTAAGAAAGAGGCAAGTTTCCTTCCCAAGCTCAATCCAACCCCACGGGGCAACACATGGCACAAACCTCCAACTCTGAAAGGCGAAACATAAAGGAAGTTAATGCCATCACCACTCGTAGTGGCAAGATTTTGGATGAACCATCAAGAACTACTGTCACTTCAAGTAGTCGAGAAGTCGCCCCCAAGGAAGATGAGCCAACTAAACTTCCAGTAAAGGTGCCTTTTCCCCAAGCTCTGCGATCTACTGGGAAAGTGCTAGATAGTCAAAGTGAGATCCTAGAGCATTTGACTTAAGTAAAGATTAATCTTCCTTTGCTTCATGTGATCAAGCAAATGCCGGCTTATACCAAAGTCATCAAGGATCTGTGCACCGTCAAAAGGAAGCACCATGTCAAGAAGACCACCTTCTTGACAGAATAAGTGAGTGCGGTGATCGAGCAGAAGGCACTGCCCAAATACAAAAATCCTGGTTGTCCCACCATCTCGTGCCAAATTGGGACTCAAGAATTCGGCCAAGCTTTGCTCGACCTTGGAGCGAGTGTCAATCTCATGCCTTACTCTATATACTCGCAACTTGGTCTATGAAAGATTAAGCCCACATCTGTGGTTTTGCAACTGGCCGATCGTTCGATCAAGAATCCTCGGGGTATAGTTGAGGATGTTTTGGTTCAAGTTGAGAAGTTTTATTACCCCGTTGATTTTCTCGTCTTAACTACCAAATTTGTGGTGAGCATGGAATCCAAGATTCCCGTCATCCTCGGTAGACCTTTCCTTGTTACAGCCAATACTTTGATCAACTGTAGGAATGGTCTCATGAAGATATCGTTCGGGAACATGACCTTGGAGGTAAATGTTTTCCACATTGCGAAGTAGCCACATGATGATGATGAGTGTCACCAAACATTCATGATCGACACACTTGTCTCAGAGGAGATTCAACTGCAGAGCGATTCCGATAATCTTGATGATCTCCTCCAAAATTTTGACTCTAAGAGTTCCAGTCCTTGTGAGTTAGCCAACAACGCTACCATCTATAAAAACTCACAAGGCAGAGGAACTAAGTTTTGGCAACCACGTTTCGAAGAGCTCCCTCGAGAGAAAGAAAAGCCAAAACCATCCACCAAAGAGATCCCAACACTTAAGTTGGCGCAATTTCCTGAGAGTCTGAAACATGTCTTCCTGAGAGTTGGTGATACCTTTCTAGTTATCATTTCATCTAAACTTGACGCATCACAAGAGCAGCGGTTAGTAGACATGCTGCGAGAGTACAAAGCTGCGTTAGGTTGGACGATTGCTGACATTAAGGGTATTAGCCCCTTAATTTGCTCCCATCACATCAAATTGGAAGACGGGGCTATTCCACGAAGGGATCCCCAAAGGAGACTGAACCCAACGATGAAAGAAGTTGTGAAGAATGCGGTCTTGAAGCTTTTGGATGCAGGTATCATCTATCCAATCGTTGATAGCAAATGGGTCATCCAACTCAGGTAGTGCCCAAGAAATTGGGGGTGACAGTGGTGGAGAACGAAAAAGGGGCTCTTACCCCCACGAGGACTGTTACGGGTTGGCGCATGTGTATCGACTACCGAAAGCTGAACGCCGCCACTCGCAAGGATCACTTTCCGCTTCCGTTCATCGACCAAATCCTAGAACACGTGGCTGGTCATCCTTTCTACTGCTTTCTTGATGGCTACTCAGGCTATTATCAGATCGAGATTGCATTGGAGGATCAAGAGAAGACTACGTTTACCTGTCCTTTTGGTACTTATGCTTTCCGGCGCATGCCATTTGGACTGTGTAATGCGCCGGCCACCTTTCAGAGGTGCATGATGAGCATTTTCAGCGACATGGTTGAGAAATATATGGAAGTGTTCATGGATGAATTGACCGTCTTTGGCGATTCCTTTGACTCGTGCATTCTCAACTTAGAAGCCATTCTGACAAGATGTGAACAGAAAGGTCTCGTGCTCAACTAGGAGAAGTGTCATTTCATGGTACCATCTGGCATAGTCTTGGGGCATGTTATTTCTGAGAAAGGGATTGAGGTCGATCAATCTAAGATTGAACTTATCTCTAATTTTGCCCACCCCCAAGTCAGTGAAAGAAGTTTGGTCATTTCTCGGGCATGCTGGTTTTTATAGGAGATTCATACAGAACTTTTCCGCGATTTCTCGTCCGTTATGTAATCTACTAGCCAAAGATGCCGTTTTTGAGTGGACGCAAGAGTGTGAGGATGCCTTCTGAACGCTTGTGGTGAAGTTGACTTCTGCCCCCATCATTCAGTCACCGGATTGGAGCTTACCATTCGAGATCATGTGTGACGCAAGTAACCATGCTGTTGGGGCGGTCCTTGGTCAAAGAAGAGAGGGAAAATCCTTTGTAGTGTATTACGCAAGCCGTACTCTGAATAGTGCTCAATTAAACTACTCAACCACTGAGAAAGAGTTGCTTACTGTTGTGTTTGCACTCGACAAGTTCCATGCATACCTGATTGGTTCATCCATCACCATCTTCACAGATCATGCAGGCCTTAAGTATCTCCTTTTCAAAAAGGATTCCAAGGCGCAATTGATTAGGTGGATCCTCTTGTTGCAGGAATTTGACATAACGATCAAGGACAAGAAAGGAGTCGAAAACGTTATTGCAGACCACCTCTCTCGACTCGAATTTAGTGACCCCGCCGACGGTCCAGCCATTCGAGATGACTTTCCTGATGAACATCTTTTCGCGGTCACTAAGTTGCCTTGGTACGCTCACATTGTCAATTACTTGGTGACTGACGACCTTTCTGCTGATTGGAGTGCTCAAGATAGGCACAAATTTTTGGTCAAGGTACGTAATTTCTACTGGGATGACCCGTACCTTTACAAATACTGTCCCGATCAGATCATGAGGCGATACATTCCTGACGATGAAATTCATAGTGTTCTAAACTTTTGCCATAACGATGCATGTGGTGGTCATTTCTCCGTGAAGAAGACTGCCTCAAAAATCTTACAATGTGGTCTTTATTGGTCCACTTTGTTTAAGGACACTAATGAATTTTGTCGTTCTTATCTGAGGTGCCAAAAGTTAGGTACTTTGTCCCATCGTCATATGATGCCCTTGAACCCAATTATTGTGATAGAGATATTCGATTGTTGGGGGATAGATTTTATGGGACCATTTCCATCTTCTTTTGGTTATCTTTACATTCTCCTTGCTGTGGACTACGTTTCCAAATGGGTAGAAGCCGTACCGTGTCGAACCAATGATAATGCAACAATTGTGAAGTTCTTGAAAGAAAATGTGTTATCTAGGTTTGGTACTCCACGTGCCATCATCAGCGATCAAGGAACTCATTTCTGCAATCGTTCTTTTGAGGCTCTCATGCGCAAATACGGTGTGATCCACAAAGTTTCAACCGCTTATCACCCATAAATGAACGGACACGCTGAGCTGGCAAACCAAGAAATCAAGCAAATCTTGGAGAAGACGGTAAACCCCGATCGCAAAGATTGGTCTTTATGCATTTTCGATGCACTTTGGGCATACCGTACTGCATACAAGTCCCTTCTTAGAATGTCTCCGTACAGGCTTGTCTTTGGAAAAGCCTGTCATTTACCTGTAGAGCTTGAACATAAAGCTTATTGGGCTATCAAAGCCCTTAACTTTGATCTCAGTGCTGCAGGTATATATCACAAGCTTCAGCTGTCGGAAATTGAGGAGTTGAGAAATGATGCATTTAATAACTCCAAGATTTACAAGGCTAGAATGAAAGTGGCTCATGACAAGCAGATTTTGATGAAGAACTTCGAGCCAAATCAGAGGGTGCATCTTTATGACTCCCATCTGCATTTCCACCCAGGTAAGTTAAGGTCGCGGTGGACTGGTCCATTTGTGGTGAAACAAGTCTTTCCCAACGATGCTGTCGAGATCGAGGACCCAAACGATGGGAGAATTTTCAGAGTCAATGGTCAGAGACTGAAGCATTACATTGAACGCGTGAGCCAGGCTGAAGAAATCATTCTTGAAGCCCCGGTTTATGAGTAGTTTGCTTCCAACCCTTTTTGTATCATATTTCTATTTCTTTTATTTTCGTGTGTTTTGTGTGCTTTATTTTCGGTTTGTTTTGTGTGCTTTTATATTTGTTTGTGTTTTGGAATATCAGATCAGGTAGCTCATCTATGTTCCCATCGTCATCATCCAGGTGTTTTATTTCCTTGTTCTTCACATTTGTACATATTTTTAGACATTGAGGACATTATCTGATTTTTGATTGGGGGTGGTGAGCATATTCATGCGTGAGTTTAATTCTTGTCATTTTGGAATCTAGATCAAAATTTTTACAAAGTTATCTAAGTGTGATTTCAAAATGTTCGGTTTGAGTCAGTTTTTGTTATCTTGACTATTAAGAAATGATTTCCAGTGTCCTTTTGTGCACATGCTAAACCTTGTGGTAAGATGGTTGTTAACACACTTAGTTGAGAAAAATTCCCGAGTTTAAATGTTTCAATTTTGGTGAGTTGTGAAAGTTGAGAAAACAGCTTTTTGAACTTTTATCGATCTTGCGAGTTGGTATAATCACTATTTGGAACACCACTACTTAACTTGTACTTTTGCTTGAAGGATAATTTTTAGATAGATAGAATTGATCTTTTTGTAAAAGAGCCTTGTTCTGTAAATATTCGTCATTTTTCCGTTGTATTATTCAAAAAAAAAAAAAAAAAGAAAAGAAAAGAAAAACACAAAAAAAAACAAACAAACAAACAAACAAACAAAAGCAAAAACAAAAAAACAAAAACAAAAACAAGCAAGAGCATTCATTTCATCATCAATATTAATGTAGTTCGATTGTAATCTCATCTGGGACTGCATAACAGTCAAAAGAATCCCTTATTACATTTGTTCTATTAAGCATGATGTCTCTTGTTAAAAAAAAATGTTGTATATTTGTTCGTTTGTATTTCACGACTCTTTGTCTATGTAACTTTCTATTTGATCTGAATGAAATCCCGAAAAATGGTTTATGGTGAAAATGGTGTAATGTTCCAAATATTTGATTTGCCTATCATTTGATCAATGGTTGTTTATTAGCTTGTCCTTAAATTGCCTTCTCTCATTTTGAGTGTTGACTGATTCCTTTCCAACTCCATGAGTGAAAACCTTTGCACTAAAATATTTCCAACATCCGGGAGGTAATGGAGTTGAGACTTTTTCTTGTTGAATTTTTCAATACTATTTGTGTTACGGATTGTGGTAAGAAGGATATGGTTTAATGCACACACACACAACTCTGGAGTAGTGACTGAAGTAGTCTTGACAGCATTCTTCTGACTTCTTGCTGATGTTTTATTTGAGTGCTTAGATGGTTTTGCAGGTTTCGATTTGAATTTTCAGCTTGACTTGATTTTTCTTGCGCTTGAATTGCTAGAGACTAGCAATAAGCTGGTTGGGGGTTGTGATAAATGCACAAAAACACACTTTTGTTCATATAATTTATTAGATAATTTACAATTTAAATAAGTATTTTTATAATATTAATTCATAATATTTGACTTTGGAAATATTTATAATTTTATTTATTTTGATTGATTGATTTATTTATTTATTTCTCTTCCTTTTCTTATCTTCTTTTTCCTTTCTTTCCTTTTCTTTCTCCTTTCTTCCGCAGCCCAACCTGTGTGAAACCAACCTAGGCCAGCTAGGCCCGAAGTCCAGCCGAAGTCAGCTCCTCCTCCAGCTGGCCCAGCGCGAGTTTCGGGCCTAAACTCCAGCAGCGCGACCAGCCAGACCGTGGATCCAGCCCGTGAATCCAGCCAGTAATTTCAGCTCCAATTGCCAGCCCAGCTGCTCTCCAGTCGCCAGCTCAGGCCCACGAATCTCGGGCCGAATTTTCTTCCAGTCCAGGGCCGAAACTCCAGCTGCAACTCCAGCTCCAAGCCCGCAATCCAAGCCCGTAATTACAGCAGCCCAACCCTAGTTGTTCCCTCCACGTGTGCCAGCTCAAGACCGCCCACCAGGCTCGCGTGAAATCAGCCAACTCCAGCCCAGTCCGCGTGAAATCAGCCATTCCAACCCAGGCCGTGTTCTCAGCCAGTAGCCAATCCTTTGAGGCTGATTTTGTGGGCTGAAATCTCTCCATCACAACTGCACATTGAGGCCTATAAAAGCAAACCTTTGTAGTAAGCTTGGACGTCTTTTTTGGGGAACAAATTTTTGGTTGAGTTTAGAGCCAACTTCTCTTATTTTCTTGAGAATTTTTGTGAGCATGTTAAGCTAATTTCTTTGGTGAAGCTAAAGATGATCTTATATGTATAGTGAATTTATTTGGGTTTTGATTCTTCAATGGTTTGTAAGGTTTATACATTTTAGTAAATAATTATCTTTCATCTTATTTATTCCTCACATCAATATATTTTATTGTCAACTTTTATATAAATTTAGTCAAGCTCTTTTCATGTGATTGTTACATGATAGGATATATTGGTGGCATTTTTTTATAAGTAGTCTTTTACTGCAATATTGCTTATGGTATATTGTCGCTTTTAGATTTCTTATAAGATAATTTTCACTAGCTCTTCACGTGAGAATTTTATTTATTCAAATAAATTTTTTATTCACAAGTTCTTCAAATCTTTATTTTCCGATTGATTGTTTGGGACGTGAAACTTTCAGTTGAGTTATTTTTGTAAATCAAAATCCAAATAGGTAAACGAAATATATAGGGGATTCTCGATGTCTTACCATTTTTTTTTATTATCGAATTTTTCTTTATTTTAAATTGCGTTATCTTTAAATTTGTTTTTTTAAATTTATTAAAAAAATCACAAAAATAATTCTTCTTTTTCTTTCTTTGATTACTTATTTCTCTCACGCTTTTGTTCCGCTAATCTTTTCTTGTTTGTTTTTATTACCTCCTCGTGGGATCGACCGTCCTAATTGTACGGCAATCGACCGCTTGTTTCTGTACACATTTGGGCGTAATCACACATCATTTACTAATAAAGTATAGGTCTCACGGTACGGGATCTCCCAATAAGATTCACTTTTTTCTTAGTGTAATGTTTAATATCACTAATGTTATAAAGTATTTTGTATGTATTAAGTATTATTTTGTCGTTGTACTATAATTTTTTTTAGAGGGAAGAAAAGATAAAGAAATAAAAAGAAAACAAAATTGTCCAATCTAGGTCCATCTTTTTAATTGGTTGCTGGGGACCACTCTTTTTGTTTGATTTATCTTCAACCACCACATGAATTTTAGTTTAAGGTGAAGGAAGCATTGCTTTATTATTTTAAGGAGAATAAACAAGCAAAAAATAAAATAAAATAAAATAAATCTACGTGACGATAATGTGGCCTGATCAAAAAAACTATTGAGTATTTTAAATATATGTAAGAAATAAGACAACACAAAAGAATAGAAAACATAAAAAATTATAAAGCTATGACCAATTTTTTAAGTGTCACGTTTTTTTTTTTTTTTTTTTAGGAAAATCTCGTAGTGAATGGCCATTAATCGTTAATCATATCCTAACTTTTCGTTAAACTAGGTTGCTTTAGATTTCTGGTGCATATGAAATAAATTTTGAAATCTTATGTTAGTCTTGCCTTCTAAAAATTAGTAAGGAAACCACAATAATGTAGCAGTTTATTCCATTATCATTTAGGTCCAATCCATATTATTATAATTAATTTTGTAAGTAATACATGAATGAGCAGGTTATTAATATGTGTGTCTATATATATATATATATATAGCCCTACTCAGAGTCTAAAAATTTAGGTAATCTTCTAGCTTACTATTGCGAATAGCAAGAGCCAGGGTCCAGTGGAGCAACTCTTCCTGGTCCGGCTACCGGAGCAGCGGCAATTCCTCTTTGATTCAACAAACACCTGAAATGCGCTAGCCTTCCTGTGACCTCCCTCGGATCTTTGGCCAGCTTATCGTAAGGTGTCCATAGCCGCTCTTCAAAACAATATCGAAAAACAAAATGTAAGAAAAATTTATAATTCAAAAATATAGATTTTTCTTACATTTTGTTGGCATAAGATTCCTGGTAAAACAAAAGAAATGCAACAATGCAAGTACCTGCAGCAGCTGCAGCACGGGGCCATATGGTTTGTTGAATATCGGAAGCATCGATGTGTTCACCCCACATGCAAACCTCACCCCCGATAACTAGTTTTTGTTGGCTTGGATTTGTGATGTTTGCAAGTGGTTCATTTGAATAGAAACCTTGCCATTCAGCATCTAAATGGTCCAAATACCACTTGTCCTGGTTACTCACTATGCACCTCAACCCGGCTGCCACTGCTTTCTTAGCGACACCGCCCCCAAGCCTGCCATTAAAGTATCAAGTTCACATAAATTCATGACAATATTTCTGGATTTTAGAGAGTTTAATTAATGTACCAGTTGTGCACCACGGTCTTGCGGCTCAATCTATTGCCAAAGTTATTGAACGTCTCTTCCCTGCAAAATTTTTTATAGGAGTAGATAAGATGTAAAACTAATGTCTTTCTTTTTTTTTTTTTTTCCTGACTGAAAAACATTGCACTTAAGTTTCATACCAGTTAACAATTTCATATCCATAAGACAGAGCTATATTTTGTGCTCTCAAGACAAAGTATTCATACGCTTTGGATCCATTCATACCATGCTCTCTTAGCCTGCAAAGCATGATAGGCGATAAGCAATGAAGTTTCGGTTAATTTGTCTTCCTTAAAACTTGAATTCTAAAAGGCTATGAGAATTAGAATACAATCTTCTCTGGATAATGCGAAAGCGAAAAAATATGAATGAAGAAACTGTTTACAGAAACTAAATATGACCACTTCAACCGCCTTTACCAGGCCAGCTAGCTAAAATTTGTTTAGAAGTGTTGAGATTGTCGACGTTTTTTGTAAAATAGTCAATTGATTTTATTGCCTTATATAGAAGATTGTATAGGTGTGTACAGCTCATAGAGATTGTATAGGCAGATTTCTAGGGAGCTAACCAAGGATTCTAGTCCTATATGTACACTGTATTCGACGAGTAAAAAAAGTAATAAAAAATCAGTTTTATTATCATCCAAGTTTTCTTGGTATCAGAGCCGAACAAGGTTCTGTAAACCTTTACAACCCAAGCCCAGAAATTCATTAAAAAAAAAAAAAAATCGAAAACCATAAAGCCGACAACTACCCATAATCAGAAATCAAAACCAGATACCAAACCAAATACCTATAGCCAGAAATTAAAACTCAAATCCAGAAATCAAAACCATATCGCATAACCAATACCCAAACCCATACTAGCAGCCCTCCTGCGTCAACCGCGAGAAGCTAGCGCCACCACTATTCTATTTGTCCTCAACCGAGCTGTCGTCGTCATGCTGTCGTTCGCCATCGCCGTTCACCTTACACGCATCCATTGCAGACCAACGCTGCCCTCGTAGCGGACCTAGCCATCGTCGCTGTGCCCAGAACAGTTCGCATCATCAATCCGATTAGTCGATCCGTTTCGTCTCACTGATCCATCATCGTCGGCTTCTGGTATTGTGGTAGAAGCAGAGAAAACTCTTTACTCTGAAACGAAAAAAAAAAAAAAAAAACAAAAGAGAAAAAAAAAAACAAAAAAAAAAAAAACAAAAGAGAAAAAAAAAAAAGAAAAAAAAAAGGGAAACAAAACAAAACAAAAAACAAAATGAGTGCACACATTGACTCCTCTGGAACCAAAACTGTTCCAATTCTTGTTCAGTCTGAGGGTGTCTTTAATGCAGGCATTCTACTTACTGAAACAAATTACGATGTGTGGTCTCAATTGATGGAGATGCATATTGCTGAACGGGAAAAAATCTCCTACATCATGGGCAACACTGCTCCACCTGCTGTGTCGGACAAAGGATATGAAAAATGGTATGCTGAAAATCAAAAGGTGAAACGCTGGCTTCTGATGTCCATGTCTCCTGACATCATGAAGCGCTATCTTCGTATACCCACTGCCCGTGAAATCTGGAGTACTCTTTCCAAAGCTTTTTATGATGGTAATGATGAGATGCAGGTCTATTATTTGCATCAGAAAGCCTTCTCAGCCAAACAAGGTGCCAAATCACTCTCTGTATACTATGGGGAGTTAACAGAAATCTATCAGGAACTAGATCATCGTGATCAAGTGGCCATGAAGGATCCTGTTGATGTTACAGCATACCGGCAATCTATTGAGCGAACCCGAGTACAAATATTTCTTGCTGGATTGGATAAAAGCTTTGATCAACTTCGACGAGAAATCTTACGTCGCGAACCACTCCTCAGTCTGGAAGAGTGTTATTCCTTAGTCCGTCGTGAGGCCCTACGATCTACTACTTTGAATGAGGACATTGAGAAATTTGAAGCTTCCACTATGGTTTCTCGTCATCGACCCAGTCAAACGTCCCAAGACCGGACCAAAGCCACCAATCCGAAGCATTCCAATGGTTCAGACAAACCCACATACAAATGCACTCACTGCAATCAAACAGGCCATTCAAAAAGTCATTGCTTTGAACTTATTGGATATCCAGATTGGTGGGACCCAACACGACATCGGAATTCCAAGCGGCCATCCACTGCAGCAGTTGCTCAAATAATGGAAGATGACGCCCCTCCTACATCATCAGCATTGGCAACCATTACAAACACTGGAGGTAAGGTTCTTACCACTTCTACACCTGTTTTGAATAGTGCATGGATAATTGATTCTGGTGCTACTGATCACATGACATTTGATGTTAGACAAGTCTCAAACCTTAATCCATCCTCCCAAAAGTGTGTCTGCACAGCCAATGGTAATACCACTCCGGTTATTGGAGAAGGGTCGTCACATCTTACTAATACTTTACATCTTGCTTCTGTGTTAGTTGTGCCCTCCTTAGATTATAACCTTTTGTCTGTCTCTCAAATCACTACTGCCTTATCTTGTGTTGTTATTTTTTGGCCTACTCATTGTGTGTTTAAGGACATTCAGACTCGACAAACGATTGGTTATGGTGTTAAGAGAGGGCAGCTGTATTACTTAGACTTGGAGTTAACAACTTCTAGCAGATTACGACAAGCTTTGACAGTAGAGAGCACTAGTTCATCGAAGAAGATAGCTGAGATCTGGCTTCGGCATCGACGTTTGGGACATGCGTCATTTGGTTATTTAAAAAGGTTGTTTCCTAGTTTGTTTATGAATTTGGATATTTCTATTTTCAAGTGTGATGTATGTGAACTTGCAAAAAGTCATCGTACTTCATTTCCTTTGATTTTAAATAAAAGTCCAGTCCCTTTTATGGTTATTCACTCTGATGTTTGGGGACCATCCAAAGTTCCCACATTGGGGGGGTCACATTGGTTTGTTACTTTTATAGATGATTGTACTCGGATGACTTGGTTGTGTTTGATGAAATCCAAATCAGAAGTTAATTGGCTGTTTCAGAAGTTTTATAGCACCATTCGTACACAGTATAATGCTCGAATACAAGTGTTACGAAGTGATAATGGCGGGGAATATCAGAGTTCTGAACTTCAGCAATTTTTGGACTCTCATGGCTCAATCCATCAAACCAGTTGTCCAAATACACCTCAACAGAATGGTGTGGCCGAACGCAAAAATCGACACTTGTTGGAGGTAGTTCGCGCTTCTCTCATCGAGGCTAACATGCCTTTATGCTATTGGGGCGAAGCACTTCTTTCTGCTGCATATCTCATTAATCGTGTTCCATCTCGTTCTATCAACTTCAAGACACCCTTCCAGACACTTGTAGAAGCTGTTATTGCTCCCACAGTCCCAAACCTACCACCACATGTTTTTGGATGTGTTGCCTATGTTCATCTTCCCAAACACCAACGCAGTAAGTTAATGCCTCGAGCCTTGAAATGTGTCTTTGTTGGATATGCTATTCATCAAAAAGGATACAGATGCTATCATCCCCCTACTAAACGCATGTTTATCACTGTGGATGTTGTCTTTCATGAAGATACTATGTATTTCTCTAAGTCTGACTTTCAGGGGGAATATCTTGAGGAAATTCAGACTCTTATATACAACCTTGAGGAAGATGTTGTGGAAGTATCTGATAAAAATGTAGGGGATTTGGATCCTAGTAGTCAAAACTTGGATTTAAGTGGTGATACCCTACACAATGACACAAGAAGCATAGAAGTGGATGAGTTGGAAACTAGTGGTCAAAACTTGGATCCAAGTGGAAATGAGCACCCAGAGAGCCAAGAAACGCTTGAAACTGAGCCTGAGTCTCTCTCAATTGATACGCCAAACCAATCGTTGTCTGAGGATATTCCTTATACTATGCCCGAGTCATCCAGGAGACAGTTACCACAACGTTTCACCAGAGGTATTCCAAAACCTACATATGAACCTCAATTGTCTAGTAAAGTAAGATATCCCATGAACCATTATATGTCTACACATCGCTTATCACAAACAAATCAGTCATTTGTCAATCAATTATCTACTGTATCTATACCTAACAGTGTGCAGGAAGCCTTAACTGATCCAAGATGGAAAGCTGCGATGAATGAAGAGATGGCCTCCTTGCAGAAGAACCAAACTTGGGAGATCGTTGACTGTCCCACAGGAAAAAAACCAGTTGGGTGTCGATGGATCTTTACTGTGAAATACAAAGCTGATGGTATGATCGAACGTTTTAAGGCAAGATTGGTGGCAAAAGGATACTCCCAAACTTATGGAGTTGACTACACTGAAACATTTGCACCTGTAGCCAAAATCAACACAGTCCGAGTCTTGTTATCCTTAGCCGCAAATTTTGATTGGCCATTACAACAGTTTGATGTGAAGAACGCATTCCTCCATGGTGAACTATCTGAAAAAGTCTACATGGATATCCCACCAGGGTGCATGGCAACAGAAAGACAAAATCAGAAGGTGTGCAGGTTGAAGAAATCACTATATGGATTAAAACAATCTCCTAGAGCTTGGTTCGGACGATTCACCAAATCCATGACAACCTTTGGTTACAAACAAAGTAATTCAGATCACACATTATTTTTAAAGAAGCGACACGGGAAAATTACTGCACTCATTGTATATGTGGATGACATGATCGTCACAGGCAACGATCCAGAAGAAATGAGAGCTTTGCAGGAGTACTTGTCCAAGGAATTTGAAATGAAAGATTTAGGCCCCTTAAAATACTTTCTAGGAATTGAAGTATCTCGATCGAGTAAAGGAATCTTCCTATCTCAGAGGAAATATGCCTTAGATCTACTACATGAAACTGGTATGTCAGCCTGCCAACCAGCTGATACTCCAATGGAAGAGGGACTGAAGATATGTATTGAAACAAGCCAAGTACCAGTGGACAGGGGGAGATACCAGAGACTCGTTGGAAGACTAATGTACTTAGCTCACACAAGACCAGATCTCGCCTATGCTCTGAGTATTGTTAGTCAGTTCATGCACAGTCCTGGTGAACAACATATGAATGCAGTCATGCGCATTTTGAGGTATCTAAAATCTTCTCCAGGAAAGGGAATTCTATTCTCTAAAAACACAAACAAGCAAAACATTGAGGTATATACAGATGCTGATTGGGCCGGAGCGATTGATGACAGACGGTCAACTTCGGGTTACTTTACCTTTGTGGGTGGGAACTTAGTTACATGGAGAAGCAAGAAACAGAATGTTGTTGCAAGATCTAGTGCAGAAGCTGAGTACAGAGGAATGGCCTTAGGAATTTGTGAAGCACTGTGGTTGAAATTTCTTTTACAGGACCTAGGCTATTCCCCAAAGCAACCAATCCAGCTATACTGTGACAACAAAGCAGCATGTGATATAGCCCATAATCCAGTTCAACATGACCGTACAAAGCATGTTGAGGTAGATAGGTTCTTCATTAAGGAGAAACTGGATGAAAAGGCTGTGGAACTACCAAAGATTCGGTCAGAAGATCAATTAGCTGATATCCTTACCAAAGGAGTATCTAATCGGGTGCTCTCAAAGTTCTTAGACAAGTTGGGCATGTGTGACATTTTTGCGCCAACTTGAGGGGGAGTGTTGAGATTGTCGACGTTTTTTGTAAAATAGTCAATTGATTTTATTGCCTTATATAGAAGATTGTATAGGTGTGTACAGCTCATAGAGATTGTATAGGCAGATTTCTAGGGAGCTAACCAAGGATTCTAGTCCTATATGTACACTGTATTCGACGAGTAAAAAAAGTAATAAAAAATCAGTTTTATTATCATCCAAGTTTTCTAGAAGCTGCTGTGATGCTGAAGAAAATGAAACTCTAGATTGATTTTACCATTTTTTTATGTGAAGAGTGGTCGTCCAGCAACCTGAAAAGTCGGAGACAATTGTAAAAGGTTGACATTGTTTTGAGAATACAAATTGGATAAAAAAGTTTAACATTTAGTCAACTCATATGCTAACAACATTATTTAACATCTTGACAATAGTTCTTTCAAGATATCTGATACTGGTCAAGATATCATTCGGATAGTTTAAGTAATATAAGGCGGGGAGCGAAGTTCATGCACTTACTTGTATTAACTTCGTCGCCTCCCAAGTGAACAAACTTAAATTTAAAGATCTTCCTAAAGTCTAAAACACAAGAAAATTAAACTAAGAAGAAGAAAAACAAGAATAATAGACAGAGATACATCTAATTGTATTTGACATTCAAGAGTATGATGCCTGTGAAAAAATGAGAAGAGATGAGATTTTATCTGAAAGAATTCCACTGATTACTTTGAAAGTGAATTCATTACTAACATCAACTGGCTCTTGGCACGTCTTTGAAGGCCACAGTGAAGGGTAACCAATCCCCCTAACATTAAGACCATTGGCTAATTTAAACAACTTGATGCAAAGGGAAACTTATGCAAGCTTATTTATTTCGATTCAAGAATGACTTTGAGTTTTTGTGTCTTCTTTTCAAGGATAATTTAGTTCTCTCTGTTTGATAAAATGCCATTTACATTATGCAAAAAGAGGTTATTTTAGTTGTTTCTGGCGTTTTTCTTTGATGCAACAGAAACATAAGTAGGTATATTTAAGTTGAAAATTACCATGAACGAGCATGTCCTGGGACATCAATTTCAGCCAATACGTTAATCCCTCGTCTTTCAGCATAGCTGCAAATATCTAAACAAAATATTAGAACTAAATAAAAATGGTAACATACATACACACGAACAAATTTATACATATACAAAATAGAAAGTAGACAGAAATCACTTGCCTTACAATTTCTTTGGCATTTTCTATGGTATATCTTTCTGATTCAGAATAAGCACCATTCCAGAGTTTCGGATATGAAGGTATCTCCAATGGAAAAGACTGTGAATCCACGATATGCCAGTGCAACACATTCTGTTTATTTGAGGTAAAGAAAGGATTGGGGATTGCGGATCAATATGTTAACTAACCCTTCACTTTAGTTTCGCAAGGTTTTTGAAAAAAGTCCGAAAGTCCAAAGAGCTTAAAAGTGTACCAGCTTTGCGTAGGACATGGAATCGATAACTTCCTTTATCACCGGCAGCGGCAAATAATGTCGAGATGTATCTGCACATAATCAATTGATTTGCAAGATTACAACATGAATTCATTGGAAAACTTTGTTTACAAAGCATCCAACTTTGGTTACGCAATATTCTATGCCATATGCAGTACAAGTCTGTGGATGCATAGGATGACAAGAAGTTGTGCTTTAGGCCTCACGAGTTTAATACCCGTGCGTTGCACGGGAAAGGAAGAAAGAAATAAATAAAAATATTAAGTATTATGTAATAAAATAAATTAATTAAGAAAAATATTATAATTATAATAAATATAATTCTTGTCAAAATTTCTCCTAATAGTAAAGATGCAAAATCAAAATGACAATAGTACTAATAATAATAAAAGAAAACAAAAACAAAAACAAAAAATAAAAAATTATTTTGTAGTCAATACTCATTTAATGAAAAAAATTAAAACAAAAATAAAAAACAAAAATAAGACTAAAAAAAAAGAACAAAAATCTTTAGACTCAAAAGAACTGAAAAAAACTAACCTTAACAAAAAAAAAATTATAACAAAATAAAATATATATCCCATTTTTTCCTTTTTTTTTTTATTGTTTTTAAAAAAAACCAAAAAAAAATTTCAGGTTATATACATGAAAAAACGTAAAAAAAAAAAAAAGATTTTTAAAATATAATACAAAACAAACAAAAAAGACACAAAAAAAATTGCATGCAGAATCCTTAAAAAAAAGGGTCTTTAAAAAATAGAAGAAAAAAAACAAAAAAGACACAAAAAAAACCAGAAAAAAATCCAAAATAAAGATAAAAAATTTAAAGTAAAAAATCGTTTAAAAAAAAACAAAATGATCAAAAACACAATACAACAATAGATTGAAATCTAATGTTTAAAATTTAGTGTCAAAAAAAATGGCAAAAACAATATTAAGGGAAAAAAAACAACTCTTAATATATTGAAAAAATCCAATAGATAAAGATAAAAAATTTAAAGTAAAAAATCGTTTAAAAAAAAAAACAAAATGAGCAAAAACACAATATAACAATAGATTGAAATCTAATGTTTAAAATTTAGCGTCCAAAAAAAATGGCAAAAACAATATTAAGGAAAAAAAACAACTCTTAATAGGGATAAAACCAGTAACACACTGTAGGAAAAAGAAAAGCAACAAAAAAAAAAGGTATAAAACGGTAATTGTACTTTGTATGTAGCCGACAATTTCTACATAATAGGGGTAAAAAGGTCAGCTTACTGTAGATGAAGGAAAAACAATTAAATCAGAGGGGCAAAAAAGACTTTGCACTGTATATAAAACAGTAAAATATGTGATGGCAAAACCGTCCTTGCACTGTAGATCAGCCAAATTCAGCACATGAAGTAGGGGCAAAATCGGAATTTTAATGTAAAAAAGCAGCAAAAACCTGTAGCAACACTGTAGATTATTGTAGCAAGCGCTGTAACAACACTATAGATCACTGTACAAACATTGTTCATCACTGTATTGTGCGGGACTGTTCATCACTGTAGCTACCATGAAAACAAAGAGAAAAAGATGAAAAAAACACTGTTTATTACTGTACAAATACTATTCATCACTTTACTGTGCGGGACTGTTCATCACTGTAGCTAACCCGTGAAAACAAAGAGAAAAAAAGAAAAAAAATACTTTTCATTTTTGTAGAAAGAATGGTAAAAACCACCGCTCCTTTAGTCTATAGTAATAATAATAATAATAATAATTTCAAATGTCTTTAATTTTTGCAATAAAAAAAGGGTTGAAAAATAAGATGGTAATATAAGGAAGGGCAGTTTGGCCATTTGAGAAAAACAACAAATCCAAATAATGCGTCCCATGCATCAAACATACCATATGGGCTCCCATACACATCTGGCAAAAAGGAAAATCACCTTTTACCCTGTTTGTCGTCCCAAAAAAAAAAAAAAAAGAAAAAGAAAAAAAGAAAAAAAAAAGAAAAAGAAAACTGGAAATTTTTTTTTTATTATCTTTATTTTCATAAAACGACGGTGGAGACTGTGATAGCTGAGAGAATAAAAGGAGATACCCTAATACTTTTAGAGAGAGAGAGAGAGAGAAGTACTATAGAGAAAGCTTCGTAAAAGCTGCGTCTGAAGCTCCGTAGAAGTACATACATCTCTCTCTCTCTATTTCTACTTTTCTTTCCTCCATTATTTTTGATAGACGGACACTGCACTCTCTCTCCTCTCTTGGACAACGTTCCACCCACATACATACACAACACCACTCTCTCTCTCTCATTATTTTCTCTCTCTAAGTTGGCATGGCCCAGTGTCAGGTGTCTGCTTTTCACCCACCCTCCTCCATACTCACCGTCTCTCTCTCCTCGCAAAAAACACTTTCATGAGCTTCGAATGGCTTCTCTCTCTCTCTCCTCTCCCACTAACTATACTCCCACTGCTACCACGGTCGTCGCCGCCGCCGTCGCAGCAATCGCCGGCAGATGGAAATCACGGGCTCAAGCTCTGGCGGGTCGACCTCGTCGTCGCCGCCGAACTCCTCCACCGAGTCCCTCAACGGCCTGAAATTCGAGAAGAAAATCTACTTCGAGGACGTGGGTCCAACCGCCACCGGGAAATCCGGTTTTGGGTCGTCGTCGACTTCCTCCGCCACCGCGACGCCGCCGAAGAAGGTCCAGTCCTGCCCGGTTCAGGCGGCCCAGCCGCCCCGGTGCCAGGTCGAAGGGTGCAAGGTAGATCTGAGCGACGCCAAGGCCTACTATTCCAGGCACAAAGTCTGTGCTATGCACTCTTCGACCTCGTCCTCGTCTCGTCCTCCAGGCCGCAGTGGCTCAATTTGTCCTTCGCCGACGAGCAGCCGCCGGTGGTCACAGCGAATCGAAGAGGGAGGTAGAAGAAGGCCGTGGGTGCACAGTGCTCAATCACTGTCAGACAGAGAAAATGCAATGGTTGGGCGACGACGGGGCTGCGATGATGGACTACGATGGTGGTGGGCTACGACAATGGTGATGGGATTGGCGGCGGCGGGGCTACGACGGAGATGATAGTCCGCCGGTGGTGGGATTGGTGACGGCGGGGCTGCGACGGAGAGGGTGGTTCGCCGGTGGTGGTCTGCCGGTGGTGTAAAACTGTAGCAAAAAGTATTGTACAAAACTGTACAGTACTGTAGCAGTAGAAGCGAAAATGAACTAAAAAAACCAAAAAGCACCGTTCAATCACTGTAGAAAGAACAGTGCAACCCTAGCTCTCCTTTAGTATAATAGTATAATATAATTTGGTATGAGGAAATGGTGGAAGGAGCTATCGTGGGGACGGGTGGACAGGTTATTGAAACATTGAATTTCAAGCAACATATATTAAATTCCCCATAAGAAACAGAGAAGGGGTTGAACTTGTACTTAAAAACTAACTATAACACATCATATGGGGAAAAAAAAAAAAAAAAGAAAGAAAACTGGTAAGACATTGATCAATGAACGAAGCATATCCGACTTATATCTCCTCTTTTTTTTTTTCCTTTAAATTATGAAACATACCACTTCCCTTTTGATGAAAATATTGGTTGAATATGCACATCAAGTCATTAAAGAAATTGAAAGCACCAAGAAACAGTTGAGACACAAATTTATGGAAAGAAATTACATGAAAGGAATCACTCTGACCTATCAAAAGGCCTCTATAAGAGAATCTGGGTTCATCAATAATGGTCCATGGTTCCATATGAACTTCAAGTGTCTTTGTCTTAACGTTAAATCGGCACAACTGGCTGAATGTCTGCAATAGTTTTGTGCCCAAATTGTCAATAATTAATCACAAATAGTCTTTCCCCTGAATGTTAATCAAACACAGAAGAAGAAAAATTTACTTGCAATCCACGTAACGCTCCGTAAATCGTCTTTGCCTGCATTTTTCATTTCAAGTAAGGTTAACATTATTGTTCAATTGTTGAGTCGTGAGAATTGAAGCAGAGAAGGTAGTTCAGCTTATGCATTTTGGTTGATTACAGAGCATTGCATCAAATTAAAATTAGAAAAGAAACAAAAATTTTAGGCAAAACTTACGATAAAAACTGTACTTTTACTTTTACCTTACTAGTAAATATTGTTGTTTTTGCCGTTATTAACATTGTAAGGTATCAAAAATTAACAAATGAAAAATGAAAAAGGCAGAAAGAGGAAGCTTTATAATTAAGGACAACAACAGACCAAAGTCAAGTCAAAGAGAAAATAAATAATTGATAAAAGTAGTTCATAAATGTAGACTCTGACATTGATTAAAATGCATTATTAATGCATGAAATTACAGTAGAAAGGAAGATAAACAGTTGGTGGAACAAACGAAGCTAGCTAATGAAAAAAAAAAAAAAAAACCTCAAGAGATGCATAGACAGGATTCCCCAAGTGATCAGGGGAAGGAATTGACAACTTGTACCACTCGTCTACTCCATATCTTAACTGCAACAACACCAACAATAACCTCTTTACCATTTCGTTTCTTTCTACAATTTGAGTTATATTGCTTGTAAATCTACAAATTTAATTAAGGACAAAATGTTAGTTTGTTATTTTAAAAAAATAAGAAAAATTAATTGAGAAGAAAAATAAGAAAAAGAACAAGCAGTGGACGAAAAACAAAAGGAGGAAAATGTGGGTAGGGAGTACCTCTTGATCAATGGAAGAAACGACAACGTTTAATTAATCCCTGAAGAAGGGAGGAAGAAGAGTTAAGGAAGTGGGTAGGAGGATAAACGACATGATCGAGTTGAATGAGGGAGAGGAGTCTGGAGAAGGCGTCGCGGAGAATGCCGGAAACGTCGTCGTATTTGGTGGAGACATGGAAATCCTTTGGTATGCTCAGAACAACATTACTACTACTACCATGGCTGACATCTTTAGGAAGAGGCCATATTTGAATCTGCAGCTCATTATTTACTGCTGAGCCTTTAACAACATTCACCACTTGAACCACTACCAGAACTACATACCATAACAATACCATTCTAATATTTGGGATTTTCTTTGCCATTCCAATAAACAAAAACAAAACACAAATTAAAGAAACAAGATATGTTGCTTATACATATATATATATATATATATATGTATATGAATATATATATATAGATATATGATATGATACGAAGATGAAGATGGAGATGATGCAGCCAAGATCAGAGAGAGAGAAGGAAGAAAGCAATGGAATGGGAAAGGGAAAGGGAAAATAATCTGTGAAGGAGTTGTGGGGGCAGGTAGCTGGATATATATTTATATATAAATATTCTTTTCTTCTCTTTTTGGAATTTGTGACTTGTGACTGAGAGAGAAAAAGGGGGAGAGAAAGTAGAGAGAGAGAGAGTAGATACAGCAGAACGGCTTTTTACTGGTGATTTTATTTCTATAGTACTCTCGTTTAGAGAGGGAGAAAGAGACAACAATTATAAACCGGGCAGCGTGGCTTATCATCTCATGTGTTGTGTTTTTTAAGGTTGTAAAGATCCAGATAACTTTTCCTTCTACTACAATGTTATTGTTTAGTTGCTTATCTTATCAATTAGTTCTTGGTTTGGTACTTAATTGGTATCCTACTATTAACTTTCCCTTTTTTTTTTTTTTTTGTAACGTAGTTGGACTAATTTACTATGATAATTACATACGTTACAAATTAATGGTTGAAGGAAGCTGATTCTAAAATATGCAAACAAATTCTACCATTTTCATTCATTTAAATAAGTGAACAGATGATATCAACTTAGAATCCGTTTGGTAAATAAGTTTAAGTTGAAAATTTTAAATTTCAATAGTAATTTTTTTTAACTTTTCAGAAAAAACAAAAAATTTTTTGAGAGAAGATAAAAAATATTTTCAAAAAAATATAAAAACTAATATAAAAATTTTGAGTTTGAACTCAAATCCCAAACACTTCCTTAAAAACCACCTCCATCTACCAAATTGACACCAATAATATTATAATTATTATTATTTATTTATATAAGAAAAGACTTCATTCCCAGTGAAATATATTTTGTAATAAAAAAAACAAGAATATCCCGTAATAAGAGTCATTTATTGTCTGGCAATATGTAAAAATCGTTGGTAACCGTTTTGCTCTCGTGAGGCGATGATGAACAGAACAGGTGTGTGTGTTAGAAGTTTGTCGTTTTCGTTTATTATTATTATTTTCTTGGTTGCCGCGTTGGCTCTGACAACTTATTCCCACTTTTTTTTATTGGTTTTTTTTTTTTTTTCTTTTTTGGTGATACCTGCATCACAGTCCGCTAATGTGCTCTCAGTCTCATAATTGTAAGTTTGACTACTTTTTTGTTGGGAAAATCTCTTGGGACCTGCTGCACCAGCCATGGTGCTCATTTTATTGCAAATCAGATGTGATGCCAGGAAAGAGTGCAAAAGTTTAAAATGAGGGAGGAAAAAATATGTAATATAGTTCATGATTTGAAGTCAAAAATTCAAAAAAAAAAATTTTTGTCATCTTTTGACTTGAAAAAAAGAAAGTTATAAATTTTTAAAATTTTAATTTTTAGAAAACAAAAAAGAGAAAATATATAATATAAATTTAAATTTTCATTTGGTGTTATTATTGGAATTGAAATTTTTAAATTAGAGTTGATTAATATTTTAAAAACTAATTATAAGTTTTATTGATTTAAAAAAAAAAAAAACAAAGCTGAAATAAAAAATTTAAATTTAAATTGAATCACCAAACGAAATATAAGAGTTTTGAAGCTGTCATAAAATTTCTTTCACAAACGTTGTTCTAAATGGGGCCTTAAATTGTAAACTAATTGGAGTACCATGTTTTCCCGTGGAAACTAGAAAGAAGGTGAAAGGAAAGGTTGGCCATGTAGAAAAGAAAGAGATATCCAAGTCAGATAATAATTAAGGCTCCGTTTAGTGAAACGGTTTGAGATAAAATTTTTAAGTTTGAGTTGGTTGACTTTTTAAAAACTAGTTATAATTTTTGTTGACTTTTTAGAAAAAGATAAAAACTGATATGAAAAATTTGAATTTAAGATGTTTCACCAAACGGAGCATTAGAAAGCAGTTTGGAGTGATCACTTCAGTTGAAGATTTCCAAAGTTTTTTGTTTTTTTCTTCAAAAATAAACAAATTTTACTATTCACATCAAGAAGAGACTGTTTAGTTAGTCTGTTTGAGTTAAATGATTAAAGTTATTTTGATTGGAGTTAAGTTAAGTTTTAGAGTTATGTATTTGGTTGAAAATGAACTATTTTAAGTTAAAAAGTATAAAAACTTGAAATGTGTTTGGAAAAGAATAACAATATGAATCTTATTTCATTTTTCTCATAATTTTATACAATTAATAAAAAATAATCTTATCTCGACTTGAAATAAAAAAGTTATAAACTTTTAAAATTTAAGTCTATGTTTGGTATTACAGTTCATTTTGAACCAAACTGTACTTTATGGCTAGTTTTTTTGTTTTTTTGTTTTTTTTTTTTTCTGGAAAAGTCAATAAAAATTATAACTAGTTTTTGAAAAGTCAATAAACTTTAATTTAAAATTTTTATTTCATTTCAAACTCATTTTAAATACTAAACACACCATTTTTAAGTTAAAATTAGAGATATGGATAGTTAAACTGAGTTTAATTTTGAAGAAAAATACGAAATACAATTGAAATTGTTTGGTTAGAGTGAACCAATCAAACTCCCGTACTAAATCTCTCTTAAAATCTCAAACTTTAAAAGTTCATAACTTTTTTTTTTTAATTTCAAGCCGAAATTAGATATTTTTATATATAAAAAAAATACACAGAAAGATGAGAAAAACCAAACAAAATGCATGCTTTTTTTAAAAAACACATTTTAAGTTTTTAAATTACTTAATTATCATAGTTTACTTTCAACCAAACGCACAACTTCAAACATTCACTCATTTCCAATCAAAACATTTCCAATACTTCAATTGGAGTATATGCTCCAAATTCCCACAAGTAATTCAAACAAACTTATAGACTAGAGAGTTTGCAAATGTTCCAACTTCCCAAAGGTAAAGGAGATAAAGCATGTGTTCGCTGCATGGGTTGGAATTGAGTTTTTTGGGTTAAAAATGAATTCAATTGAATGTGCGTTTGATTAGGTATTTGAATTGTTAGAGCTAAAAAGTGTAAAACTTGAAATGTGTTCAGAAAAGATATTACTATGGAGTTTGTTTCGTTTATCTCGAAATTCTATGCAATTTGAAAAAAAAAATCATCCAATTTGGACTTATATATACAAAATTATGGACTTTTAAAGTTTAAGTTACGAAAACTGTAAATAGTAAAATTGAGGTTGACTTTTCAGAAAAAGACTTAAATGATTTAAATTTTTTGGCCTAGGATTAAGTTGAATCTTGATGCCAAACAAGTCAGAAGTAACCCTAAAGAAGACCCAAATGCCCAAACCTTCCTAACCCATAAGTCCAATAACTTTATAAAGGAGAAAACACTTGAATGATATAAATTTAAAAATCATTATACTAATATGACACAAAAAATTAGTACTAGACTAGTATGACATAAAGGAAAACTACAAATAATTAATATTTATGTCTTATTAGTCAATATATAAAATATATGGTTGTTTAAGTGATTTTCGTTCTTTTAATACCGACTACAGTCTTGTGCAATTGAGCAACTTGTTGTAGTTGGTCGCTTCTATAAGCCGTGAGCTTCTAGTCTTGTTCTGCACAAAGGTCTTTGAAAGCAAATTCAGCTGAGCGATTAAACTTTGTGTTATCTGTTCATCACTCCTTATGATTTGGCATTCATTCATTTCCTTTGACAACGAATCATTATCATGAGAGACCCAAAAACTGTCATTCTCTTTCCACATTGTTTATAATGTTTGGGGTCGAATACTAAGCTCTTGTTATCAATTTATATACATAACTAAACAAAAAATGAAATGACTACTCATATTTACTTTTCCATTTCATTTAAAGTGAATGCTTTTATAGGAACGTTTTCAACGAGAATGATTTTCTACTTTGTAATTATTAGGGTGTTAAAGCTGACAAAATATTTGGCAATCCTGTGTTCACCAATGATTTTGGGACTCTCTACCTATGGATTATGGGGTGCATTTTTGAGTTAATTTTCAAATGCAGAAAGATTTTCCCCAAATTCCCATTGTTTGTTTGAGCTCCTTTAGAAAAGATACATTTTGATCATAAGTTCTATATGATAGTATAACTGAAGAGTGAGATGACAATGATATAAATATAAAAGAAGACATACAAACCCATATTATGAGAAAGACGAAATATTTAACATGTAAACATATATATATAGGAATACTCCCTCCTCTGGCATCCGGCCATGAGAGAGAGAGTGTGAGAGAAAGAGAGGGAGAGAGAAAGAGAGGACAACCCAAGAGACTAACTGATACAACTTAAGAGATTACCTGGTACAACCCAAGAGACTAATCGATACAAGTGCAGTTCGTGTCCCGCAAAAATGGGATGCTGAACAGGAGAGTAAGCCTATAGATATATTGCCATCTTTTGCTTTAATGGTCACGATGGTTAAGATGTTTGTTAAAATTAATCTATCTACCTATTTATCTATCCTTCTATCATACTAATATAATATCATAATAACTATACAAAAAGAGTTTGTTTACTATTCACTCACAATTTATTTATTCAAACTTTTAGTTTAGTTATTTTGTGTTGGAATAATTTTTTTTTTAAGTCATTATTTCTTTTAACACTCGTAATATTAAAAAAGTTACAACCAAGCCCTCTTTTTTCTTTTTTCTTTTCTTTTTTCATAATTTCAAATTCAATATGTTGTTAAGTTCAAAAATAGGTACATCACATATCTAAAAAATTTATTATAAACATAAAATACGAAGAAAGTTATAATAAAGCTACTACACATGCAAGCACGTATTTTCAACTCTTTATGAAAAGAGAGTCCCAATCTTTTGCACTATTCAAAATTTCTGTCGACTTCTGGTTTTTCAATCCCCTTTTTTACTTTTTCAAACTTTGTTGCTTTCAGGTTTTTTTTTTTTTTTTTTTTTGTTTAAATTACTTTTTCTTACTTTTGCATTTTGCCACTATTAAAATCACATTCTTAACTTTGTAATATTTAAATAATTGAATATTCTAATTTTCTTCTGCTAAATATTTTCTCTGAGAGAAAATCGAGTACTCAGAGAGAGAGAGATATATATATATATTTATATTTTTTTGGTAAATATATATTTACACGTAGTCCTTGCAACAAGTGCACTAATGCTAGTCGGGCCACATCATATGTACAACAACATTTTTTATGAGGCCATTTGCTATATGGGGAAGTGGATCTTTATTACTCTTTTTTTTTTTTTAATCGAGATTTCATTTTTAATCTAAATAACTACAACATTTTTCATGAGGCCATATGCCATATGGGGAAGTGGATCTTTATTACTCTTTTTTTTTAATCGAGATTTCATTTTTAATCTCAATAACTTATTTCTAAACTATAACATTGACATTTAAAGTTTAATCAGATCTTAATTTAATCTATACCGGCCAAATTGACTCTCTTGGAGCCAACTAAAATCGAATTTTTGACTGAATATGATTTTCACACTATGGTTTAATTCAAAATTAAAATTTAAGAATATCCTTAAATTTTCTTTGACCACTGTATAGGTTGAATCTTAATCACTTGTCACCTTAAATCTCCTTATGGTACATATGGAACTTATGGACATCAGTTCGACCTTCGTTTTCATTTTATTAACTTACTTTAGTCGTCTGCATTTTTTATGATTATATGCGTGCATATAGAACTGTAATAATTTTGAAGTGGTTTCTACATTCATTTCATGGACTTGATTCAACACATTTCACCTCTAAATCTTCATGCCTGCACCCATAGGATTTAAGATCATGTTTAGGGCTTTCCATTTACTTCCTCTGACTTAAAAATTCTTGTCATATTTTTGTCTAAATTCTTAGTTTTAGAATTTAAATCTTTCAAAAAAATTTATTAAACTTACAGGAATTTAAGGATACACTTTCATCTTAATAATTTAAATTCTAAGCAATCATTAATGTCGTGAAATCCTTACTACAATTTATGATTAGAATATTTATCTAATGTGCCAAGCCATGCGAATCATATTCTATGCTTACATTATGTTCACAGATTTCCTCTTTCAAGGATCTTATTTTAACGTACATGTGATGTGTTTATATTTTCTGATGATAAAACGTTTTGTGAAGTAAGGGATGTACTTGCTAAGCATTCGCTTATTATAATGTCTTCACATGTTGCAGATAAAGGTAAAGCTAAGGCATAAGATTGGAGGAGACTTGGTGTGGAAGTGTGCGTGGTGGCGGAGTAGGTTATCAGAACTTTTCTATTTTAAAATAACCTACGTTTCTGTGTTTTCTAAGATGATGTTTTCAGCATCATGATTTTTATAATGTTTAGATTTCCTTTTAATATCATAAAGTTTAGTTTTTCTCCAAATTATTTTGAAAATGAGACAAGTTTTTAACATATTGGTATTTAATGTTTTAAACGTTTTTTTTTTTTAATTCACCTTTTCTACAAATACTAGTTCACAGTGATGTTAAAGATAGTAACTGTGGCATCCCGTTAAAAGAGTGTTACAAATATACACCGTAGCTCATGTTCCATAGTTTTTTTTTTTTTTTTCTCTCTCTCTAATTTTCTTAATAGCTTAGTTTTTTTTTTTTTTTTTTTCCTAATTTTATTAATAGCTTCCAACTATTGAAACTCATTTAAATTCCTAAATTCTCAACAAACAGATCAAAGTTCAAAATATCCGATTTAAGTTCGATTTCTAAAATTTTCTCATTACCCATGACATAAACATGAACATAATCATATGAATAATCAAAAACACTATATTGTCAAACCATCAATTCTAATTTTGACAGTATTTCACTTAAATATTAACCTATAAAATTGTGAAGTAAAAGAATAACGACTAGAGTTTCGGTTTGAAAACTACCTCGATGATTGGAGTTTCCACTGAAAAACGGAGCTAGAACTTGCTTGAGAAACTTCTTGAAGGGGCTTGAAGGATTTCTTCAACTAAGAAGGTGTTCAAGAGGTGGGAAAATGGAAGGAAAATTTTTGAAGGCTAGAAAATTTTCTAAAGAGAACTTCTAGAGAGAGTTTCTAGAGAGATAAACTCTAGAGAGATGAGAGAGTGAATTTTTGAGGTGCGAGAAAAAAAATGAGTGGGGGTGATGCCTATTTATAGGCAAAGCTTAATGACATTTAGTTTAATTAAGCAAGCTTAACCTTGATTAATTAAGATTTACATCACCTTCATAGCCTAGGGTTTTTAATTACATTATAGGCTTTTTAGGTATGTGGAAGAAGAGATAAGATGAAAAGATTTGGTTAAATCTAATTCATTGGTCAATGTATTAATCCCTAACAATTGGATCTAAAATTTCATATTTTCCAAATTTAAGACAATTGAAGATAATTCTTTACTATTATCTTCAATAGATAATTCTGTAGATTGTTAACTTGGCATATCAGTAATTTTCCTTAATCTCCCACTAATACAATTCTCAAAGTCCTATATTGTCAAAAAGTTAATAATTACTAATTTTTACTGCATAGGAAACTTATCCTAATAGGCTTTCTACAAAAAAGTAATTCAGTAAAAATTTTATCTAACATCAAGATTTATCCATTAAGTTCTCTTATTGAAAAAATAATTCAGTAAAAATCTTATCTGACATTAATTAAGACTTATCCACTAAGTTCCCAAACTGAAAAAAGTAATTTTTCAAATTTTATCTGTCAAAAAGTTAGATAGTATCATTTTCATTTGACCAAAAAGTTGATGTCAAATTCTTAATGCATATAATGAAACTAGATGGAGGGGGCATTTTGAACGGTTTTCTATACATAAGGGAGGGGTAGCGGTTTGAATGGTTTTGAAAATTCAGGAGATAAAATGAATGAGGATCGCCCCAATCTGGCTTTCATGCCTCTGTTCTCATGCATAGAAGAACTCTTAGTGCTTAATAATACCACGTGGAAGCCATTCCAAAAGACTATAGAAGAACGTCAAAATCCAAGCATGTCTGAAGCATCGTCATCTAGGAATGCTTCGACGTATGTTGCTCCCTTGGCCTCTCTCTCCAAATTGAGGACTTTATGTGTTATTCTTGGCCAAAATGTTAGCTTTTCAGTGAAGATTCTTTTATTCTTACTTATTTTACTGCTCTATCCTACAATCTTAGTCAATTCTTGCATTTGGTGTCTACGTATTATAGGATGTATTGGAGAACTTTTTTTTTGTTTTTGGCATAATATATATTTGGAGACTTGTTTATTATATTCTTGATTCTAATAATAACCCATTATTGTTTTTTTTTTTTTTTCTTTTTAACTCAAACTAGGATATTGATGATCTATTGCAATTTGTATTCCTCTATAATAAGGATAGTAACTTGATAACATTAACTACTTGGCAATACTACTTGGTGGTCCTCCATGCCAGGCTTTGTTTTCATCTCGGCTTTCAAAGAATAAGGAGGGTCCTTTGGAAGTATGTTAGACGTTGGATTCTCTCCAAGGTCACGCACTCCTTTCTCTTTGTTTAGATTCTTTTCCCACTGCTTTTTTTTTTTTTCTAACAAGAATTTTGAACACGGCATTCTCTTTATTTCTTTATCAGATGAGTAGATCATTTACAGCTTAATTCAGAATAGTTTTTTCTAGATTTCATTTCAGTGGTTGTTTTTGTTTTCATAATTTATGGCTCATGTTAGATTATCATTGTCATATGTATGTAAATTTAGACCGACTTTTGACTGTCTGTGTATTTCTTTTTGTACGACCCGCTCATGAATAGATAAAACTATGTGACTACAAAATCACTCAGCAAACCACCATTAGCATGTTTCCACTATAACTTAAACATTGTGTGGATAAACTAAAATAATGATTAATAAGAGGATAAATTGCTTCACTAGTCTTGAACTTCATACCAAGTTGTTTTTTGTCTCTGATTTTTTTTTCTTAAATTAAAAGCTCCCCAACTCCTAAAAAGGGTGTACTTTGGTCCTCTTTCCCAAAGGGCTTTAAACTTTAGACATAAAATCACAGCAACTTTAAAAACCTTAAGTGAATTTAGTAAATTATCCATGAACGTATTGAAATTAAAACATTAAGGAAAAAACACATCCATAGACCAAGGGGGAAAAACAGAGAGAAAAATACTCATCTCTTCTCTCTATTTATATATATACATATAAAAAGAGAGAAATTCATACCAAATTTGTTAAATATTACTTCATAATTGTACAGTTAATTTTTGTAGAGTGAAGAAAAAAGAAGAAAAAGAAAACAAATTCGTATTGTGTAGCTCCATCTTTTTAATTGGTTGCTTGGGGCCACTCTTTTAGTTTGATTTAACTTCAATTACCATCTAAATTGCACTTAAGGTGAAGAAACTTTGCGTTAGTCCTATTTTAAGGAGAATAAGATGATGCAAACACACAATTCCAACATTCACTCATTTTCAATCATAGTATTTCCATGACTTTAATTGGAGTGTATGCTCCAAATTCTCCCTAAGTAAAAGTAATTCTAACAAACTTTACATATTGTAAAGTTTGCAAATGTTATAACTTTAAATTATCTGTTCATCACTTCCAGTAATTAAGATGTCATTAATATATAATACTCATAGTGATTTGACATTCATTCATTTTTTTTTTTTTTAGCAATGAATCAATATCAAGAGAGATTGTAAAGACATTCCTTTTCCACATTTTTGTGCATTACTAAACTTTTATTATCAATTTTATAAATAAACATATGATTAAACTAGGAAAGGAAATGACTGTTTATATTTTCTTTTTTCCTTTTATGTAAAATAAACATGTTTAGAGGAATGTTTTCAATGAGAATGATTTTGTACTTTTGTAATCAATGATGTTTTTTTTTTTTTAAAATAAAAATTGTTATCATTGTTGTATTATAGCTAGCATTATTTGTTAATTCTGTGAACACCAATAATTTTGGGACCACATCTGTCTTTTCTCTATATTCTTCATGACTCTCTGCATATAGATTATACAGTGAATTTCTGAGTTAATTTCAAATGCAAAAATATTTTCCTCAAATTCCCATTGTTTGTTTGAGATCCTTCAGAAAGATACCTTTTGATGATGAGTTCTTTATGGTTGAATAATTGTTGAGTGAGATCACAATAACGTAAGTAGGAAAGAAGACATCTTAATCTACTTAGAGAAAGATGAAATATTTAATATGTAAACATATATTCTCTTTTGCTCTAATGCTCACGATGATAAAGATGTTTGTCAGAATTAATTTATCTATCTATACTAGCGGTGAGCACGTACTCCACACATATCATGCACAATTAAAAAAAAAAAAGCAAATAAATAAAAAGTTATTTGTGAGATACTATAAGAAGATAGTAGTTGAATGAGTTATATGGAAAAAAAAAAATATAGATAAGGATACATATGAGAGGGAAAAAAAAAAGTTTCAATTGAGCCTAAAAAAATTAAAAAAGATGAAAGAATGAAAAATAAAAGAGGGCTACTATTTAGCATGACTAGAATTTCTCATGACCTCACATGTATGTTATTTGATGGTTGACGTATCTCTTTTTTATCCAGTGGGCTCTCTCTCTCTCCCTCTTCAGAACTGAACAACATTCTTTTCTCTTTTAACTCAACATATCCTTGAAGTTATCTTCATTTTACTTCATTTTTAATGGAGGAGACTGCAGTAGAGCCTTGTTGAGAGGCACTACCATAAAGCTCAATTTTGGAGCCATTAAAACTCAAATGGTAAAATATCAACAAGTTACATAAAAGTTCGCGTGCAGACAACCGCGGGCTAGCCAAACGTTTTTCTTTTCATGTTCCCTTCCATAAATTTTGCTCTTTTTTGTTTTCCACAAATGTTCTTTAAAAACCAAAACCATAGTTACAACTCCACAAGTCATTTTTCAACCTAAAAATACCTCTGCAAATCTTTGGGAACGAACAACAAACAAGAAAATTTTGAAGATTTATTGAGTTTTTATGGAGGATTGTTACAAAATCTTCTTTCTTTTTATTTTATCTATGTCTCTACTCTCTCATACTCTCATCACCACTTCTACCAGCCCATAAAACCATCTCCCACTGGCCACCTCAATCTTTGAGTCATGGCTCCACGGCAAACAGGTTCGCGATGAGTTTCACGACCACTGCCTCCAGATCTCACCATTTGTAGGTCCCCATCGTTTGCCATTTTTTTCGGCAGGGGAGGCATTTGAAGGTCACCGGATGAGGACGGAATTCGGGATGAGAAATCATCGAATCCATCGAACTGTGATCTCACCCACTGAATTGTCGACCTCACCCAAGAAATCGTCAATTTGCCTTAGGGGTGGGAAGCAGCTATGAAGACGATAGAGAGAGAGAGGAGAGATGAAATCTTCTGTCAAAAGTTTTTTTATTTTTTTTGGGAAATTTGTTTTCTTTTTTATCAGTGATTGAGATTCTTTAATTTAAATTTGCAACGAATATCTTCAGATAAACGTTTTATTCAAAGAAAGAGAAGCTTAGAATTTTGTATGCCTATGAATAAATTTTGAATATGTAAAAACAAAAATGTTTAAGATGATTTTGAACACAAAAAATGAAGGTGAGTTTTACAAATTGCATCATCCATTAAAAAAAAAAAAAAGAAATAGAAAAAAATTTGGCTAGCCTACGGTTGTGTGCGGGTGAACTTTTGAGTAATCCCATGATGTTTCGCCATTTAATTTAGTTTTGATGGTCAAAAACAGTGGACTCTATTAATAATGCCTCTCAAAAACCTTTACCACAGCCATCCCTATTTTTAACATGCTATGCCTTCTTTCTCTTTATAGAGGACGAGAGCTTCATGATGACGGCAAGAAACTAAAGGAGACCCATTTTCTACATTAAAAAAAAAAAAAAAAAAAAAAGATTGAACTTCTTCTATTCTTGACAGAGTTACATGAGAGCTATTGAATACTAAGTTCTTAAACATCATTGGAAACTACATGCGCTTTTAGATCTAAAGCATGGGCATATATCGTGCATCAGACATGAGTAATAGATTCAAGATCTGACTCAAAACAATACCAATTGCATGGTCATCCTTTCTTTATCCCTTGAACTTGTTTTTGTGTTCTTGTCTCTCTCTCCTTCTTCTACTCTTAATTCTATAGATCTGTTTTCTCCCTTTGTGGATTGTGGCAAGAGGGTTTGTCCTTGGCTTGTTTCTCTCTCTCTCTACTGGGTTTAAAGTCTCTTATCCCGCAGAAGACACCTTTGTTCTCTCAAAAATTAATAAATAAATTATGTGGGACCCATCAGACCACATGGTTTATAGAATTTGCCCCCTCGGATTATAAAAGCATTTTTGAAAAAGAAAAGGAAAAGAAAAAAAAAAAAGATGCCATGTTTTAAATGACAAAGGAATTGTAAAAAAAAAAAATATTTTTGCTCTTTCAATATAGTAAGTATATATATATATATAGTAAAATACAATAATTTATATAATCTAACAATAATTATAAGAGTTTGTTTGCCGTTTACTCTCTCATAATTTACTATTTAAATTTTAAGTTAAGTTATATTGTGTTGTAGTGATTTTTTTTTAAAGAGTCATTATCAATTTTAAGATAAAGAAATATACCCCAATGTTGTTAAAATTTAATGCACCCATAATATCAAAAAAAAAAAAAAAAAAGCAGCCAATCTTTTTTTTTTTTTTAAATTTCAAATCTAATATCTCGTTTAGTTCAAAATAATTGTTATAAACTTAAAATACTAAAAAGGTTATGATAAAGCATTCGCACATGTAAAGCACATATTTTCAACTAGTTATAAAATGGAGAGTTTCAATCTTTTCCGTCATTCAAAATTTCCACCAACTTCTTTTGTCAGCTTTTGTTTTTTCTATTTTTTTTCTTTTTATCTTTTCAATCTTTGTTGCTTTTGAATTTTTTTTTTTAAGCCGATTTGTTTTGTCGGCTTCTATTTTTTTTTCTTTTTCTTTTTTACATTTTTCAAACTTTGTTGCTTTTGGCTTTTGGTTTTTTTTTTTTTTTTGGTTAAATTACTTTTTACATTTTTTTTGATAAGTAAAATAAGCTTCAGTAATAATTTTATCATCATCTTAATTTTAATCTCATAAAAAAATTTTACTTTTTTGAGTACGATAAAAAAAAAGATTTATTTTTAACTTAGTCATTTTATGTCCTCAATCATCATTTTAATGTTATTATAGTCAAGCTAAAATGAGAATCTAATATAAAAAAAATACATGATATTCGAAACCCAATAACCAAAAAAAAAAAGGTTAAAAAACACGTCATCTCTAATTATTTTTTGCATTTTATCATTATGAAAATCGCATTTTTCTTAAACATGTACGCTTGAAATTATATTTGTAAATTCAAATATTTCCTCTAACTGCCGAATATACCCTTATGGCAAATCAAGTACTGACAATGCTAGTGGTGGCACATCATACTACATTATTTTTAATCAGGTTATGCGTGGACCCCATAGCTTGTCTTACTGAATGGCTGTCATTTTATTCCATCTCCTTTATTGTAAAAGGGTCTGCACTTTCGTACTTTTTCAGCTTTTTTCGCAATTGGGTCTTGGTAGACGTCAATAATTAATTGCTCCACTCCTCCTCTCAATAATGCCTCCTGATCTCAAGTCTCATCTAAACAATACTCCACCCTTCTTCTTTTTGCTCTTCCATTTATCCAATATTTCACTTTGCCTGCCTGCGATTCAATTCAATCCTTCTGTGTTTATTTTTCCAAAAAAGATCATAAACACTCTTGAAAAGTTTCTCGATCCCCAGTTTTGTTCTTCTTTCTTTTGTTTTGAATTTTGAGTCCATCTCTTGTAATAATTTTGTTTTACTTTGCTTTATTTCACGAGTTTGAAAAAAAAAAAAAAACCCAAAAAAAAGTTTTCTGTTTTCTGTTTTTTATTCTGCTGCCGGCGATTCAATTAAATCCTTCTGTGTTTATTTTTCCACAAAGATCATCAACACTATTGCAAAGTTTCTCGATCCCCAGCTCTGTTCTTCTTTCTTTTGTTTTGAATTTTGAGTCAATCTCTTGTAATAATTTTCTTTTGCTTTGTTTTATTTCACGAGTTTGAAAAAAAAAAAACCAAAAAAAGTTTTTTTTTCCCCTTCTTGTTGTTGTTTTGTTTTGTGACCTCTCATCTTGTTGGTAGAATGATCAATCAGTAAAAAAAACAAAAAAAAAGAAAAAGACAAAAAAAAATTGTTGATTTGTGAAGAACTTGCAAAATATGCTTGTTTGGTGACGTTCCCTCTCTTCTTTCTCCATTTTTGATTTGCACCACTTTGTTTTATTTTTACATGTTTTTCTTAGATATTTGTGAAATCTTTTGCTCTTTCTCAGCACCTGCCGTTTAAAAAAACAGAATAACTAAAAACAAAAAACCAAAACAAAACCATCTGCTATAGAAGCTCATCTTGCCACCTTACGAAACGAGGAGAAGTGCTCTTCATCAATGTAATCTTCTCTTTCTTTTCTTTTCTTTTTTCATTTACTTTCATTTTATGTTTGATCTGACTATATTTATATATTTTAACTTTTTTTTGGAAGTATTTATTTATTTGAACTTATCCGCACATTAAGTTTGTATCTTTTGGTTGGTTTTATTTATTAAAGTGAATAAATACATAAATTCAGACAAAAAGGAAAAAACCTTCAGATCATACATGCTTTATTGATCGATCAATAAAAATTCTTTATGAGGTTCCATTTGGTCCTCTAATTGTTTTTTTTTTTTTTTCTTGAATGATCGATCCCCAAATGTGTTAAAAAGGTGCCAAATGTCTTATTAACTGACGTATAATTTATCACAGTCTTATGTCACATGAAAATAATTGTGTGAGCATTTTAGTAAAACAACATTTTTTTTTTTATCTTTTGAAGAGAATTATTTGATTTTTGTCAAGTTGCTTATCAAGTCTTCTGTTTGTAAGTATCACACTCTACTTGTTCTCCTCTATTGAATTATTTGGTTCGGTTTTTGAATGTTGTTGAATCTCATTTTGTAATAGCTTTTGATTTTTGATTTTTGATTTTTTTTTTATTTTTGGTTTTACTAGTACTCATAGACTGATAAATCATAAAATTGAAAGGACAATTGTGGCTGATCTGTTTAAAAAATAAAATAACAATAACATAATGGAGTGCTTTACCGTGATTCAATACCCTACAAATTGAAACTTCGATTAAAATCTTCTGTGTTTATTTTTTGAAAGATCAAAAACACTTTGAAAAGTTTCTCCATCCCCAGCTTTCTGCTTCTTTCTTACTTTTTATTTGGACAAATTACATTTTTTCCCCCTCGAACTTTAGATATTGTCACAAAATACCCATCGAACTTTAATTTTAACATTTTTCCCTTGAACTTTGGAAAACTTTGTAAATTTTCCCCCTCAATTAATTTTTGAAAAAAAATACACATAATATTTGTTTAAAGCATGAGTTGCGAATATTAAATGTGAAATACTTATAATTAAGTTAAAAAAAATAAATCTTTGGGTTGATTATCTTTTTTTTTTTTTTTCTCATATGTATTTCTTGTAGGAAACTTCGTTATTTCATAATTAATAAAGGTAACGGATGTCAGGAGTACTGTCAATGTTTGTTATTTCATAATTCTATACTTAATACTCCAAACCGATACTTCTATTATTTTCACAATTAATAAGGGTAATTGATGTTAGGAGTGCTGTCAATGTTTGTCATTTTATGATTCTATACTTAATACTCCAAACCGATACTTCTAATAAGTGTTATTTGTATTTTTTTTGTCAAAAATTTAATTGAGGGAGAAAATTCACAAACTTTTTAAAATTAAGAGAAAAAGAATATTACAAATTAAAGTTCTGATTACATTTTGTGATAAGGTCTAAAATTCACGGAGAAAATGTGTAATTTGTCCTTTTTATTTTCAACCTCTTGTCATAATTTTGTTTTACTTTGTTTTATTTTTACATGTTTGAAATATCAAACCCCAAAAAAAAAAATTTTTTGTTTTGTTTTGTAACCTGTCATCTTGATGGTAGAATGATCAGTCAGTAAAATATATTAGTTTATTACTTCCTCTACATCTTTTGGAAAAAAAAAAAAAAAAAAAAAGAAGTGAAAATCCTTTTTTCTTACCTGGCAATTATTATTTACAAATTCACCGAACTTACATCTAACTATTTTTTTATTTTTTATTTAAAGAAGAAGTGTGAGATACTTGTGCTTTCACCGGCATCTAGAACTTCATTACGAAAAGAGAACGACTGCTCTTCATCAAGGTGATCTTCTCTTTTTTTCTTTCTTTCTTTTCTTTTTTTATTTTTATTTTCATTTTCATCTTCATATTTTAACTTATCAGCTTATTTAGTTTGTAACATTTGGTGTTCTAAATTAAAGCATACAAAATTACCTCTGACAAAAAGAAAAAAATCCATTAGTACGTTAACGTACATGCTTTATTTCTTTTGTTTCTTTTTGTTCTTTTTAATTTTATTTTTATTTTTTTATTTGGTGGATCCTCTGTTCCTTTTAGAAATTCATATATTTTCCTACTTCTTTTGTTTTTTGAATTGCTCTATGCCCATGCATTTTTTATCAACTCTTTATCTTCTTTCGCTATTTTTGATTTGTACAGCTTTGTTTTATATTTTACAAGTCTTTAAACAAAATTTGAAATCTTTTACTTCTTGTTTTTTGGGTTAGCTCGCATTTAATGTTGGAAAAATTTGGCAGATACTTAAAAAAAAAATGGCCATAACATGTTTTATTTTTTTTTAATTTTTAAATGACTGCTAATTATTAAAATAATAATAATTGAGTCAATTAGTTATTGACTAGTAGAGACAGATATATTGTTGGTCCTGGAATACATTATGATATTGCCGATTGATCCTCCAACCTTTTTTTTTTTTTTTTTTTTTTCCTCTGATTGATCGATCCTTGAATGTAGTAAATAGGTGCAAAATGATCCTCTTTATTTACTGAGGTTATCACTGAAACTCATGTCAAAACAATTGTGTGGGTATTTTATTAAAACAACATGGACAATATTGATTAAGAAAAAACACTCAACTTTTAATAAAAAACCAAATTAAAAAAAAAAAACCAGGAGGGGACCGGTCCTCTTCGTCTCATCAAGTGCTCAGTGGTCACAAATAATGTTTAAATAAGCATAATTAGGGGTTCATGGTCCGGATCTCGCACGGGCGATGTCGCGACAGTGAGGGATCAAAGAAATGAATATATTTTTGGCGGGTTTCATGAGCTCCTAGTAGTATACGTGTCTAGCTCTTTTGTTGGTCAAAAGTAGTACTGACCATGTGACGATATTTGTTTAATATCATTCTTTTATATTGTCTAAAAATGAATTTTTTTTTTTTCCTTTTCACTGAGAAAGTTTTTAAAATTTTTTTTTTGAGGGTTGTTGTTATAATTTTATTCAAAAAATAGTTCATGCAACTTATCCGTTAAAAAATTAATGAAAATGATCAGTTTATATATTTTTAATAAATTTCAACTAGGATTAATCAATCAAGAAAAAGAGTTGGAAAATGAACATAACTGTATACCTTATTAATAGAAGAAAATTATCGACATTATAGTTAAAAAGAAAATGTTTGACCCCTGATCATGTACGTCAGTTTTTGTCTTTGTTTTCTAGTTACTTGATAGTATAATACATCTCCAAATAGCCAAAGTGAACAGTTTTCTTATTTTTCTTTTTAGGAAAACTCTCCGTTCTTCGTCAAGTTGCTTTTCAATTCCTCTGTTTGTAAGTATCGCACTCTACTTGTTCTTCTCTATTCGATTATTTTCTTATTCAATTTTCGAACGTTGTTGAATTTCCTTTTGCATCATCTTTTGATCTTACTATCACTTTTCTGATCTCACAACCATACACACCTAAAAACAGTAAAATTAAATGAACAATTGTGACGGACTTTTGAAAAATTATCATAACAATTAGGTGATAGACTGCCTTGTTACCATTGATTGTGTAAATTTCAGAACTATTTTGAACTACAGAGTTGTAGCGAATGGGCCATCAACTGGAGTATCTGTTTTTCTACGATAATAACGTAAAGATAAACTAAGTTCGACATGTAGAGGCCACATTTGTTAGAATATAAAACTATTATTGACATACCTCCTCGTAACAGCTTAAGCTTTTGAGATTGATCGGTAAATTAAAACATTATTAATATTTCATATAATTATGGCATTAATCTATTGGCATTACTTTGGTCCTCCACACCCAATTTGAAGAACAAAAACTCCACTCCAATCTTGGCTTTATGTACGAAATCCAATGCTTGAGAAGGAATAGAGCACAAAGAGGAAAAAAGAAACCGGTGTTAGAGGGAAACCCGGTAAAAATTGAGAGAATGAAATTAAAAACAAAAAAATTAAAGGTGTTGAAAATAAGAATGTCATATTGGGGAGTGTTGTCCACCCTTTTTTTTTTTTTTTTCCTGCTAAAAGATGGATTTAATTCAACCACAACGAAAAACAGAACTAGCAAAGAAAGAGGAAAACAACCCCTCAGACAACAGCCAACACTGGGTTTGGGTTTGAGGTGGAATAACAGGGTTAAGGGCTGATTTTTGGTTGGAGGGGTTACGAATTAGGGTTTTTGATCCAATAAGATGCCGGACAGAGGTGAACAGAGGTGGGGGATTTGTATTTATAGTATGATGGTGTAAGATCTATTTTTATCTATTTACCAAGTTTAGTTGATTTTCCAAATTAATTTAATTATCGTAAGCTAAGTAAATAGATAAAAATAAGCAATTTTTATGAGATTTGGTTACCCTAATTCTCGAATATCTAACATTTTGTGCTGCCCTAGCGACAATCAATTATACTACTTTCCCTCCACGAAAGTAAACTCTCACACCTGTTTGCAGAGGCTGATAAAATTTTTCATGAAGGCTGCGAATTATACATCATCATTTAAGATAAATTAAAAAGCTAAAGTCTTTTCTCTTTTTTTCTCTCTATCTGTATCGTTGGTGTTATTTTCCCCACCCATGAACTATGGCTGTGATACAGTTTATTTTCATTTTCAAGTTCCGAATTCAAATAGCCATTAAAATAGTACAACAATTTAATTTATATTGAATAGTACGATATACTAAAGTTTAAATATGATTACTTATGATTATTTAACTGAAAATTATGTGCCTGCTTTGATCGCATATTTATTTTTGATATGGAGAATTATGATACTGTTTATTTGGGATACTCATTTCACATATGAGTGAAAATTTTCCTAAAAGTATTTTGCTATTCTTCCCTCCACTTAAAAAATGAAACCCTTTCATTTTTCAAATGCAATTATATTTCATTTTATATTCTTTTTTATTTTCAAAAGTTTTTATTTTATTTTATTTTTTATTTACACTTTACAACACTATCTCATTATCAATATGAAATGATTCTCTATTTTCACACACAAAAATTAGCCATTTTGGGATACTCATTTCCTGAATCAGCTAATTTTGCCAAATACCTTTTATGTTACTCTTCTCTCAACTTAAACATAAAACTCTTTCATTTTTTAAATTCAAGACTACAAAATCAAATATCATTTTAAAATCTTTTTCATTTTCCATATGATATTTTTTAATACATTAATCAATCACCATCTCATTCTCAATATAAAATAACTTTCTCATTTCATTCAATAAATTCCCTCATTTTTTAATTTGAGCATTATACCCAACTTGGAAATTTTTCATGTTTTAAATGAGAAATTTATGTCATTTCTATGTGATGATTATATTTGGATGTGTTAATAAATTTTCCTACTAAGATACAAAAACATCCCAAATTATTTTCTAAAGTTATCTCATTTTCAATATTATAAGCAAATATGTTGACAATATTACAATTGGGGGAAGACTTTTAGTTTGTTACAATTTGATTCTTAAATAGTACAGTACAATTTAAGTTTGAGAATATGATGTCCAACCTTTTTTCAAATAGTGAATAACGGTGGAATAAGTCAAGCAAAAACACCGTTTTATCCATTTTTCCACCTATTCCTAAAATGGATATACTAGACAAAAAAGGCTATCATAAAGTACCATTTTAAAAGATTTTTTCACCTTTTCTTTATCTTCTGGGAACGTACAGTTTCTAGTACAATTTCTTCTCTTCTTGAAATTAATGACTTCTCAAATAAATTTTTGACTCTTTCTTGTTTTTGAATATGGAAACTTTTTTTACATATTCAAAAGCTGTTTAATTCTCATAATGAAATAACTTTTTCATTTCAAACAATAAAAATTTTCATTATCACAATGAGTACATGCTCCAAAATTTTCTTTTAATATTGAATCAACAGTATTACTTATATAATTAAATTAGGGCAACTCACGGATTAATTTGTTTATTTTTTGTTCATAGGGTAGAATTGTAATGATGTCTTATTTGTCTAGACTAAATATTTAATTTTTTCATCTACCATCTTATCTGCTTACCCCAATCCAGGCAATTTAACTTCATCCATTGCTAAATATGCACACTTTACCCTCCAACCAACTATATGTTACTACCAACATCATTGCACTTACTATGTGGTTTCAAGAACAATTTTTGCCCCCTTTTCTTCCCCCTTTAAATAAGTCTAGGGGCTATGTTTTTGTCCTTACAAAATATAACTATTTACTAAATGCCACCGGTCAAATTCCTCTCCACCTCCTATACCCGGTTCCCCCCCCCCCCCCCCCCCCCTTTTTTTTTTGTTATCTCGACATTTTTTTCTCCTCCAAAATTCTTTCACTGCCTTTTCCAGCTACCCACCAGCCCATTGACAGCCATGAGTTGTCCTCCATCCGCCACGTTGCTGGCGTTTTGATGCTCCCGTAGAACTTTAGCCTAAGCGCATATTATATATATATATATATATATATATATATGTAAATTAACGATGTGTTCACGGTACGTCGCCAGTGGGGCCCCCACTGAAGAAACATAAAGCTACTATGCACAACTCTGTATTTGTCAAGGAAGAAGGAAGAAAATAGCCTAAAACTAAAAGGAAACAGGCATAAGTCTGTTTATATAAAATTGGGGATTGATTCTAACAAAATTGCTATCTAAGGCAACAAATGTTTACAGGCTTGCAGCTATTACTCCATTTCCGAATTTAGAAAGGACACATTTTCGACAATCTCAACACTCTCACTAAAGCAAGTTTAAGCATACCTGCTCAATTTGCCAAAAACACTTCGAGAACAAGTCAATTGATTTTTTAATCATCTAATATCAGAAAGTTTCCCTCTACATCCCTGTCGTTAGGATCGTACATCATATTTTGATTTAATGAGAATTATTCCGACATTAAAAATACCTTCAGATTGAGCAATTAGACAACAACAAAAACATACATTGTTCGCTTATTTAAATTTTTTTTAAACATGTATACATATTCCAGAATATACTATTAATATTTATTACTCCTTTTAAACTTTTTTTTTTGTTCAATTATCAGATTGACTTATCATTCTTTTAAATAAAATGTTGCGTGCTTTCATTAAATTTACAAAGTCTAGTTATTTACGATCAATATTTGATAGGGACCTACTCAAAACAACTCACAAACACACACAATAGCACAACGAAACATTAAAACAACTCAAAACAACTCCTTTTTATTTTCGTACAATCAAATCTCCATGACTGGAGAGGGACCCTCGTTACATGAAGGAAGTCAAACAAAAAACAAACAAAATAGATGGCTGGTAGGTTTCGAGAATTTTGCCTCCGGCTCCACCAGTGGAATACTTTTTGGTAATCTACTTAAATACTTTTCGTAGTCTAATCAAATTATCACATTATATTTTGGTTTTCTTTTCTTTTGTTTTTTTGTTTTTTTTTTTGTTTAATCTACCAAATTTTTTACATGAGATTATCATAGTCTATTGGTATTCTATCATAATTCCTTTTGGTATTCTACTACAATACTTTTTATATTTTACGTGGTCATTTATGACCTGTATTGGTCTCCCCTCGTGGGAGAATATTTTAGTAGGATACTTTTAGTATTCTTATAGAATACTCTTTGTATTTTAGTAGAATACTCGTTGGCATTCTTCTTCATTATTTAATATATTATTTTTTAAATTTATCAACAAAAAACATAAAAAAATAAAAATAATAAGCATAACAATATCACTTCCTTTAATAAATTTATTTCATAACTAAAATCATAAATAAAGTTGTATTAAATAGAAAAATAAATTGAAATAACTGAAGCAAATAAAAAAATTTTAATTATTTTTAAAAAACTCTTTAACCCCCAAGTATGAAAAATCCCCAATTTGAGCAAACCCTAATTTTTATCGCCTCCCCACACCACCTCAAGCCAGCCGGAGAAAGAAGATTCGGCGGTGGATGTCATAGCGATCGTGGCATGCGGCGGCGGTGTTCATGAGGCAGAGACGCGGTCTGACAAAGATGGTAGATATCGCAGAGGAGTGAAGAGAGAGTGCGGGGGATAGAGAAAGCATGATGTCATCATCGGTATCGCTGCCTACCATGAGGAGAGAAAGAGAGAGGAGAGAGAGAGCTCGGTAGAGAGAGAAGGAGAGAGAGCACGAGGGAGAGAGAGTGTAAAAAGTAGTCAATTGTTGGTAAAAAAAAATCCGGCCCAATAATTAAGTGGGACAAAAATTTAAAACATGTGCATTAAAAAGGTTATTGGCACAATTTTATCAAAGTAAAATGTGGTGTATGAATAATATTATCCTAAGATAAAAAAATAAGAAAATAAAATTAAAAAAAAAAACTTAAAAAGAATATGAGGGAATTCAAATAGTAATTAACTAATAGCATAAACCAAACTTATACATATAAACTAAATGCATGAACCATTAGAGACAAAAATTAAAAAAAAAAAAAAAAAGAAAGAGAAAAAGAAAAGCATAAACCATACTTATATATATAAACTAAAAGCATGAACCATTAGAGAAAAACAGATGTTTTTTCTTGCTATCGTCTAAAATAACATTGTTTTTCAAACGTGGTTTCATGTTTTTTCATGCGTGCTCCTCAACTATTACTTTCTTATAATAACTTATAATTAATATTCTATCTTATTTACCAAGTAAACTCAAATGTGTGCTACTTAATTTTTTTTTCTTTTTATTCCTCTATAATTTAATTTTTTGAAATATCGCTCATATAATTTTTTTTTCCTTAATAGCCCTGCTAAATTTGGCTTCCATCCTTTTCTTTATTTTTTTGTTTCTTTAGAGTTCTTCCACCCTTTTTTTTTCTATTGTGGAGTAGTTCCCAAATACATCACTACTATTAAATATTTTTTTTCCCCATACAATTACAAATGTTAACCCGTCCCCTTAATTCATGTATCGATGTCGGTGTTATTCCCTTCTTGTGGTTATTATTCTGATTCTAGTCTTTTTTTTTTCCCCTTTTATATTCAAATGTGGTTAATATTTATTACCCAGAACTCCCGACTTTTCTAATTACAAATTTTTTAATATAGAAAAGTTGAGGGATGTCCAACTTTTTAATAGTTTTCTATTTCTTTCCATTCTCAGAGAGCAACCAACGAGCAAAATCAAAATAATAATATTAGTGATGGCTTGTCTTGATACTATCGGTGGTGCAATTCTGGGGCCTGTTTGTGAATGTATGTTTGCTCCAGTGGGCCATCAACTAGAATATATATTTTCCTACAAGGACAACATAAAAAATCTCAAAAGACGACGGGTAGAGCTGGATAAGAAGATAAAGCAGATTCAGAGTGACACCGAACAAGCCAAAAACAAGGGAAATGCCATTAAGGGGCATGTTCAAGATTGGCAAGAGGAGGCGACAACTAAATCAAAGGAGGCAGAGCATTTCCTAAACTCTGATCCGGACCACACAAGAGCGAGGTGTTCATGTCGTCGGCCCCTCCCAAACTTGGCATTGCGGCGGCGGTTAAGCAAGGAAGCAAAGGAGAAGGCTGACGAAATTGAAGATCTGATCAAAGAGGCGGACGCTTTTGGCGACAATATTTCCTTCCGTCCTGCTGTACAACTTTCTTTCGAGCAAAAAGACTTTGAGAAGTTCGAGACGAGAGAGGAAACTCTAAGCGAAATGATGGAGGCCTTGCGGAATCCTGAGGTTAGAATGATTGGGTTGTGTGGCCTTGGTGGCATGGGTAAAACCATGCTGGTCAAAGAAGTTGCACGTCTAGCTAAGGAAGAGAATCTATTTAGCAATCCAATATTGGCTGTCGTATCACAAAATCCTGACATTGAGCGGATTCGAAAAGAGATCGCCGATCAGTTAGGTCTGGAGTTAATGGAAGGTGCCGAAAGCACCAGAGCAGAGCAACTCGCAGAAAGATTAAACGATGGGGAGAAGATTCTTATAATTTTAGATGATGTTTGGAAGGATCAGCTTGAGAATACTGACCTGTCTAAAGTTGGAATCCGTTTTAAGGACGGTAACAAGGAATGGAAGATAATACTGACCTCTAGAGACCGACACGCATGCAGGGCCATGGGTGCTGATGAGAAGACTACTTTCGAGATCAGAAGTTTAACCGATGAAGAAGCAGCGAATTTGTTTAACAAAATTGTGGGTGACATAAGTCCTGAGTTCAAATCTTTAGCAACTGGAGTAATTGGAGAATGTGGAGGCTTACCTCTTGCCATCTTGATAACTGCAAGTGCATTAAAGATTAATAAGAGCTTGTTTTTTTGGAGAGATGCCTTGCGACGACTGAAGCGATTGCCCGCAGAAAGTGAAATTCACAGAAAGATATACGAGTGTTTCAAGAAAAGTTTCGATGCGTTAGGAAATGAAGCAAAGTCGTTATTGTTGATTTGTAGTGCACATGATGAAGATGAAAATGTGTCTCTTGAGGAACTGACGGGTTATGTTATGGTTTTGGACTTGTTTGGATGCGTGTATACATTGAAAGAGGCAAGTGACAGGGTGGAATCATGGGTAAATAACCTCAAAGCTTATAGTTTGCTGTCGGATGGCAATTCTAGTAGAACGGTTAAAGTGCATGATGTTATCCGTGATGTTGCCATATCGATTGCCTCTGAACTAGAGAAGAATCCCATTTATTGCCTCAGAGAGAGTGTTAGGTTTGAAGATTGCTTGAACAGGGAGAATTTCAAAGATTTGTATTCAATTTCAGTGCCTGGGGGTGGTGGTTTTAATGATGATCAGCTTCCTGAAAGGCTGGCATGTCCAAGGCTCAAGTTACTTATGTTGAGGACCATCGGTGGCCTAGAAATTACCGATAGATTCTTTGAAGATACCGAAGCGCTGAAAGCATTGCGTTTGGATGTTAAAGGTGGAAAAAAGCTAGCTTCATCCTTTCGTTCACTTCAAAATCTCAAAGCACTACATTTGAGAATTTGGAAAGGAGAAGATGTCGACATAGCTATAATTGGAGAGCTGAAGAATTTGTTGATTCTTGATCTTTCAGATTCCAAGGATCTGGTGGCGTTGCCGAAAGAAATAGGAAACTTGAGCCGTCTACAACTGTTAAACCTGAATGGTTGTCACAGGCTTACGGATATTGGACCATATGTCATCTCAAGATTGGTACAGCTAGAAGAGTTGTATGTGGAGGGTGTCGGGTACTCAAAGTGGGCAACTGAAGGTGAAATTTATGCCAGTCTTATGAGGGAAATAAAAGATCTGCCAAAGCTTAGAGTTTTGCATATACAGATACCAGATGGTAGTTTTGTGCCAGGAGACATGTTTAATCATTTGAATTTGGAAAGGTACCACATTCTAATTGGACGGTATTATGGACTTCGCTCCAAAGCAAGATCAACAAGAGTGTTGTGGGTCAAACAGCTCGTGGATAGAAGTCTATTATATGAGGATGGCTTTCAAAGGTTGATGAAAAAGTCTGATGAGTTGCGCTTGGAGTCTATCCCAGGTGTTAGCCATATTGTTAATGAATTAGATGCAACAAGAAGTTTTCAGGACTTGGAGTGTCTGGAGCTTATTGAACTGGAAAACCTGGAAAGCTTTATGCCGATGTCACCACCAACAAGATCAATTGAACGACCGACTCTCTTCAACAACAAGGTAGCCCCTGTTGCTCTTTTAACCCCTTCATTTCATTATTAAATTTCATTAATTTATTTCTATTCTAATTTCTTCTTTATATTATTGTCATTATTTCTCTATTTCCGAATAAGAACCCAAACACATGCCCGCCCAAATTACTAACACTACTAATTACTTATGTATGCATATTTTATTGAATATCATTATTGATTCTTTATTGAAATTAATTGTGTATCCAATATATAACCTTCAAATATTACTGATTTTTTTATTATTATTATTTTTTTATAGATAAGACAATCAATTAAAAGAAATAATTTATTTTCTCCTCGGAAAACTTTGAGATTAAAAGTACTACCATATTGACCCAACATGTCTTATGAGGGAAAACTTTGAAATGAAAAAAAAAATCATAATAAAAACTTGAATAATATGCATTTAATCTTTCGAGAAATACATATTGAATTGGTTTTTACTAGGTAAAGGTTGCTCTAAAAATGTATATTAAAAAAGTAAGAATAAAATATTTCATTTACGAAATTCTGAAGAATTTTTATTTTGTTTAATTTGTTTTCTCTTTGACTTATTTTGCAAGAATTTATATTGAAATGATTTGTTTAGAGAACCAATTATAGTATTGTGTTTTAACCAAGTCATTCACAAAATTAAAGTCATTTTTACAGGTTGTATTTAACAATCTACAAAAGTTGATCATTAATGAGTGCAAAAGCTTGCAGTCTATGTGGGCTTTAGCTACTTTTGAAAGGCTTCAACAACTTAAGAAGCTAAGCATAATTCTAGTTTTTACCACCAAAAGTTTTCTCTAAATTTCCTTTCCTCAAATAAAAATTAGAATAAAATATTTCATTCACAAAATTTTGAATAATTTTTGTACATTTTGATTTTTTGTTTTTTTGTTTTTAATTTGTAAGAATTTTATATTGAAATGATTTGTTTAGAGAACCATTGATAGTATTGTGTGTCAATGAAGTCATTTACAAAATTAAAGTCATCTTTACAGGTTGTGTTTAACAATCTACAAGAGTTGACTATTGAAGGATGCAACAGTTTGCTCTCTGGATGGGCTTTAACTACGTTTGAAAGCCTTCAAAAGCTTAAGAGGCTGAGCATAGAAAACTGTGATCTCATAGAACAGATATTAGTAATCACAAAAGAAGCAGGAGATCATGAGGAGACAAAGATCCCATTCCCCAAACTTGAATCTCTTAAACTTGAAAATCTTTCAAAACTCAAAAGGTTTGGGTTGTGTCATGCAGATGATCATTATAATGTTGAATTTCCATCACTATTAAGAATAGTCATTTATAATTGTCCTGAATTGAGGACATTCATCGCCAAGTCCATACCTTCAACAAGTACTACCGTGGAAGAAGTAGAAGAGAGAAGAATGGCTCATGAAATTTTGTTTAAAAAAAAGGTAATATCTTATTTTTCTTATTTTCGTTTTCCCTTACTAATTAATTTTCATTTGGTTTTCATTCTCTAATTGTTGTTAACAATCTATTAACGATAGGTTCGATTGAATGTGATAAATCTCTTATAAGATTACACATAGACAAAAACATTAAAAAAAAAAAAACGTAATCAACTGATCCTGTAGAAAAAGAAATAAAACGTAATCAAGTACGAACTGTACGATACGTATTAGTATTACTTACTATACTTTTATATGTATGCATATTATATTGAATATCATTAATATTCTGTATTGAAATTAATTACGTATCCCATATATAAACTTCTAATGCTGATTTTTTTTTTTGAAAAAAAAAAAATAATAATAAGTAGAAAAGTATTTATCAATTAAAGAATTTTTTTTAAATGTGGAGATTAGCACTATTTATGCTACTATCAAGTTGATTCAGCACTAACGACATAAAATACGAAAAATCATAATTAAAACTTGCATCTGCGTTCAATATTTAGAGAAATACAAATAAAATTGGTTTTTACTGCCAAAAGGTTTCTCTAAATTTTTTTTCTAAATAAAATATTTCATTCACAAAATTTTGAATAATTTTTGTACATTTTGTTTTGTTTTGTTTTTAATTTGTAAGAATATTATGTTGAAATGATTTGTTTAGAGAACCAATGATAATATTGTGTTTCAATTAAATCATTCACAAAATTGAAGTCATTTTTGCAGGTTGTGCTTAGCAGTCTACAAAAGTTGACTATTCAACGGTGCAATAGTTTGCTATTTGTATGGGATTTAGCTACAGTTGAAAGCCTTCAACAGCTTAAGGAGCTAAGCATGGGAGGCTGTGATCTCATAGAAGAGGTAATAGTAATCACAAAAGAAGCAGGAGATCATGAGGAGACAAAGTCGAAGAAGATCACGTTACCCAAACTTGAATCTCTTCTACTTTCTGACCTTCCAAAACTCAAAAGGTTTGGGTTGTGTCAAGCAGATGATCATTATACTGTTGAATTTCCATCACTATTAAGAATATTCATTTTTAATTGTCCTGAATTGAGGACATCCATCGCCAAGTCCATACCTTCAACAAGTACTACCGTGGAAGAAGTAGAAGAGAGAAGAATGACTCAAGAAATTCTATTCAGCCAAAAGGTAATTTCTTATTTTTCTTACTTCGTTTTCCCTAACTAATTTCCATTTGGCTTTCATTCTCTAATTATTCTTTATTATCTAATGGTTGGTTCGATCGAATGTGACAGATATCTTGTAAGATTATACATAGATCAAAACATAATCAATTGATTCCGTAGAGAATAATAAAACATAATCAATTGACTATTAACCGATTCTTAACAAAAAAAAACCAAAAAAAAAAAAAAAAAAAAACAAAATCAATTCATAACAGAAACGTCGTTAGAAACAAAACCTATGCAAAAGTTTATAGATATATCTTGGGGCATTCAGATACCCAATCTGGATCTATATAATTCAAATTGAATTATTAAATAAAATTCCTTCCTTTTTTTTTTTTTTTTCTTTCCAAATTCGAAATCCAAACCGTAACCATTTATTTTTTTCTCCCTCAAACATCTATTTGAACTCATGATTTCAGTTTGAACAGAGAAGAAGTTCAAACTTTCCAATTCTGGTCTCTCTCTCTCTGTATATATATATATATATATCTGTATAGGCACGCGCCAAATAAAACCTTAAAGATTAACTACTCTCACCAACAAGTTCATCAGTCAACGAACGACAAGAGGTACTGAACTTATTATATCATACATGTTTCTGTATATATAATTCATTAAATTATCATTACTATAAGTACCGAACTTATTCGCTTGATCCTATTTTAATTTCTTCTATCAACTTCATTAATATTTCTCTATTTCGGCATATAATATCAGGCAAGAGCAAACATAATGCTCCTTATTAAGCTTCCATAATGAACCAAAACACATGCCTAAATTACTCTCATTACTTACTATACTAACATATCTATGCATATTATATTCAATATCATGATTGTTCTTTATTCAAATTAATTACGTATCCCATATATAAAATTCTTAAGCTGTTTTGTTTTTGTTTTTTTTTTTTCCTGAAAAAATAAAAAATAGAAAAGTATAAATCAACAAAAGAAAAAAAAAAAAAAATATATATATATATATATTTAAACGTGGAGTTAGCACTATGTATGCCACTATCATGCTCACGCAGTACTAACAACATATACATATGGAAAATCATAAGTAAAACTTGAATCTCTGTTTAATCCTTTGAACAATACAAATAAACTTGATTTTTACTACCAAAAGGTTTCTCTAGACTTTTTTTTTCCTAAAATAAATATAAGAATAAAATATTTCATTTGTAAATGTTGAACAATTTTTGCACTTTTTTTTTTTTTTTATTTGTAAGAATTTTATATTCATAAAATAGTTTGTCTAGAGAGCCAATGACACTACCGTGTTAGAACTAAGTCATTCACAAATTGATGAAGTCATCTTTGGAGGTTATGTTTGAGAATCTTCAAGAGTTGAGAATTGAAAGGTGCAATGGTTTACTGTCTATAGCTACATTTGATTAAAGCCTTTAACAACTTAAGCAGCTAAGCATAGAAAACTGTGATCCTATAGAAGAGGGGTGTGCATGGGCGGGTTCGACGGGTGATGGGTGCGTGCTTGGCAGGTTAAAAGACAATAAAATTGTCAAAATCTCAACCCATACCAGCCCAACTAATAGATGGTTTGGGCGGGTTGGAGGTCGATGAGGATAGACAGGGATGGATGGTTTGGCGGGTGGGTAGAGAATGTTGAGAGAATTTTTTTAATAGAGAGAAAGGAATTGAATTAAAACATGAAAAAATGAAAAAATGAAAAAAAAAAAATGTTCAAATATGTAATAAACTTAAGACTTAAAATTGATTACCGTCCGTAGGTAATAGCTTGAAAAGATGCAAAGATAACAAATAACACAATAAGGCATGGAGATTTTGTAATCCTATACATGTATGTATATAAACCCATCTGCATGTACAGGCGCTTGATGCTTAAGAGTTTGAGAATGAGGGATGAAGAGACGAGCAGAAACAAGAGAGATAGTGAATAGACGTTGAATATTTTTGAATAGTTTACTATTACTATTATAGTATTATTCATTAGTATGTAAGTCATTAACATTTTAATCTCAGCAAAAATAAAAAAAATAATAGTAATAGTAAATAATAGGGCTCATAAGTCAAAATGTTAAATATAAATATTATATAATATAATTTATACTAAGGACAATTGACGGGCAGATGGGTTGAGCCCGCTAATCAAAATTCTAAAATCATCCCCGCCAACAAAGGTGGGTGGGTTGAAAACCCACCCAAGAAAGGGCATGTAATGACTAGGGCAGGGCAGGGGCGATCGGTTTGGGCGGATTGACGGTTTTCATGCACTGCCCTAATTTTAGTCACAAAAGAAGAGACAAAATCAAAAGATTCCATTCCCCAGACTTGTAAGCAAACACATGCCCAAATTGTTATTGAATATCATCATTGTTCTTTATTCAAATTAATTATTCTAATATATAAACTTCTGAAGCTATTTTTTTTATTTTTTATAAATAATACAATTATTTAAAAGAAATCATTTATTTTCCTTGAAAAACTTAGAGCTTAGTACTATCATATTAACCCACATATATAAATGAAAATTCATAAATTAAACTTGAATCTGCATTTAATCTTTCAACAAATACAAATTAATTGGCTTTTACTACCTAAAGGTTTCTCTAAAAATGTATTTTTAAAAATAAAAATAAAGATAAAGATAAAAATATTTGTTTACAATAGTTTGGACAATTTTTCTATTGTTTTGTTTCTCTTTGAATTTGTACGAATTTATATTAAACGATCTGTTTAGAGAACCAACTATAGTGTTGTGTTTCAATCAAGTCTTTTCATAAAATTGAGGTCATCTTTACATTATTATTATTATTATTTTGCTCAGTGACTTTTCAACTTGTGTAGTTACGTTTGAAAGCCTTCAACATGTCATCTTTTCATGGAATTTGACTTTCCTCCAAACCTTCACAAGAGAAGTTGGTAAAAATTTCTCTCTTGTTAAGTTATATAAAAGATATCGGTAAGTTCAAAATTTAAAGCAATAATTTTCTATAAATACAAATACATCCCGATTAAGAAAAAGCAGTAACATAGAATAATGGAAGTTTTTAAACAAAGAAATCTAACAGAGAAGCAAATAATAATGTGGAGTTCATCGTATGTAGCAAAAGAAAGTCCAAGAAAAGTCTATTTCATTTTAACAGGTAGTCGCAGGAATAAGTTGCAGAAATTTACAAGAACTGGGAGTCTATGAATACAACAACGTACAGTATATGTTCTCTTTTGCAATGGTAGAAAGCCTTATTCAGCTTAAGAGGCTATCTGTATCAAATTGTGAGGCCATGGAACAGATAGTCACAAAAGCAGTAGGAGAAGATGGGAGGTTGAAGAACATCATCTCATTCCCTAAACTTGAATCTCTTTTTCTTGACGATCTTCCAAAACTCAAAAGGTTTTGTGAAGGAGATTGCATTGAATTCCCTTCCTTACTAAAGCTCCAAATATCGGATTGTTACGAATTGAAGACATTTATTCCTAATTATCATGAATCAACAATAGCAACGTTGCAAGCTGTTGATGAAGAAAGAGAGTTGGAGGCCCAACAACCTCTGTTCAATGAAAAGGTAACATTGTTTTAGTATTTAACATTAATTGAAAGTAAATTCATTAAATATTCCTATTCTAATTTCTACTATTATCTCGTCATTATTTCTCTATTTCAGAATATAACCCAAACCTGTTAGCAAACACATGCCCAAATTGTTAATACTACTTAGTATCTATATTTAATTGAATATCATCATTGTTCTTTGTTCAAATTAATTATGAATCCGTTAATGTCCCTTAAGTGGATTGGTAGGGTGCTCGTTCTCCTCGTTGAATGCTTGGGTTCGAGCCGTCACCACCACATTGGCCAAGGAATATGGGCAATCCACTTCGTGAGGGATCCATATATCACGCGGAGGCATTCATAGCTCCATGGGATTATCTGGGTATTCTAACTTCTACCCTTATAACCCAATTTCTATCAGAAAAAAAAAGTATCCAATATAAAATCTTCTAAAGTTTTTTTTTTAAAATAAATATTACAATTATTTAAAAGAAATCATTTATTTTCCTTTAAAAACTTAGAGATTAGTATGATCATTTGAACCTAGCTGTTATCAACATATAGAAAATGAAAACTCATAATTCAAACTTGAATCTGCATTTAATCTTTCGAGAAATGCAAATTAATTGGTTTTTACTACCTAGCGGTTTCCCTAAAAATATGTTTTTAAAAAATAAAAATAAAAATATTCGTTCACGAAAGTTTGGACAGTTTATCTATTGTTTTGTTTCTCTTTGAATTTGTACGAAAAAATGATTTGTTTAGAGAATCAATAATAGTGTTGTGTTTCAATCAAGTCATTCCTAAATTTGAGGTAATATTTACTTTTTTTTTTTTTGGTTGGTTTTTGTTTTTGTTAAGTGAATCTTTATTGCTTGTTTAGTTACGTTTGAAAGCCTTCAACAGGTCACCTTTTCATGAAATTTGACTTTCCTCCAAATCTTCACAAGAGATAATTATTACAAAATTTTCTGTTGTTATGTTATAAAAGACGTTAAATTCAAAATTTAAAGCATTAATTTTCTATAATTAGAAATACACCCTGGTTAAGAAAAAGCAGTTACATTCAATAATTGAAGTTTTTCAACAAAGAAATAAAACAGAGAAGCAAATAATAATATGGAATTCATGGCAAAAGAAAGTCCAAGAAAAGTCTAAATACCAAATTATTTAGGCTATACGTAACTTATATCAACGAATTTAAATTACAAAATAAAAAAAAGCATTGGCATATAATTTATATTTATACCTTTTTTTTTTCCTTCAGAATTTGAAGTATTTGCAATTAGGAAGCAGTATCATATCCCATTCTTTTATTTACTATCATTTTTCAAGTACATGATGATAATTAAAATTAATAAAAGTAGCAGTCAAATGTAACAAAATTCCATAACTTGACACAATAATTTGTCTCTATTTCATTTTTACAGGTAGCTGCAGGAATGAGTTTCAGAAATTTACAAGAACTGAAAATCTCTGAATACAACAACGCACAGTATGTGTTCTCTTTTGCAATGGTAGAAAGCCTTATTCAGCTTAAGAGGCTATCTATATCAAAGTGTGAGGCCATGAAACAGATAGTCAGAAAAGCAGTAGGAGAAGATGGGAGGTTGGAGAACATCATCTCATTCCCTAAACTTGAATTTCTTAAGCTTAAATGTCTTCCAAAACTCAAAAGGTTTTGTGAAGGACATTGCATTGAATTCCCTTCCTTATTGGAGCTCGAAATACGTTTTTGTAACGAATTGAGGACATTTATTCCTAATTCTCATGAATCAATAGTACCAATGCTGTCAACAGTGGAAGAAAGAGAGTTGGTGGCCCTACAACCTCTATTCAATGAAAAGGTAACATTGTTTTAGTATTTAGCATTAATTGAAAGTAAATTCATTAATTATTTCTATTCTAATTTCTGCTATTATCTCATCATTATTTCTCTATTTCAGAATAAGAACCCAAACCTGTAAGCAAACACATGCCCAAATTGTTAATACTACTTAGTATCTATATTTTATTGAATATCACCATTGTTCTTTGTTCAAACTTGAATCCGCATTTAATCTTTCGAGAAATACAAATTAATTGGTTTTTACTACCTAGCTAAAGGTTTCCCTAAAAATGTATTTTTAAAAAATAGAAATAAAAATATTCATTCATGAGAGTTTGGACAATTTATCTATTGTTTTGTTTTTCTTTGAATTTGAACGAAAAAATGATTTGTGTAAAGAACTAATTATAGTGTTGTGTTTCAATCAAGTGATTCCTAAATTTGAGGTCATCTTGACCTTTTTTTTTTTTTTTTTTGGTTGGTTTTTGTTTTTGTTAAGTGAATCTTTACAGCTTGTTTAGTCATATTTGAAAGCCTTCAACAGGTCACCTTTTCATGAAATTTAACTTTCCTCCAAATCTTCACAAGAGATAATTATTACAAATTTTTCTGTTGTTATGTTATAAAAGACGAGAAATTCAAAATTTAAAGCATTAATTTTCTATAATTAGAAATACTCCCTGGTTAAGAAAAAGTAGTTACATTCAATAATTGAAGTTTTTCAACAAAGAAATAAAACAGAGAAGTAAGTAATAATATGGAATTCATCGTATGTAGCAAAAGAAAGTCCAAGAAAAGTCTAAATACCAAATTATATAGGCTACACGTACCTGATATCAACGAATTTAAATTACAAAATAAAAAAAAACATTCGTATATAATTTATATTTATACCTTTTTTTTTTCCTTCAGAATTTGAAGTATTTGCAATTAGGAAGTAATATCATATCCCATTCTTTTATTTACTATTATTTTTCAAGTACATGATGATAATTAAAATTAACAAAAGTAGCAGTCAAATGTAACAAAATTCCCTAACTCGATACAACAATTTGTCTCTATTTCATTTTTACAGGTAGTTGCAGGAATGAGTTTCAGAAATTTACAAGAACTAACAATCTTTCAATGCGACAACATACAGTGTATGTTCTCTTTTGCAATGGTTGAAAGCCTTATTCAGCTTCAGGAGCTAGATGTATCAAAGTGTAAGGCCATGGAACAGATAGTCACAAAAGCAGTAGGAGAAGATGGGAGGTTGAAGAACATCATCTTATTCCCTAAACTTGAATCTCTTGAACTTGAAAATCTTCCAAAACTCAAAAGGTTTGGGTTGTGTCAAGTAGATGATCATTATACTGTGGAATTTCCATCACTATTAAGAATAGACATTGCTAATTGTCCTGAATTGAGGAAATTCATCGCCAAGTCCATTTCTTCAACAAGTACTACCGTGGAAGAAGTAGAAGAGAGAAGAATGGCTCAAGAAATTTTGTTCAGCCATAAGGTAATTTCTTATTTTTCTTACTTTTGTTTTCCCTAACTAATTTCCATTTTGCTTTCGTTCTCTAATTATTCTTTATAATCTCATGGTTGGTTCGATCGAATGTGATAGATATCTTGTAAGATTATACATAGATCAAAACATAATCAATCAATTCCGTAGAGAATGAAATAAAAAATAATCGATTGACTATTAACCAATTCTTAAAAACAAAAAAAAAAACCAAAAAAAAAAAAAAAGAAAAGAAAAGAAAATCAATTCATAACAGAAACGTCGTTAGAAACAAAACCTATGCAAAGTTTATAGATATATCTTGGGGCATTCAGATACCCAATCTTGATCTATATAATTCAAATTGAATTATTAAATAAAATTCCTTCCTTTTTTTTTTTTTTTTCCTTTTCGAAATCCAAACCGTAACCATTTATTTTTTTCTCCCTTAAAACACCTATTTGATCTCATGATTCCAGTTTGAACAGAGAAGAAGTTCAAACTTTCCAATCCTGGCCTCTCTCTCTCTCTCTCTGTATATATATAGGCGCGCGTCAAATAAAACCTAAAAGATTAACTACACTCACCAACAAGATCATCAGTCAACCACAAGAGGTACTGAACTTATTATATCATACATGTTTCTGTATATATAATTCATTAAATTATCATTACTATTAAGTACCGAACTTATTCGCCTGATCCTATTTTAATTTCTTCTATCAACTTCATTAATATTTCTCGACTTCGGAATATAATATCAGGCAAGAGCAAACATAATGCTCCTTATTAAGCTTCCATAATGAACCAAAACACATGCCTAAATTACTAGCGCATTACTTACTATACTAACATATCTATGCATATTATATTCAATATCATGATAGTTCTTTATTGAAATTAATTACGTATCCCATATATAAACTTCTTAAGCTGTTTTGTTTTGTTTTGTTTTGTTTATGTTTTTTTTTTCTTTTGAAAAAATAAAAAATAGAAAAGTATAAATCAACAAAAGAAATCTATTTTTTTTTTTAAACGTGGAGTTAGCACTATATATGCCACTATCATGTTCACGCAGCACTAACAACATATACATATGGAAAATCATAATTAAACTTAAATCTGTGATTAATCCTTTGAAAAATACAAATAAACTTGATTTTTACTACCAAAAGGTTTCTCTAAACTTTTTTTTCCTAAAATAAATATAAGAATAAAATATTTCATTTGTAAATGTTGAACAATTTTTGCACTTTTTTTTTTTTTAATTTGTAAGAATTTTATATTCACGAAAAAGTTTGTCTAGAGAGCCAATGACAATACCGTGTTTCAACTAAGTCATTCACAAAATTGATGAAGTCATCTTTGGAGGTTATGTTTGAGAATCTTCAAGAGTTGAGAATTGAAAGGTGCAATGGTTTACTGTCTATAGCTACATTTGATTAAAGCCTTCAACAACTTAAGCAGCTAAGCATAGAAAACTGTGATCCTATAGAAGAGGGGTGTGCATGGGCAGGTTCGGCGGGTGACGGGTGGCTGCTTGGCGGGTTAAAAGACAATAAAATTGTCAAAATCCCAATCCATACCAGCCCAACTAATAGATGGTTTGGGCGGGTTGGAGGTGGATGAGGATAGACAGGGATTGGATGGTTTGGCGGGTGGGTAGAGAATGTTGAGAGAAGTTTTTTAATAGAGAGAAAGGAATTGAATTAAAACGTAAAAAATGAAAAAATGAAAAAAAAAATTGTTCAAATATGTAACAAACTTAAGACTTAAAATTGATTACCGTCCGTAGGTAATAGCTTGAAAAGATGCAAAGATAAAAGATAACACAATAAGGCATGGAGATTTTGCAATCCTATGTATGTATATAAACCCATCTGCATGTACAGAAGCTTGATGCTTAAGAGTTTGAGAATGAGGGATGAAGAGACGAGGAGAAACAAGGGATATAGTGAATAAACGTTGAATATTTTTGAATAGTTTACTATTACTATTATAGTATTATTAGTATGTAAGTCATTAACATTTTAATTTTAGCAAAAATAAAAAAATAATAGTAATAGTAACTAATGGGGCTCATAAGTCAAAATGTTAAATATAAATATTATATAATATAATTTATACTAAGAAAAATTGATGGGCAGATGGGTTCAGCCCGCTAATCAAAATCCTAAAATCATCACCACCCACAAAGAAGGTGGATGGGTTGAAAGGGCATGTAATGACTAGGGCGGTGCGGGGGCGATCGGTTTGGGCGGATTGACGGTTTTCATGCACTGCCCTAATTTTAGTCACAAAAGAAGAGACAAAATCGAAAGATTCCATTCCCCAGACTTGTTAGCAAACACATGCCCAAATTGTTATTAAATGTCATCATTGTTCTTTATTCAAATTAATTATTCTAATATATAAACTTCTGAAGCTATTTTTTATTTTTATTTTTATTTTTTTTATAAATAATACAATTATTTAAAAGAAATCATTTATTTTCCTTGAAAAACTTAGAGCTTAGTACTATCATATTAACCCACATATATAAATGAAAATTCGTAAATTAAACTTGAATCTGCATTTAATCTTTCGACAAATACAAATTAATTGGCTTTTACTACCTAAAGGTTTCACTAAAAATGTATTTTTAAAAATAAAAATAAAAATAAAGATAAAAATATTTGTTTACAATAGTTTGGACAATTTTTCTATTGTTTTGTTTCTCTTTGAATTTGTACGAATTTATATTAAACGATCTGTTTTGAGAACCAACTATAGTGTTGTGTTTCAATCAAGTCTTTCATAAAATTGAGATCATCTTTACATTATTATTATTATTATTTTGCTCAGTGACTTTTCAACTTGTGTAGACGTTACGTTTGAAAGCCTTCAACTTGTCATCTTTTCATGAAATTTGACTTTCCTTTAAACCTTCACAAGAAAAATTGGTAATAATTTCTCTCTTGTTAAGTTATATAAAAGATATCGGTAAGTTCAAAATTTAAGGCATTAATTTTCTATAAATACAAATACATCCCGATTAAGAAAAATCAGTAACATACAATAATGGAAGTTTTTAAACAAAAAAAATATAACAGAGAAGCAAATAATAATGTGGAGTTCATTGTATGTAGCAAAAGAAAGTCCAAGAAAAGTCTATTTCATTTTTGCAGGTAGTTGCGGGAATGAATTTCAGAAATTTACAGGAATTGGGAATCTCTAAATACAACAACGTACAGTATGTGTTCTCTTTTGCAATGGTAGAAAGCCTTACTCTGCTTAAGAGGCTATCTGTATCAAATTGTGAGGCCATGGAACAGATAGTCAGAAAAGCAGTAGGAGAAGATGGGAGGTTGGAGAACATCATCTCATTCCGTAAACTTGAATCTCTTGAGCTTCAACGTCTTCCAAAACTCAAAAGGTTTTGTGAAGGAGATTGCATTGAATTCCCTTCCTTATTGAAGCTCATAATACGGTTTTGTAACGAATTGAGGACATTTATTCCTAATTCTCATGAATCAATAGTACCAATGCTGCCAGCAGTGGAAGAAAGAGAGTTGGTGGCCCTACAACCTCTATTCAATGAAAAGGTAACATTGTTTTAATATTTAGCATTAATTGAAAGTAAATTCATTAATTATTTCTATTCTAATTTCTGCTATTATCTCATCATTATTTCTCTATTTCAGAATAAGAACCCAAACCTCTAAGCAAACGCATGCCCAAATTGTTAATACTACTTAGGGGTGTTTGGTGAATGAGTTTAGTTTAAGATTTTTAAGTTTTAATAGTAATTTTTCAGAAAAGACAAAAAACTTTTTCAGAAAAGACAAAAAATTTTTTCAGAAAAAGACAAAAATCATGATGAAAAAAGTACATTTAGTTTAAAATGAATTGGAAACCAAACACCCCTATATTTTATTGAATATCACCATTGTTCTTTGTTCAAACTTGAATCCGCATTTAATCTTTCAAGAAATACAAATTAACTGGTTTTTACAACCTAGCTAAAGGTTTCCCTAAAAATGTAATTTTAAAAAATAGAAATAAAAATATTCATTCATGAAAGTTTGGACAATTTATCTTTTGTTTTGTTTTTCTTTGAATTTGAACGAAAAAATGATTTGTGTGAAGAACCAATTATAGTGTTGTGTTTCAATCAAGTGATTCCTAAATTTGAGGTCATCTTAACCTTTTTTTTTTTTTTTTGGTTGGTTTTTGTTTTTGTTAAGTGAATCTTTACAGCTTGTTTAGTTATATTTGAAAGCCTTCAACAGGTCACCTTTTCATGAAATTTAACTTTCCTCCAAATCTTCACAAGAGATAATTATTACAAATTTTTCTTTTGTTATGTTATAAAAGACGATAAATTCAAAATTTAAAGCATTGATTTTCTATAATTAGAAATACTCCCTGGTTAAGAAAAAGTAGTTACATATAATAATTGAAGTTTTTCAACAAAGAAATAAAACAGAGAAGTAAGTAATAATATGGAATTCATCGTATGTAGCAAAAGAAAGTCCAAGAAAAGTCTAAATACCAAATTATATAGGCTACACGTACTTGATATCAACGAATTTAAATTACAAAATAAAAAAAACATTGGTATATAATTTATATTTATACCTTTTTTTTTCCTTCAGAATTTGAAGTATTTGCAATTAGGAAGTAATATCATATCCCATTCTTTTATTTACTATTATTTTTCAAGTACATGATGATAATTAAAATTAACAAAAGTAGCAGTCAAATGTAACAAAATTCCCTAACTTGATACAACAATTTCTCTCTATTTCATTTTTACAGGTAGCTGCAGGAATGAGTTTCAGAAATTTACAAGAACTAACAATCTTTCAATGCAACAACGTACAGTATATGTTCTCTTTTGCAATGGTTGAAAGCCTTGTTCAGCTTTGGAAGCTAAGAGTATCAAAGTGTGAGGCCATCGAACAGATAGTCACAAATGCAATAGGAGAAGATGGGAGGTCGAAGAACATCATCTCATTCCCTAAACTTGAATCTCTTGAGCTTCGCTATCTTCCAAAACTCAAAAGGTTTTGTGAAGGAGTTTGCATTGAATTTCCTAATTCTCATCAATCAACAGTACCAACGCCGCAAACAGTTGATGAAGAAAGAGAGTTGGTGGCCCAACCTCTGTTCAATGGAAAGGTAACTTTTCTTCACCATTTAAAATTCATTGAAATTTGAAAGTAATTCAATTTTATTTTGCTTCTTCTGGTATGCCGTTCATTAGGATTTGATCCAAAATCGCATAGTATAGAGAGAAAACACAAGTGTAAAAACTATTTGCTATAAGAGTTTCATGAAAGGTTTGTTGCTGGGATTTGTATTTGGAATGTATTGTAGAAAAGGTACAAATCTATAAATATATAATGCAACATTTATATTGACACTGTGATGACTAAATACTTTGGGAATACAAGATTACAAATCCTCTTTACAATGTTTTTTCTTTGTACTAATAAATTTGATAATCTTTTCGCAGGTTGTGGCTACAAACTTAACAGATCTTGTAGTGTGGAAATGTCATGGGTTAATAAGTTTATTTAATTCCTCAATAGCTACAAGTCTGGCCCAACTCACAAGAGTTCTCATTGGTAAATGCGATCAGATGACTCAAGTAATTCATGTCAATGATCAGATGGAGGATGAATCAGCTGCAGAAAGCGAGATTGTTTTCAGCCAATTGAAAATCTTAGCTCTTCAGTGTTTACCTAATCTCAAATGCTTTCATAGTGGAAATAATAAGTTACAATTTCCAAAGTTGGAGAAAATAATTTTGAGTGCATACCCTGAGATGAGGAGCTTCTCTCATGGAACTACAAACACCCCGAACTTGAACAAATTAATTATTGCAGGCCCCCGGCTTCGATTCTATGATTTGGATTGGGTTTTTGAAACTCTGGAAGAAGCCGAACCAATCGAAGAGCTATGGGAGGGTGATCTCAATAGGAGCATAAGAAAGCTTTGGGACGACTCATACATAGCATTACAATGGATATTCTCAGAAACTGTGGTATGCATTATCCCGCCTTCATAAAACTTTGACATTAATATATATATATAATTTTGTTTTTTTGAAGTCTGATATAAGAATATTTGCGACAATTATTTAGTGGGACTTTGGTAAATCAAAATTATAAGGGGATGCCAATACCACTCAGTTTGCTCAAATCCCTTCGGAAATTTATTTAATTAGTGTAAATTTATGCAACATTTATTTATATAGCTTACCTAGGAAATAATAAATATTGAAAAACTTATAAAAAGCAAACAAAGAAATTCAAGCTACTTGTACCAATGTCTCTTATTTATAATTTCAGGATGACCAGAATTCTGAAGAAGATACGGCTGATTATGATCAAAAGATTCAGAATAATGAAGAAAATACATCCTCTTCTTCTTCGGAATAAGCGAGAACATAACCACCATTTCACACGTGTACTTGTCCTTTTCCAAACTATATACATCATGGTAAGAACCTCCCTTACCAATATTCTTAATATCATCTTGATATTCTTTGTGAAATTGGAATAGTCATATTACCAAATTTGATTCTATTTATAAATGCATTGTTTTTCATATATATATTCTGAAAACAAATTAGTTTAATATTTGTGAAATCTGATATTTAATGTCTTAACTCGGCACCGAATCTTATGAGAAGGCAGAGTGTTAAAGTTTCCATGTATTTATTTCTCTTTCTTTTCCTTTCTATTTTACTCCAACAATCGTTTTTAATATTTGGACTTCGATATGTTTGGTTTCAGATTTTGAACAATTGAAGGAGATTGATTTATTTGGAAACTGGTTGCTGAAAGAGATGTACTCAATGATGCTCCATGTTCTCATGCTCTGTCAACCAATACAAGTACAAGGATGTTTGGTTCGTTAAATGATGATTAATCTTTTCTTGACAATCTGTTCCAAAATGATTTGCAATGATACAACTAGCAAATCGTCCAACTAAGAGATTTTACAAGTAGTGCCAAGGTTTTATTTACTCTTTTTCCGCTCTAAGAGTTTTTTCCTTTGGGTTTTATCTAAAGATGTTTTAAACCGATGGTATTCTCTAAGGTGAAGGTCTAGGCTTTTCCCTTTGGGGTTGCTACTAGCTATCTATTTGAGTAGCTCTTTACTATTAGGTGTTATTATCTTTATCATTTTAGTACTTACCTTATGGTTTTTGTTTTTTCATTAATAAAATTGAGTTTAGAATTTAGTATCGGATAGATTGTTAGTAGTTTCCAATCTAATTGGGATTTACTAATTTTTCTTGATGTTAATTACTCTCTAATCTTTAAAAAATAATATACATATATATACACACATGTACAATACTAGATATCCTCTGAAATTTTATTTTCTATTTTCTATTTTCTAACATATTTCTAATATTCTGTTAAATTGGAAAATACTTTGGTAGGGCCTCAAAGTAACTACTTGTAGTAATCCATCTAACAGTTAAAAAATGATCAGGTGAGGAAGTAAATGACTATGATATAAGGTGCATCGAATGTTAATATAGTCTTATATACACAAAATCTTTCATTTAATTTGAGATTTACATGTTTTTCTTCAACAAAAAAATTTAATTTGATATGATTAAAAAAATTCTGAGAAAACAAATAGGAGATCCATTGTCGGCGACTAGGTTGCCGCCACATCAGGGTAGGCCTCGCGCAACGGGTTTGGAGGAGGTAGAGCGACTCCTTGCCCAGTGGGCTTGGGATCGGTGGAGATGACATCAGTAGGCATTGGGATTCCCTCCGTTGTATCCTCAACGTTCTTTCATTGTGATGTTTCTTAGTCGTGCTTTATGCTCAGCGATCTGTACTGCACCTAAACGGCAAGGGCGGTGGGTTGATGGCGGTGGTGGGGCTATTCGTGAAGTCGTTGTTCAAAGGGAAGACCCATTATTGGCAATTGGGTTTGCCCAAAAAGGCTGGACCGAGCCTCTCTGCTTCCATGGGAAGACCCATCGCCACTGCCTCCTCCTCTCTCTATCTTGAGTGATGTTCTTGGTGAGGTGGGTGCTGTTGCGTTAGGGTGGGGCCCCGCAGAGGGCGTTGTAGAGGCAGAGAGACTCCTTGCTCAGCGGACTTGAGATCGGTGTAGACTGTGTCATAGGCATCGGGATTCCCTCCATCATTTTGTCGTAGCCGTTTCATCAGGAGATTTCTTTGCTCTACCTTTGTGCTCAGTGATCTGTGCTGTAATTGAACAACAAGGCTAGTGGGTCAACAGCAACGGTGGGGCTGTTCGTGAAGCCCTGTTCAGGGTTATTGAAAGGCAAAACAAGGGTGAATAATAGGATAATGAGTATTTTTCAATTTTTGTTAAATTTTTTAGTCTATTATAATATGAGCTAGTGCATACCGTAATTACCTTGCATATGCAATATTTCACTCAATCGATCTAAGACTAATATGAATGGTCTAGAGGGGAGACCTATCAATAATTATATCAAAAGAATCTTTACCATAGTGTTATCCTGTTAAATTATCTGTCTTACCTTATTTATTTATTTTTCAATATAAAGTTCACGCCCAAGAGTCATATACAAACAGACAGATAGTGTGGTAATTTCCTTTTTGCCCCATCATCCTCTTCTCTCTCTCTCTCATGGATCCACCTGACCCAAACGACGATGTTTTCGGCCTCTTAACCTCCGCCACCAGCACCGGCACCGGCTCCGGCTCCGCTGCCACCACCAATCTCCGTTCCAGTTCCGACCGCCGCTTCATTGACTCCTCCGATGACGAAGAAGACGAGCAAGACCTCCTCAAGAACGGCGACTCTTCTACCATGGAGTCCGCCTCCAAGCGCCTCGACTACATGCTCCAATTCCTCGACCGCAAGCTCTCCCTCACCCCTCACCATTCTTCACCTTCCCATTCCTTCCCTACCGACGCCGTTCCTCTTCCAAAACCTCTCCCGGAGTTCATCGCCCGAGGCGGCGGCTCCGGCATCTTCCGCCTTCCTGTTCGCGCCGCCGTGCACCCTCACCGGCCGTTCAGCCTGGAGGTGAGGCCTCACCCGCTCCGGGAGTTCAGATCGGCCGCTTCCTCCTCTCGATCGCCACCACGGGCTCGCATCTCTGGGCCGCCACCGAGTGTGGTCTTCGCCGGTGGGAGCTGACCGATCTCTGCGCCGCCGCAGGTGAAGGCGACGACCACGAGGAGGCGGTGCCGTTCAAGGAGTCGGTAGGGACGTCGCCGGCTCTGTGTCTGGCGGCGGATGAGGGGGCGAGGATGGTGTGGAGTGGGCATGGGGATGGGAGAATCAGGTGTTAGAGAATGGATGAAAATGGCGTTGCTTTCAAGGAAGCCTTGTCGTTGCTGGCTCAAAAAGCCCCCGTTCTTTCCCTTGTTTTCACAGCTTATGGTCAGCTTTGTTTGTTTGTTTGCTTGTTTACATTTTGCTATGAGAATCGAATGAATTAAATTTTTATGAAATTTTCTCTGTCACTTGATTGCTGTGATTATCATTATGTTTTTAGATATGTTGCTTTTGTTGCTAAGAATTCTAAATGGAATTGGATTTTGGAGCAGTTACATTGAATAGAAAATAATTTACTTTAGGCCTTGTTTGTTCGGGAGGAAATGTTGAAATATTAGATGGATGGATTTTTGGACTTATAGTTATTTGGTAGGACGAATTCCAGGAGGGGATGAATAAGGCGAGGGATTCAAAATCCTCCGTGGGACTCCAATTAAACCCATACCAAACCGCCCAGCGGATTTCTTTGCTTCAGAACAAAACAATTAGAATTAGGCGGTCAACCAGAAAATGTATTATCCATAGTAGGGGATCTTTCAATTTAGAAGATCTGTTGACCTGAGACGAAGAGAAACGTCTATCTCTTTTATATAGTTATTTAGTTAAACCATTGATTTGCTATTGTAGCAGATAGCAACAACCATTTCATCCGAGAAAAGCCATCTTTTTTCTCAACAACTTCTCTGTCAGTTGATCCAATAGCGTTCTGTTAGATAGGAACAACTTTGATAAATGCTGATAACTCTCAGATGGAGTATTAGAATGGACAAATCCATTAGATAATAAATTATTTATTCTAAGCCATCTCTGGCGATAAATCAAATATTCGAAGTACTTTTCTTGCGTATTCTTGATAAACTAGCGTTTATATATAGATGTAGGAAGATCTTTAAAAAAATAAAAATAAAACAAAAATAAAACAAAAGGTCCTTGGTGTTTCTTAACTATGAACATTACATGTAAAGAGCTGAAATTTTCATGTATTAGTAGAGACAAGCACAGTTGAAGCCAAATGCATATGACCCAAGAAAAGTAAATAAAGGAAAGTGAAAAAATGCTGTTCTTGGTGCCTTCTTATTCATGTAAAGATGCATGTTCAATAATTTTCTGAAGCATGTTTCTTGACCCATGTCAACAGTTTCTTGATGCTTTCTGTTTTTCTTTTCTTATTCAGGAGACCTGTGGTCCGGTTCGGAGGCCGGTGTGATTAAAATATGGCCTTGGGAAGCTATTGAAAGATCTCTTTCTTTAACTGCCGAAGAAAGGCCCATGGCTGCAATGTTGATAGAGAGATCGTTCATTGACCCAAGGAGTGAAGTTGCCGTAAATGGATATAGTAACACATTAAATTCGGATGTCAAATACCTGTTGTCAGTAATACTAGAGCAAAAGTTTGGAGTGCTGGCTATTTATTGTTTGCCTTTTGGTATGCCTACATTCTCAATATTATTTTTTGTTACTTCCAATATGTTTTATTTTGTGCATTTTTTTGAGTAACATCATATTTTCCCTGGATTCAAATATGAAGTCCTTTTGACTTATATGTGATAATTAGTGTCATTGTCAATTCAATCTTTTACATATTGCCTTCGGTTTGTCATCAGCTTGCAATTTGTATCTCAGCCAAAGGCAAGGAGCGTTGATGTTTCTTTCTTAACTATATATATATATTTTGTGCGATTCTTTATACCAACCAAAAGAAATAAGAAAAATAAAGAAAATTAAAAGTTTCTTGTAATTTTTGGATGAATATGTGCTTTGTGCCTTATGTGTTCACCTGTATTTTAAGAGGACATTAATGCTTCACATGAAATTATAAGTTTTGCATTTTGTAATTGTAGGCATATCCTAGGCAACAGATTTTATTTATTATACTTGTTATGTTGCAGGGATTCTCGTACGAGAGAGTTACTGAAAGTTTTCAATACAGATGGTCAGCTGGAGAATCGAGTGGACATATCGTCTGTACAGGACATCTCTGTGGAAGTCCTTTCCGGGTCGAAGAAAGAGAAAACACAAAATTCTTTTGGATTCTTCCAGCGGTCATGCAATGCTATAATGGAAGCGGCTGATGCTGTTCGTCGAGTTGCAGCAAAAGGGCGCCTTTGGAGATGATAATCGAAGAACTGAAGCACTGGTGATGACTATAGATGGTATGGTTTGGACTGGGTGTACAAGTGGCTTGCTTGTGCTGTGGGACGGGAATGGCAATGGTATACAAGATTTCCATTATCATCCTTCCGCTGTTCAATGCCTTTGTACTTTTGGTATGCGAATATGGGTGGGTTATCTAAGTGGTACCGTCCAGGTACTCGACCTCGAGGGTAATATGCTTGGAGGATGGGTAGCTCACAGCAGTCCCGTGATAAAAATGACTGCAGGAGCAGGTTATATATTCACCTGGCAAACCATGGTGGTATACGCGGATGGAATGTCACATCGCCTGGACCCCTTGATGGTATAGTGCGTTCGGAGTTGGCTGGCAAAGAGTTTCTGTATACAAGGATAGAGAATTTGAAAATTTTGACTGGTACATGGAATGTTGGACAAGGAAGAGTGTCTCATGACTCGCTCATTTCCTGCTAGGTTCCGTCACCTCTGATGTCAGCATTGTTGTTGTCGGGCTCCAAGAAGTTGAATTGGGTGCTGGTTTTCTTGCTATGTCTGCAGCTAAAGAGACTGTGTTCTGCCAAAACTTTCATGAATTTATAAGAGGCAGTTTTTCCTAGTCAAATGGCAAACATGAACTCTCTTAATCTTGCAAGTTAACATGTAGTAGAACTGTGAAGAATTTGAATACTGAAGACTGGGAACCTGATAAGCATTTTATTAGGCAATAAAATCAAGAGGAGAATGTCTCTTATAAACATGAAATGGCTCTCCTTAAATAGAAGGAATCAAAGTATGACGTTCTGACAAGATATGGCTTGTTTATTTCTATTTTTCTCCTTAGTTCTTGTACAGCTGTTTTTCTCGATTATAAACTTCCTTGTTTTCTTTTAACTGTAGGTAGGTCTGGAGGGAAGTTCTGTTGGGCAGTGGTGGCTGGAGATGATAGGCAAAACATTGGATGAAGGATCAACGTTTGATCGTGTTGGTTCTAGACAATTAGCAGGCTTGCTTATTGCTGCATGGTCAGTACTTTTCTTGGAATAGAATATTTGCTATTGTTCAACGTCACATAAACAAAACCCTCTATGACTGCCTTTAATAGAATATTTCCTTGTCTTAAGCACCCTGTAACTTTAATTTATTAGAAATAATGTGTGAAATGCTGTAATATTTTGTTTCACGCTTGACAAGAATATTTTGGAAATCAGGGTAGGGCACTTGAAAAGTTTATTGATTAAATTTAATTTTTTTTGTTTTTATTAATAATCATGCATTTACATTTTTGTTTGACCACCTTTTTGGAAGCTTTCTACAGTCTTTATCCTTTTTTGAGGTTCTGGTAAATGATTGTTGAATTTCATCTTTTAGGGTGAGAAATGATCTTAGAGCTTATGTAGGGGATGTTGACGCAGCAGCGGTTCCATGTGGCTTTGGGTGTGCTATTGGTAATAAGGTGAGGCTCCCACTTTATGATTGTGATAGCACAATTTTGTTACTTTCATTCATGTGAAGGCGTATCCCGGAAGGAGAAAGATGATAGCACAAAATAAGATTTTTTTTACGAGCATTACTTTGTCTTCCGCTAGGCCTTTTGTGTTTTGAGATCAAAGTGTCAAACTATATTCAATGAAACTAAAGTCTGAACTTAACTTGGTGGGTTGCTTTGAGTCTCCTTTATAATTATTTGCTATTATCGTATGAAGCACAATCTATTTGTCCACCTAATCGATTAGTGCTGTCTTAATGCAAAAGAGAGGTCGGGAAGAATAGAAGATTAAGTTTTTTTTTTTTTTTTTTGGGGGTAGGGGGCATAGGTATATCAGCTTAGTTCCTGAAGGTGGTTTGATACAGCTTCAATGTTGATATATGTTCATATGAGGCCCCTTTTTGTTCCAAATGGAAATTGATGTGGCTAAATGTTTGCTGTGCAGGGAGCTGTTGGTTTGAGGATTAGAGTGTACGACAGAATAATGTGCTTTGTTAACTGTCACTTTGCTGCACATCTAGAGGCAGTCAATCGCTAGAATGCAGACTTGGATCACGTATATCGAATGATGACCTTCAGCGGACCGACCAATCATTTCACTGCTGCTGCTGGTACACTGCTGTACCTGTTCTTGTATTGTTCGCTTGCCTTCTCAATGTATTTATTTTGGCTTGTTTACAGATCTGGATTGCCATTGGTCCTTTCTGTTGCAGCTGGCGCTTCATCTGCTGCTCAGATGCCACACAATACAAATGTACGTATATGCATTGATTAGAGCCAGCTCATTTGATCTTAGTTATTTTTAAAGGAGGCAATCTTCTTCTATTTGTTTTGACAAGGCATTATTTTCTTCACAGGCTGGTACTACCTACTCTGCTGAAGGCATTCCTGAATTATCAGAGGCTGACACGGTGACATTTCTCGGGGATTTTAATTATCGACTTGATGGTCTTATGATGAAGCTAGGGATTTTGTGTCACAAAGATGCTTTGATTGGCTTAGAGAAAGGGATCAGCTTCGAGCAGAAATGGAAGCTGGAAATGTCTTTCAAGGAATGCGGGAAGCTGTCTTAAAGTTTCCTCCCACATACAAGTTTGAAAGACACCAAGGGCTTAGCAGGTATCTTTTAGTATGTCGGGATCTGGCATTATCATACGGTTCAAAAACATATTAGAATAGATTCGAACCGGATGCTAATTAGACTGTTTGAGGTTGTTTTGTAACTATTTTGTGTGTTTATGGAATTTTTCAAAATCTTCTCAGGGGAGAATGGTCTCTTAACAATTAACAGGCTCACAGCCCTTTCCAAGATTTGTTTGCTGAGCATGATCAAAAGCTTTTGAAAGTTATTACCCTTTTGTAATTCATCTTCTGCAGGGTATGATTCTGGTGAAAAGAAGCGCATTCCAGCTTGGTGTGATAGAATATTATATCGTGATAGTCATTCAGCCCCAGTATCAGAATGCAGTTTGCAGTGTCCTGTAGTTTCCTTAATATTGCAGTAAGTTCCTTTAGAACGAAAGATTTCTTTCCATTTACATAGAACACAAGACGGTGTCACATTACCCTTACCTTATTTGGACTCGTATTTTACAAGGCTGCTTTAGATTCCTATATATTTGCCCAAATTCATTTACTTTTTGGATAGATATCTTCTGATTTACAGGGTTTGCGTAGTCCATACTTATTTGAATGCATATGTTACCAAGCTCATGTTTTAATGACATCAACGTAGCAAACCAAGCTCATCAGTTTTCATTTTGGTTGGAATCTTATAGCTTTTTGATTTGCATCAAACAACTTGATATTTACAACATGCGAATGAGGGGACTCTGGTCCAATGCCTGTCTAAGTAAACATGCTTATAGTGCACCTGCTGCAAGCATATCTTCTGTGTATGTGTTGCCTGCGCATGTAAAAGGGTCTTCTTAAAATTTGAAAAACTCGGCATCTTCCATTTGTTAGGTACGATGCTTGCATGGATGTGACAGACAGTGACCATAAGCCCGTCCGCTGCATATTTACTGTTGATATTCCACAAGTTGATGAGTCAGTTAGGAGACAGGAGTGCGGATAGATGCTTCGATCAAAGAAGAAGATCAAATTAATGATCGATGAATTGTGCTAGGTTCCGGAAACAATCATCAGTACAAACAACATAATTCTTCAAAACCGGGATACGTCCATCTTGTGCATCACTAATAAATGTGGAAAAAAAGATGCATTGTATGAAATAGTCTGTGAAGGACAGTCTACAGTTAAGGATGATGGGCTTTCATCAGATCCTACTCCTAGAGGTTCTTTTGGCTTTCCGCGATGGCTAGAGGTAACTCGTTTTGTTCGAAATTGGCTTCCCTCATTTTTGGTTTTTTATTGCATTTGAAGACTTTTCATTTTCTTCTGTTGTCTTTATATTTATCTATCTTGTTCTCTCATTGGTTCTGTTTTTCTGATTTTGTTTTGATATCTTGAAATTTCTTATCAAAAAAATTGGTTTTTTCTCTTGATTTAGGTTACTCCAGCTACTGGAATTATCAGACCAGAACATATTGCAGAGGTGTCAGTTCACCACGAGGACTTCCAAACACTGGAAGAGTTTGTTGATGGTGTCCCGCTAAACTCCTGGTGCGAAGACGCCAGAGACAAAGAAGTTATCTTGGTGGTCAAGGTGCATGGGAAGTACACAACTGAGTCAAGAAATCACCTAGTTCATGTACGCCACTGCTTTACATCGAAAAAGAAACAAAATGATCTAGAGCCCAACTCGAGGGAAATCAAAGGGACTGTCCTTCACCGATCTGATTTTCAACGACTTAGCAGTTCCCACGATGTGGTTGACCACATAAAGAATGTTGCTGATCACCTCAAAAGCTTGCACAGTCCTTGAAGCATCTAGCTGAAAAAGTACTGCAACTGTTTCCGAGTCTAAACAGGTCAGTTGAAGGATTCTCGAGTCAGGTCAAACATCAACTTTCTGTTTGTGTCTTGATGTAAATATTTGAAAAGAGCCGATGAGTTTCCTTTGCATTTGCCAAGTTTCGCCTTACGCCTGTTGCTTATGGTGCCAATTCATTTTTGTCAATGCAATCTCGTGTAATCTTTGGGGCTGGTCTTAAGTCAAGTGTACAGAAAAGGCAAATACATGAAGCAGCAAATAGGATTGCACAAGATTTTGTCTTTTACTCGTGTTTTACTGATAGTGTGGACAGAATCCCAATTAGTGAAGTATGTACTTTTTTTTTTTATTTTTATTTTTAAAATTTTTCTTCTCTGATAATTGTGAAGTACGCAATGTTATTCAGCTAAGAAACATATTTATCAGTTCTCTTTTGTTTGTGGTCGTTTGATACCAAACTGCTAACTAAGCATTGTTTGCAGAGACTAGAATTCGAGGTCTTATTTGTACTGAATATGATATAATGTTTTGGCTCCCAATTCTTTTCTTATGTAATGTGTTACTTCATGGGACGAGGTTTAATCATGATTTTGCTCTCTTTTTCTTCCTTTTGGTTTGTTGGGATGAAAATATCAATATCCGTGGAATATGGCTTTTCAAAATATTTGAAAATAAGAAAATTACAGAAATTATGAAAATTTGCACTAATACATTTTTCTAATGTTTAGGGTTGTAACAATGCTGAAAAGATAATTAAACTAGTTTTACTTGAGAAACATTGTATAAATTACAGATATCAATATCAAAAGGAAATTTAATGATGTTCTTGATTCAAGTAGGACAAGTGCCACGACATATATTTAGAATCGTTTTGAATATAGTTATAAGTATGCCACGTATAAATTTGTTTATATCTTCCCATTGTATTTTCATGAATAAGAAACTGTGGATATTCCCAATTGTTTACTTGAGATGGTGGAGGGATGCTCGGATTAGGATAATTTAAAATTCTATATCCATAACAAACAAGAGGAACCCTACTGGAGAAGCTGCTATATAATGAGATCTTAAATTCATTGATAAACTCATAAAAACTATCTTAATCAAATTTTAGCATTCTTGAGCTTAAATTTATTTCCTTTATTTTTCTTTGCTTCTTTTTGGGGGTTCTTTTTAAGCCTTGGATTTTTGTTTTGTTTTGTTTTACTCAAAAGATATATTACTAAGGGATCAAAATAAATATTTAAACTGAAAAGTATAGATAACATAAAAAGATAATAAAACTATATTCATGATCGAAAGTTTCATAATTATTGATATTTTTTCTAAAATTATCTTGAAAACTAATCTAAAAACTTGGCATGAATGACATTATGACTAACAAAAATGATATTTCAACTGATATTTATTGATTTGTTATCGATATTTGAGGGGGGAAAAATGATTTTTTTTATTTTTTATTTTTGGCTATCCAAAAGATATTTTGACCTTCCAAAACCAAAATTTCGACTAAAGTTTGTGAAATATTGATAATATATTGAACCATGGTGGGGACAATAATACAGTTAGAAGAGTAGAAAATGTAAAAAATAGAGAGGATCAACTGAATATTTTTATTGTTTGCTAAGAGGGAAGGATGGATGAAAAATTATTTGTTTAATTATAATGTCAACTTACTAAATGTTTGTAATTTCTCTTGGAGGATAAAAGGTGTGTGTGTGTGTGTGTGTTTTTTTTTTTTTTTTTGTTTGTTTTTTTTTTTTTAAAGGTGAAATTGTGAGATACTATGGTTGTATTACTTCCTTTTGTTTGTTTTATTTTTCAATGGAAAGGGTGCCTTAGAAATTTTCTATCAACTTGAAGTTTTGTCTATTAAAAATTCACAAGTCACTTTGGCTAGTAAAAACAAGTGTCATGTAAAAACCCTAGGAATTTTTTTTTTTTCTTAAGTGTGAACTAAGATTCAACATAGTTATTTTGTTGTCCAGTTTCACTAGTTCTTTTCATTGATGATTTTTCTCGTGTTACATGGTTGTATCTACTCAATACAAAGGATGAGGCATTTCCAACGTTTACAAAGTTTAAAACCATGGTCGAAACACAATTTGACACTAAAATCAAAACTTTACAGAGTGATTGGGTGGTGAGTTTAGAACCATTTCATCCTTTCTAGCTTCGCATGGTGTTCTTCACAAAGTTGCTTGCCCACATACACCACAACAAAATGGTCGTGTTGAAAGAAAAAAGGGACATGTTGTTGAAATGGGTCTCACATTGTTAGCGCACAGCTCCATACCTTTATCTATGTGGCCCTATGCTTTTCAAACTAGTACATATCTAATCAACCGTCTTCCAACTCCTATCCTCTCCAATAAATCTCCTTATGAAACTCTGTATCACAAAATTCCAAATTATGTTTTTCTCAAAACCTTTGGTTGTACGTGTTATCCATTTTTGCGCTCTTATAACAACAATAAACTTGAACTTCGTTCAGCTGAATGCTCATTCATTAGATATAGCTCTCAACATAAGGGTTATCTTTGTCTTTATACTCAAACAGGTAGAGTCTATATTTCACGTCATGTTATATTCAATGAGCGAGCTTTCCCTTTTGCTCATTTACCTACTTCCACTCCATCGTCCTCTACATCATCTTCTAACCCTACTACCACTTCATCCTCTTCCTTTGACCTTCCTCCTACTCCTACAACACTATGAATGTCACCACTATCCTCCTCTCCTATTTCCACGAGTCCCTCTCTTTCTCTTTCTCCAAACACTTCTTCTTCCTCTTCAATTTGTCCTCCATGTGTTGCACAACATGATTCTTCTATTGGTCACATTTCACTGTCACCTGAGCATGTTCCAATACTTTGGATATTGCACATGGTTCTACTGTTACAGGCCCTACTGTTCAGCTTCCGTGAATATACAGACAACTTGGTCCATCTAACACCCACTCGATGCATACAAGATCTAAGGTTGGTACTTTTAAGGCCAAAGCATTACTTCACACTACCAATCTAGAACCTACTTCTGTGCAACAAGCATTGGCTATTCCAGAGTGGAAAGCTGCCATGCAAGTTGAGCTTTCTGCCTTACATCGCCATAACACCTGGTCCTTGGTTCTGGTTTCTCCCTCTCAGAAAGTTATTGGTTGCAAATGGGTGTACAAACTAAAATTTAAATCTGATGGGAGTATTGAACGTCACAAAGCTCGACTAGTTGCTAAGGGATTTCACCAAACTCCAGGACTTGATTATATCAAGGCTTTCAGTCCAGTGGTTAAAACGAATATTGTTTGGTTAGTTATTAGCTTGGCCCTTACATGGAACTGGTCTATTCGGCAACTAGATGTGCACAATGCCTTTTTGAATGGCAACCTTAATGAGGAAGTGTACATGGAACAACCACCAGGTTTCTTTATTTCTTCTCCTATTCCTCTAGTTTGCAAGCTTCATAAAGCTGTATATGGACTTAAGCAATCCCCTCGTGCCTGGTTCACAAAGCTTAGTACTTGTCTTCTTTAGTGGGGTTTTATTGCCTCTAAGGCTGACACTTCTATGTTCTTTCTTCACACTTCCACTGTCATCATTACAGGCAATAACTTCACCTTTCTCAAGCACCTAATCTCCAAGTCAAACTGAAAATTTGCTTTGAAAGACCTTGGGCCGCTGTCATATTTCCTTGGTCTCGAAGTTGTGCAATCTAGTCATGGTTTGCATCTAAGTCAATCAAAGTACATAAAGGATATTTTAGCACGAACCGGCATGACTGATTGTAAACCTCATCATACTCCAATGTCATCGGGTCTAACTCTGTCTCTCTA
>CM046377.1:1221298-1313298 GCA_025413485.1 Ficus microcarpa | reverse complement strand
GCACATTATTCAAATTTTTCTTATGATTTTTTTTTTCATTTGAATATGTAGATATGCTAGGTCAACATGGTAGTACTTAATCTCAAAGTTTTCCAAGGAGAGAATAAATTATTTCTTTTAATTGATTGTCTTATCTATAAAAAAAATTAATTAAAAAAATCAGTAATATTTGAAGGTTATAAAATGGATACACAATTAATTTCAATAAAGAATCAATAATGATATTCAATAAAATATGCATACATAAATAGTAACTAGTGTTAGTAATTTGGGCGGGCATGTGTTTGGGTTCTTATTGGGAAATAGAGAAATAATGACAATAATATAAAGAAGAAATTAGAATAGGAATAAATTAATGAAATTTAATAATGAAATAAAGATGTTAAAAGAGCAATAGGGGCTACCTTGTCGTTGAAGAAAGTCGGTCGTTCAATTGATGTTGTTGGTGGTGACGTCAGCATAAAGCTTTTCAGGTTTTCCAGTTCAATAAGCTCCAGATACTCCAAGTCCTGAAAACTGCTTGCATCTAATTCATTAACAATTTGGCTAACACCTGGGATAGACTCCAATCTCAACTCATCAGACTTTTTCATCAACCTTTGAAAGCCATCCTCATATAATAGACTTCTATACTTGAGCTTGTTGACCCGCAACACTCTTGTTGATTCTTTGTGGGAACTCCAATAATACGGTCCAATTTGAATGTGGTACCTTTCCAAATTCAGATGATTAAACATGTCTTCTTGCACGAAACTAACATCTGGTATCCATATATGCAGAACTTTAAGCTTTCGTAGATCTTTTATTTCACTCACAAGACTGGCATTAATTGGAACTTCAGTTTCCCCCCAGAGACGCATCATATACAACTCTTCTAGCTGTACCAATCTTAAGATGACATTTGGTTCAATCACCTTAAGACCGTAACAACCCCTCAGGTTTAACACTTGTAGACGGCTCAAGTTTCCTATTTCTTTCGGCAACGCCACCAGATCCTGGGAATCTGAAAGATCAAGAATCAACAAATTCGTCAGCTCTCCAATTATAGCTATGTCGACTTCTTCTCCTTTCCAAATTCTCAAATGTAGTGCTTCGAGATTTTGAAGTGAACACAATGATGAAGCTAGCTTTTTTCCACCTTTAACATCCAAACGCAATGCTTTCAGCTCTTTGGTTTCTTCAAAGAATCTATCGGTAATTTCTAGGCCACCGATGGTCCTCAACATTAGTAACTTGAGCGTTGGACATTTTAGCCTTTCAGGAAGCTGATCATCATCAATACCACCACCTCCAGGCACTGAAATTGCATACAACTCTTTGAAATTCTCCCTCTTCAAGCAATCTTCAAACCGAACACTCTTTCTGAGGCAATACATGGGATTCTTCTTTAGGTTAGGGGCAATTGATATAGCAACATCACGGATAACATCATGCACTTTAACCGTTCTACTAGAATTGCCATCCGACAGCAAACTATAAGCTTTGAGGTTATTTACCAATGATTCCACCCTGTCACTTGCCTCTTCCAATGTATACACACCTCCAAACAAGTCCAAAACCATAACATAACCCGTCAGCTCCTCGAGAGACACATTTTCATCTTCATCATGTGCACTACAAATCAACAATAACGACTTTGCTTCATTCCCTAACGCATCGAAACTTGTCTCGAAACACTTGTATATCTCTATGTGAATTTCACTTTCTGCGGGCAATCGCTTCAGTTTTAGCAAAGCATCTCTCCAAAAGGACAAGCTTTTATTAATCTGTAATGCACTTGCAGTTATTACAATGGCAAGAGGCAAGCTTCCACATACTTCAATCACTTCAGTTGCTAAAGATTCGAACTCAGGTTCTATGTCACCCACAATTCTGCTAAACAAATCCATTGCTTCTCCATTGTCCAAACCCTTGATCTCAAAAGTAGTCCTCTCATCAGCACCCATGACCTTGCATACTACTTGGGATCTAGAGGTCAGTATTATCTTCCATCCCTTGTTATCATCCTTGAAGCGGATTCCAACTTCAGACAGGTCAAGCTTCGTCCAAACATCATCTAGAACTATAAGAATCTTCTGCTCATCTTTTAATCTTTTTGCGAGTCGCTCTGCTCTGGTGATTTCGTCATCTTCCCTGAACTCCAGACCTAACCGATCAGCGATCTGTTGTTGAATCTTCTTATTGTCAGGATTTTGTGATACGACAGCCAATATTGGATTGCTAAATAGATTCTCTTCCTTAGCTAGACGTGCAACTTCTTTGACGAGCATGGTTTTACCCATGCCACCAAGGCCACACAGCCCGATCATTCTAACCTCAGGATTCCGCAAGGCCTCCATCATTTTTCTCAGAGTTTCCTCTCTCGTCCCAAACTTCTCAAAATCATTTTGCTCGAAAGAAAGTTGCACAGCAGGACGGAAGGAAATATTATCGTTGCCAAAATTTTTCGCCTCTTCGATCAGACGTTCAATTTCGACAGCCTTCTCCTTTGCTTCCTTGCTTAACCGCCGCCGCAATGCCAAGTTTGGGAGGGGCCGACGACATGAACACCTCGCTCTTGTGTGGTCCGGATCAGAGTTTAGGAAATCCTCTGCCTCCTTTGATTTAGTTGTCGCCTTCTCTTGCCAATCTTGAACATGCCCCGTAATGGCATTTCCCTTGGTTTTTGCTTGTTCGGTGTCACTCTGAATCTGCTTTATCTTCTCATCCAGCTCTACACGTCGTCTTTTGAGATTTTTTATGTTGTCTTTGTAGGAAGATATATATTCTAGTTGATGGCCCACTGGAGCAAACATACATTCACAAACAGGCCCCAGAATTGCACCACCGAGAGTAACAAGACAATCCATCACTAATATTATTATTTTGATTTTGCTCGTTGGTTGCTCTCTGAGAATGGAAAGAAATAGAAAACTATTAAAATGATGGACATCCCTCAACTTTTCTATATTAAAAAATTTGTAATTAGAAAAGTCGGGAGTTCTGGGTAATAAATATTAACCACATTTGAATATAAAAGGGGAAAAAAAAAAAAAAAAAAAAGACTAGAATCAGAATAATAACCACAAGAAGGGAATAACACCGACATCGATACATGAATTAAGGGGACGGGTTAACATTTGTAATTGTATGGGGAAAAAAAATATTTAAGTAGTGATGTATTTGGGAACTACTCCACAATAGATAAAAAAGGGTGGAAGAACTCTAAAGAAACAAAAAAAAATAAAGAAAAGGATGGAAGCCAAATTTAGCAGGGCTATTAAGGAAAAAAAAATTATATGAGCGATATTTCAAAAAATTAAATTATAGAGGAATAAAAAGAAAAAAAAATTAAGTAGCACACATTTGAGTTTAGTTGGTAAATAATATAGAATATTAATTATTAGGTATTATAAGAAAGTAATACTTGAGGAGCACGCATGAAAAAACATGAAATCACGTTTGAAAAACAATGTCATTTCAGACGACAGCAAGAAAAAAATATCTGAGTAGTCCACATTTGAGAGGGGTTGGACTTCTTCACGTTTCCAAACACCTTTTTCTATTATTTATTATTATTATTATTATTATTATTATTATTTGTCTCTAATGGTTCATGCTTTTAGTTTTTATATATATATATATATATATATATAAGTATGGTTTATGCTTTTCTTTTTTTTTTCTTTTTTTCTTTTTTTGTGTCTCTAATGGTTCATGCATTCAGTTTATATACATAGGTTTGGTTTATGCTATTCTTTTTCCCCCTTTTTTTTTGTCTCAATGGTTCATGCATTTAGTTTATATATATAAGTTTGGTTTATGCTATTAGTTAATTACTATTTGAATTCCCTTATTTTCTTTTTAAGTTTTTTTTTAAATTTTATTTTCTTATTTTTTTTATATTAAGATAATATTATTTGTACACCACATTTTACTTTGATAAAATTGTGTGAATAACCTTTCTAATGCACATGTTTTAAATTTTGGTCCCACTTAATTATTGGGCCAGATTTTTTTTTTTTATCAATAATTGACTACTTTTTACTCTCTCTCCTCTCTCTTTCTTTCCTCGTGGTGGGCAGCGATATCAATGAGGGCATCATGCTTTCTCTTAGGCCTGGCAATTCGTGTTAAACATGTCAATCGTGTCAGCCCATTTCCGGCCCATTTATTTTCGTGTTAAACGTGTCGACTCAATTTCGACCCAATTATTAATCGTGCGGTCCAAACCCATTTATTACGTGTCGTTCTCGTGTCGTGTCACCGTGTCATGTCCGAATAATTTGAAAATTCTAATGAATAATTTAAAAATTCTAACATAAATGTGTTAAACATGTTAATCGTGTCAGCCCATTTCCGACCCATTTATTTTCGTGTTAAACGTGTCGACCAAATTTCGACCCAATTATTAATCGTGCGGTCCAAACCCATTTATTACGTGTCGTTCTCGTGTCGTGTCATCGTGTCGTGTCCGAAATTACCGGCCCTACTTTCTCTATCCGCCACACTCTCTCTTTGCTCCTCTGCCATCTCTACCATCTTTGTCACACTGCGTCTCTACCTCATGAACTCCGCCGCTACATGCCATGATCGCTACGACATCCACCGCCGAATCTTCTTTCTCCGGCTGCCTTAAAGAGGTGTGGGGAGGAGATAAAAATTAGGGTTTGCTCAAATTGGGGATTTTTCATACTTGGGGGGTTAAGGAGTTTTTTTTTTAATTTAAAATTTGATTTACTTGTTTTAGTTATTTCAATTTTATTTTTCCATTTAATAAAACTTTATTTATGATTTTAGTTATGAAATAAATTTATTAAAGGAAGTGATATTGTTATGCTAATTATTTTTATTTTTTTATGTTTTTTTGTTGATATATTTAAAAATAATATATTAAATAATGAAGAAGAATGTCAACGAGTATTCTACTAAAATACAAATAGTATTCTATAAAAATACTAAAAGTATTCTATTAAAATACCCTCCAATGACAAGAGACCATAGAGAATATAAAAAGTATTTTAGTAGAATACCAAAAGGAATTATGATAGAATACTAATAGACTATGATAAGTTAATGTAAAAAAATTTGGTAGACTAATAGCCCGTTTAGTGAAGTAGTTTGAGTTGAGATTTTTAAGTTTTAATAGTAAATTTTTTTAAATTTTCAGAAAAGATAAAAACTTTTTAGGAAAAAGACAAATTTTTTAAAAAAAAGATAAAAAAAAAAGTTTGAGTTGAATGATTTGAGATGGTGCACCAAACAAGCTATAAAAAAAAAAAAACAAAAGAAAACCAAAATGTACTAGAGTGTCTGATGGAGTAGTTTGAGTTGAGATTTTTAAGTTTTAATAGTAAATTTTTTGAATTTTTGAAAAGAGAAAATTTTTTGAGAAAAACAAAAAAAAAAAATTTTGAATTGAGTAGTTTGAATGAAAATGTCAAATTTGTGATAATTTGATTAGACTAGAAAAAGTATTTAAGTAGATTACCAAAAAAATATTCTACAAGTGGAGTCGGAGGCAAAATTCTCGAAATCTACTGACCATCTATTTTGTTTCTTTTTTTCTTTGACTTCCTTCCTGTGACGTGGGTCTCTCTCCAGTCAAAAAATACTAGTTTCCTTTTTATTTTTAGGCTATTTTATTCCTTTTTCCTCAAAAAATACAGAGTTGTGCATGGCAGATTTATGTTTCTTCGGTGGGGACCCCACTGGGGACGTACCATGAACACATCGTTAATTCACACACACACACACACACACACATATATATATATAATATGCGCTTAGGCTGAAGTCCTTCAGGAGAGTCAAAACGCCAGCAACGTGGCGAATGGAGGACAACTCATGGCTGTCAATGGGCTGGTGGGTCGCTGGAAAAGACAGTGAAGCAATAATTTTGGAGGAGAAACAAATGTAGAAAAAAAAAAAAAAAAAAAAAAGAGAGAGAGAGAGAGAGAGGGAAAAGCAGGTATAGGAGGTGGAAAGCAATTTGACCGGTGGCATATTTTGTAAGGACAAAAACATAGCTCCCGTGGGCTAATTAATAAAATATAAAAAATATAAAAAAAAAAAAGTGGGGGAAGAAAAGGGAGCAAAAATTGTTCTTGAAACCACATAGTAAGTGCTAGATGTTGGTAGTAACATAGAGTTGGTTGGAGGGTAAAGTGTGCATATTTAGCACTGGATGAAGTTAAATTGCGTGGATGGGGTAAGCAAATAAGATGGTAGACGAAAAAATTAAATATTTAGTCTAGACAAAAAAGACATCATTACAATTCTACCCTATGAACAAAAAATAAACAAATTACCGTAAGTTGCCCTAATTTAATTGTATAAGTAATACTGTTGATTCAATATTAAAAGAACACTTTGGAGCATGTACTCAGTATGACAATGAAAAATTTTGTTGTTTGAAACGATAAAGTTATTTCATTATGAGACTTATACAACTTTTAGATATGTAAAAAAAAGTTTCCATATTCGAAAAAAAAAAGAGTCAAAAATTTGTGTGAAAAGTCATATTGAATTCAAGAAAAGAAGAAATTGTATTAGGAATGTTGCATTCACCGAAGATAAAGAGAAGGCGAAAAAATCTTATAAAATGGTACTTTATGAAGGCCTTTTTTGTCTAGTATGTCCATTTTAAGAATGGGTAGAAAAATGGATAAAACGGTGTTTTTGCTTGACTTATTCCACCATTATTCACTAATTGAAAAAAGGGTGGACTCATATTATCAAACTTAAATTGTACTGTACTATTTAAGAGTCAAATTGTAACAACGTAGATGTCTTCCCCCAATTGTAATATTGTCAAAATATTTGCTTATAATATTAAAAATGAGATGACTTTGGAAGATAATTTGGGAGGTTTTTGTTATCTTAGAAGGAAAATTTATTAATACATCCAAACGTCATCATCACATAGAAATGAAATAAATTTCTCATTCAAAACATGAAAATTTTCCAAGTTGGGTATAATGCTCAAATTAAAAAAATGAGAGAATTTATTGAATGAAATTAGAAAGTCATTTTATATTGAGAATGAGATGGTGGTTGATTAATATATAAAAAAATATATATCATATGGAAAATGAAAAAGATTCTAAAATGATATTTGATTGTGTAGTCTTGAATTTAAAAAATGAAAGAGTTTTATGTTTAAGTTGAGAGAAGCGTAATATAATAGATATTTAGCAAACTTAGCTTATTCGAGAAATCAATATCCCAAAATGGCTAATTTTTTTTGTGTGAAATTAGAGAATCATTCCATATTGAGAATGAGATAGTGTTTGAAAGTGTAAATAAAAAAAAATAAAAAACTTTTGAAAATAAAAAAGAATATAAAATGATGTATAATTGCATTTCAAAAATGAAAGGGTTTTACTTTTGAAGTGGAGGGAGGAATAGTGAAACACTTACAGGAAAATTTTCACTAGAATGTGAAATGAGTATCCCAAACAAACAGTATCATATTTCTCCATATTGAAAATAAATATGCAATCAAAGCAGGCTCATAATTTTCAGTTAAATAATCATAAGTAACCATATTTACACTCTAGTATATCATATTATTCAATATAAATTAAATTGTTGTATTATTTTAATGGCTATTTGAATTCAGAGCTTGAAAATGAAAATAAACTATATCACAACCATAGTTCATGGGTGGGGCTAATAACACCAACGATACAGATAGAGAAAAAACGAGAAAAGATTTTAGCTTTTTAATTTATCTTAAATGATGATGTATAATTCACAGCCTTCTTGAAAAATTTTATCAGCCTCTGCAAATAGGCGTGAGAATTTACATTCGTGGAGGCAAAGTAGTATAATTGATTGCTGCTAGGGCAGCACAAAATGTTAGATATTCGAGAATTAAGGTGACCGAATCTTATTAAAATTGCTTATTTTATCGATTTACTTTGCTTACAGTAATTGAATTAATTTGGAAAATCAACTAAACTTTGTAGATAAAAATAGATCTTATACCATGTTACTATAAATCCGAATTCCCCACCTCTATTGACCTCTGTCAGGCATCTTACTGGATCAAAAACCCCTAATTCGCAACCCCCTCCAACCAAAAATCAACCCTTAACCCTGATATTCCACCTCAAACCCAGGTGCTGCCTGTTGTCTGAGGGTTGTTTTCCTCTCTTTCCTTGTTAGTTCTCTTTTTCGTTGTGGTTGAATGAAATCCATCTTTTAGCAAGAATTAAATAAATATATAAATAAATGACCAAGTGGACAACACTCCCCAATACAACATTCTCCTTTTTAACACCATTAGCTTTTTTTTTTTTTTTTTTAATTTCCTTCTCTCGATTTTTACCGGGTTTCCCTCTAACACCGGTTTCTTTTTCCCTCTTTGTCCTCTATTCCTTCTGAAGCGTTGGATTTCATACATAAGGCCAAGATTGGAGTGGAGTTTTTATTCTTCAAGTTGGGTGTGGAGGCCTAAGTAACAGCCATAGATTAATGCTATAATTATATGAAATCTTAATAATGTTTTAATTTACCAATCAATCTCAAAAGCTTAAGTTGTTAGGAAGAGATATGCCAATAATATTTTTATATTCTAACAAATGTTGACATCTACATGTCGAACTTGGTTTATCTTTACATTATTGTCGTATTAAAACAAATACTTCAGTTGATGGCCCATTGGCTACAACTGTGTAGTTCAAAATAGTTCTAAAAATTACACAATCAATGGTAACAAGGCACTCTATCACCTTATTGTTATTATAATTTTTTAAATAGACCGTCACAATTGTTCTTCTAATTTTACAGTTTTTAGGTATTCATGGTTGTGAGATCAGAAAAGTGATAGTAAGATCAAAAGCTAATGCAAAAGGAAATTCAACAATGTTTGAAAACTGAATGAGAAAATAATCGAATACAGAAGAACAAGTAGAGTGCGATACTTACAAGCAGAGGAATTGAAAAGTAACTTGATGAAGAGCGGATAATTTTCCTAAAAAGAAAAAAGAAAAAAGTTGTTCACTTTGGCTATATGGAGATGTATTATACTATCAAGTAACTACGAAACGAAGACTAAACCTTACGTATATGATCAGGGGTCAAAATTTTTCTTTTTAATTATAATGTAAACAATTGTCTTCTATTAATAAAGTATACAGTTATGTTGGTCTTCGAATTCGAATTCTTTTTCTTGATTGATCAATCCTAGTTAAACTTATTAAAATAATACAAATTGATCATTTTTATTAATTTTTTAACGGAATAAGTAGCAGATATTATTTTTTGAACAAAATTATTACAATAACCCTAAAAAAAAAATTAAAACTTCTTCAGTGAAAAGGGAGAAAAAAAAATCAATTTTAGACAATCTAAAAGAACCATATTAAACATATATCTGACATCTCATGGTCGGTAATTTTGACCAACAAAAGACCTAGACACGTATAGCAGCTCATGTTATCCGCCAAAAATATATTCATTTCTTTGATCCCTCACCGTCCCGACCTCTCCCGTGCGAGATCCGGACCAGGAAACCCAAAGAACCCCAATCAAGAAAAATAAGTTGGAGGATCAAACGACAATATCATAATGTATTTGAGGACAAATAATATATTTATCTTTACCTATCTATAACTAATTGACTCAATTATTATTATTTTAATAACTAGCAGTCATTTAAAAAAATAAATAAATAAATAAAACATGTTACGGTCTTTTTTTTTTTAAGTATCTGCCAAATTTTTCCAAAATTAAATGCGAGGTAAACCAAAAAACAAGAAGTCAAAGATTTCAAATTTTCTTTAAAGACTTGTAAAATATAGAACAAAGCTGTACAAATCAAAAATAGAGAAAGAACATAAAGAGTAGATAAAAAATGCATGGGCGTAGAGCAATTATTGAAATTTACCGAAGACCCAATTCAAAAAACAAAAGAAGTAGGAGAATATATGAATTTCTAAAAGGAACGGAGGATCCACCAAATAAAAAATAAACATAAAAAGAAACAAAAGAAACAAAAGAAATAAAGCATGTACGTTAACGTACAAATGGATTTTTTCTTTTAGTCAGATGTAATTTTATATGCTTTAATTTAGGACACCAAATGTTACAAACTAAATAAGCTGATAAGTTAAAATATGTTGATGAAAATTAAAATTAAAAAAAAAAAAAAAAAAAAAAAAAAAAAGGAAAGAAAGAAAAGAGAAGATCACCTTGATGAAGAGCAGTTGTTCTCTTTTCGTAATGAAGTTCTAGATGCTGATGAAAGCACAAGTATCTCACGCTTCTTCTTTTTAAATAAAAAAAATAAAAAAAATAAAAAAATAAAAAAAGGTTAGATGGAAGTTGGGTGAATTTGTAAATAATAATTGCCAGGTAAGAAAAAAGGATTTTTACTTTTTTTTTTTTTCAAAAGATGTCAAAGAAGTAATAAACTAATATTTCTAGTGACTGATCATTCTACCGTCAAGATGACAGGTTACAAAACAAAACAAAATATTTGTTTTTTTGGGGTTTGTTATTTCAAACAAGTAAAAACAAAGCAAATAAAAACAAAATTATGACAACAGGCTGAAAATAAAAGGGATAAATTACACATTTTCTTTTTGATTTTAGGGTTTATTTGGCAATCAACTCAACTCATTTTTTTTTTTATCTTTTTTCTAAAAAAATTTTATTTTTTTCTCAAAATTTTTTTTATCTTTTCTGAAATCTAAAAAAATTTACTATTACCATTAAAATATTTCAACTCAAACTAACCAACCAAACACCCTCTTAAATCTTTTCATAAAATATTATCAAAATTTTAATTTGTAATATTTTTTTTTCTTGAATTTTATCCCTCAATTAAATTTTTAACAAAAAAATACCTATAATACTCGTTGGAAGCATCGGTTTGGAGTATTAAATATAGAACAATGAAATAAAAAACATTGACAGCACTCTTGATACCTGTTACCCTTATTAATTGTAAAATAAGGAAATTACTTAAAAGAGATACGTATGAGAAAAAAATGATAATCAACCCCAAATATTTACTTTTTTTAACTTAATTATAAATATTTCATATTTAATATTCTTCATGCTTCAAATAAATATTATGTGTATTTTTTCATCAAAAAATTAATTGAGGGAGAACATTCATAAATTTTTTCAAAATTCAGGAGAAAAAAAGTTAAAATTAAAGTTTGATGGATATTTTGTGATTATGCCTCAAGTTCGAGGGGGAAAATTTTAATTTGTCCAAATAAAAAATACGCAGAAAGCTGGGATGTAGAAACTTTTCAAAGTGTTTTTGATCTTTCGAAAAATAAACACAGATGATTTTAATTGAAGTTTCAATTTGTAGGGTATAGAATCGTGATAAAGCACTCCATTATGTTATTGTTATTTTATTTTTTAAACAGATCAGCCACACTTATCCTTTCAATTTTACGCTTTATCGCTGTGCACGGCTGTGAGTAGTAGAACAAAAAAAAATAAAAATCAAAAGCTATTGCAAAATGAGATTCAACAACATTCAAAAACTAAATGAAATAATTCAATAGAGAAGAACGAGTAGAGTGCAATACTTACAAACAGAGGACTTGAAAAGCAACTTGACGAAGATCAGAGAAAAAAAAATGTTGTTTTACTAAAACATCCGCGCAATTATTTTCATGTGATGTAAGATTATGAAAAATTAAGCATTAGTTAATAATAATTATCATTTTGCACCTTTTTAACACATTTGGAGATCGATCATTCAAGAACAAAAAAAAACAATTAGAGGACCAAATGGAACCTCATAAAGAATTTTTATTGATCCATCAATAAAGCATGTATGAACTGAAGGATTTTTTCTTTTTGTATGAATTTATGTATTTATTCACTTTAATAAATAAAACCAACCAAAAGATACAAACTTAATATGCGGATAAGTTCAAATAAATAAATACTTCTAAAAAAAAGTTAAAATATATGAATATAGTCAGATCAAACATTAAATGAACATAAATGAAAAAAGAAAATAAAAGAAAGAGAAGATTACATCGATGAAGAGCACTTCTCCTCGTTTCGTAACGGGACAAGATGAGCTTGTATAGCAGATGGTTTTGTTTTGGTTTTTTCTTTTTTTCTTTTTTTTTTTTTTTTAAACGCCAGGTGCTGAGAAAAAGCGACAGATTTCACAAATTCCTAAGAAAAACATTTAAAAATAAAACAAAGTAGTGCAAATCAAAAATGGAGAAAGAAGAAAGGGAACTTCACCAAACAAGCATATTTTACAAATTCTTCACAAATCAACCTTTTTTTTTTTTTGTCTTTTTTTTTAGTTTTTTTTTAGTTTTTTAGTTTTTTTACTGATTGATCATTCGACCAACAAGATGAGAGGTTACAAAACAAAACAACAACGAGAAAAAAAAATTTTGGGTTTTTTTTTTCAAACTCGTTAAATAAAACAAAGCAAAACAAAATTATCACAAGAGATTGACTAAAAATTCAAAACAAAAGAAAGAAGAACAAAGCTTGGGGATCGAGAAACTTTTCAAGAGTGTTTATGATCTTTTTTGGAAAAATAAACACAGAAGGATTGAATTGAATCGCAGGCAGGCAAAGTGAAATATTGGATAAATGGAAGAGCAAAAACAAGAAGGGTGGAGTATTTGTTTAGATGAGCTTGAGATCAGGAGGAATTATTGAGAGGAGGACTGCAGCAATTAATTATTGACGTTTACGAAGACCCAATTGCGAAAAAAGCTGAAAAAGTACGTAAGTGCAGACTCTTTTACAATGAAGGAGGAGTGGAGCAATTAATTATTGACGTTTACCAAGACCCAGGTGTGAAAAAGGGGGCAAGTGTAGACCCTTTTTACAGTGGAGATGGAATAAAATGACAGCCATGCGACCAGACAAGGTATGGGTTCCACTTTCACAAATTGACGTATAACCTGATTAAAAAGACTGTAGTATGATGTGCCACACCACTGGCATTGCGAGTGCTTGATTTGCTAAGAGAGTAAATATTCAGCTGTTCGAGGAAATATTTGAATTTACAAATATAATTTCAAGTGCACATATTTAAGAAAAATGTGATTTCCATAGTGGCAAAATACAAAAAATAATTAGAGATTACCTTTTTTTTTTTTTTTCCGTTTATGAAGGTTCAAATCTTAAATAATTTTCATAAACCTCTTGTTTTAGTTTTGATTATAATAGTATTGAAATGGTGAATGATGACATAAAAAGACTGAATTAAACGTAAATTTCTATCTTATCATATTTAAATAAATAGATTCTATCTTTAAGATTGAAATTAAGACGATGATGGGATTATTATTGAAGTATATTTTACTTATAAAAAAATGTAAAAAGTAATTTAATCATAAAAAAAAAAAAAGACAAAAGCCAAAAGCAAGAAAGTTTAAAAAAAAAAAAAAAAAAAAGAGAGAAATAGTAGCCGACAAAACAAATCGGCTTGAAAAAAAAAAAAGCCAAAAGCAAAAGAGATTGAAAAAGTAAAAAGAAAAAAGAAACAAAAGCTGACAAAAACAAGTCGGTGGAAATTTTAAATGATGTAGAAGATTGAGGAGATATTTGATAAATGAGTTTAATTTAAGATTTTTAAGTTTGATAATAAATTTTATTGATTTTTTTTTATAAAAGATAAAAAATTTTAAAAGAAGATAAAAAATTTTTTTTAAAAAAATATAAAAATTATAATAAAAAAATATAATTTAATTTAAAATAAGATGTTGATTAAATATCCTCAAAAACTCTCCACTTTGTTGAAAATATATGTTTTGCATGTATAAGGTAAATGATTTATTATAATTTTTTTAGTATTCTAAGTATGTGTTTAGTAAATAAGTTTTAATAGTAATTTTAACTATTGACATGTAGACCCTTTTACAATAAAGCAGATGGAATAAAAGGACACCCATGCAATAGGACAAGGTATGGGGTCCACTTCCGCATATTGACATACAACCTGATTAAAAACACTGTAGTTTGATGTGCCATCACGTGAGAACGTGATAAATATTCAGCAGTTTAAAAAAAATATGTGATAAAAATTTTTTTTTTTTCAAATTCAATTCAAATATTAAATAAATTTATAATTTTAAATGTACGTATTTAAGAAAAATGTGATTTTTATAATGACAAAATGTAAAAAATAATTAGGGATGACATCTTTTTTAATCTCTTTTTTGTTCACCCATAAAATACTCATAGATTTCTGTTTTAGTTTTCAATATATTAATATTAGAATAGTGATGTTTTTGGTGTGGTCTCCATTGATGAGATAAAAAGACTAGATTAAATATTAGGGGGTGTTTGGTGAGTGTGTTTTATTTAAGATTTTTAAATTTTAATAATAATTTTTCAAAAAATATAAAAAAAATTTTAAAAAAGATAAAAACGATGATGAAAAAATTATAATTTAGTTTAAAATATTTTCAAAACCAAACATGCCCTTAACCTCTTTTTTATCATACTAAAAAGATAAATCTTATTTATGAAAATGAAATTAAGATGATGATGAGATTATTATCAGAGTTTTTTTACTTAACAAAAAATGCAAAAAATAATTTAACAAAAAAAAAAAACAGACAAAGCCAAAAGCAACAAAGTTTGAAAAATGTAAAACAGAAAATGAAAAAATAGAAGCCGACAAAACAAATCAGCTTAAAACAAAATTAAAAAAAAAGGAAAAAAAAAAAAGCCAAAAGCAACAAAGAATGAAAAAGTAAAAAGAATAAAAAGAAAAAACAAAAGCCGACAAAACAAGTCAGTGGAAAATTTGAATGATGCAGAAGATTGATACTCTGTATTTTATAATTAGTTGAAAATACGTGCTTTGCGTGGAATAGGGGTGGCAATTTGTGTCACGTGTCGGATTCGTGTCGTGTTACAGCCTGTCGAATTTTTTTTCCCCGCGACCCGAACACAACTTCAACACCTGACACGAACATGACATGAACCCGAAACAGGTTGATACGACACGAATCAAAATTGACCCGCGACATGAAATTGACCTGTGATCCGCAACACAACATGAACCGAAATTAACTCGTGACACAAAATTGACACGAAATTTGATCCGAAATTGACACGAAATTGACCCGCGACACGAAATTGACACGAAATTTGACTTGAAATTAATACGAAAAAAGGGGGGTCGTGTTCAGGTTCTATGAGTCCAATCCCAACACGACCCATTTTTTTTTCGTGTTAATTTCGGGTGATCCGAATTGACGCACATCCTATTTTTCCCAACTCGAATCCGTGAAATTTGTGTCGTTTTCGAGTCGTGTCGTCGTGTTGCGACCCATATTACCACCCTTAGCATGGGATAGATGCCTTATTATACCATTTTTAGTATTTTAAGTTTACAGCAGTGATTTTGAATTAAACTAGATATTAGATTTGAAATTAAAAAAAAAAAAAAAAAGGGTTATGGGTGCATTAAATTTTAAAAACATTGGGGTATATTTTTTTTTATCTTAAAATAGATAATGACTCTGAAAAAAAATCACTACAACATAAAGTAACATAAATTAAAATTTAAATAGTAAATTGTGAGAGAGTAAATGGTAAACATACTCTTGTAGTTGTTGTTATATTATATAATACAATGTCTTTATCTTTATCTTTATTATATTATACTATATATATATATATTTTTTAACTATATTAAAATATTAAAAATATTCTTTTTTGACAATACCTTCTTCATTTAATATGTGACATCTTTTATTTTTCTTTATCAAAAATGCTTTAAAGCCTGAACGGGTAAATTTTATGACCCACTTGGCCTATGGATCCCACATAATTTATTTATTAACTTTGAGAAAACGAAGGCGTCTTCTACATTAGACTTTAAACCCAGCAGATAGAGAAAGAAACAAGCCATGATCAAACCCTCACACCACAGTCCACAAAGAGAGAAAACAAATCTATAGAATTGAGAGTTGAAGAAGGAGAGAGAGACAAGAACCCAAAATCAAGTTCAATCGTTTTTTTTTTTTTAACCCATGTTGTAATATGTGTCCATTTTTAAACCCAAAAGCAGATGTTCTGAAATTATCAATGATTACAGGATTACCAAATAATGCTAACTGTAATAAAGTAATGATAACAATTTAAAAAAAAAACATTAATGATTAAAAAAAAGTATAAAATCAATCTCACAGAAAATATTCCTCTAAACACGTTACTTTAAATTTTAATAGTAATTTTAAGTATTGACATGTAGACCCTTTTACAATAAAGCAGATGGAATAAAAGGACACCCGTGCAATAGGACAAGGTATGGGGTCCACTTCCGCATATTGACATACAACCTGATTAAAAACACTGTAGTTTGATGTGCCATCACGTGAGTACGTGATAAATATTCAGCAGTTTAAAAAAAATATGTAATAAAAAAATTTTTTTTTTTCAAATTCAATTCAAATATTAAATAAATTTATAATTTTAAATGTACGTATTTAAGAAAAATGTGATTTTTATAATGACAAAATGTAAAAAATAATTAGGGATGATATCTTTTTTAATCTTTTTTTTGTTCACCCATAAAATACTCATAAATTTCTGTTTTAGTTTTCAACGAGTTTAATACCCGTTTGTTGTACGGGAAATGAAAAAAAAAATAAATAAATAAATTAAATATTATATGATAAAAACAGTTGGTTAAGATAAATATTATAATTATAATCAATATAATTTTTCTCAAGATTTCTCCAAACAATGAAAATGCAAAATCAAAATAATAATAGAACTAATAATAATAAAAATGAAAACAAAAGCAAAAAAGAAAAAAAATCTTCTGTAGTTATACTTATTTAAATAAAAATAAAGCAAAAAAAAAAGGAAAAAAAATCTTTAAACTCAAAAGAATCTGAAAAAACTAACCCTAACAAAAAAATTATAATAAAATAAAATATATAACTCATTTTCTTCTTTTTTTACTGTTTTAAAAAAAATAAAAATTTTTTTTATTAGGTTATATACATGTAAAAACTAAAAAACATGATTTTTAAAATATAAAACAAAATAAACAAAAAAAAATTGCATGCATAATCCTTAAAAAAAATGGGTCTTTAAAAAATAGAACAAAAAAGATACAAAAAAAAAATCCGAAATAAAGATAAAAATTTAAAGTAAAAAAATTGTTTAAAAATCAAAAAAAGACAAAGTGAATAAAAACACAATACAACAATAGATCAAAATCTAATATCTAAAATTTCACAGAAAAAAAAAGACAAAATATGTGAGAACAAAACTGTCATTCCACCGTAGATAAGCCAAAATCAGTACATAGGATAAGGGCAAAATTGACAGTTTAATATAAGAAAAGCAGCTACTGTGCATTACTGTAGGAAAAAAGAACCGTACAGCAAAAGTAACAAAAATAAAAAAAAAACAAAAATAAAAATCACTATTTATTAAACAATGAAATATTACATTTTTTTACTATAGCAAAGCAGCAAAAATTAAAAAGAAAAAGCTGTAGCAAAGAAATAAAAGTTTAAAAAAAAAACTATTTATCAAATAATAAAACAAAACAGTAAAAGTAAAAAAAAACGTAACAAAGCACCAAAAATTAAAAAAAAATACAACAATAATAAAAGTAAAAAAAAAAAAATTACAACAACAAAAGTAAAAAAAGAAAAAAAATCAACAAAAGTTAAAAAAAAAAAAGGAAAAAAAAACAACAAAAGTAAAAAAAAAAAAAAAAAAAGCAAATGTAAAAAAAAAAAAAAAGAGCAGCAAATGTTAAAAAAAGAAAAAAAAAAGTGAAAAAAAAAAAGACAGCAGACGGAAAGAAAGAAAGAAAGAAAGAAAGAAAAAGAAAAAAAAAAAAAAGACAGCAGACGAAAAAAAAAAAAAACCGGTCACTGTTCACTGAACAGTGACGCGCAGGCAGGTGGCAGGCTGGCAGGGGTTAAATGAGGGGTAAAAGGGAAAGTTCACTGTTCATGTCCAAAAAGAAGAAGAAACAGAGGGGCAAGAGCGTCATTTCACTGTTTTTCACTGTGCGGTACTGTGCATTACTGTAGCTATAACGTGAAAAATAAAAAAAAAACCCGAAAAACACTATTCATCACTGTTCTTTGAACAGTAAATTCACCTTCTCTTTTAGTATATAGATATAATATATTAATATTAGAATAGTGATGTTTTCGGTGTGGTCTCCATTGATGAGATAAAAAGACTAGATTAAATATTCGGGGGTGTTTGGTGAGTGCGTTTGATTTAATATTTTTAAATTTTAATAATAATTTTTTAGAAAAGTCAAAAAATTTTTTCAGAAAAAGACAAAAACGATGATAAAAAAAGTACAATTTAGTTTAAAATATTTTTAAAACCAAACATGCCCTTAATCTCTTTTTTATCACACTAAAAAGATAAATCTTATTTATGAAAATGAAATTAAGATGATGATGAGATCATTATCAGAGTTTTTTTACTTAACAAAAAATGCAAAAAATAATTTAACAAAAAAAAAAAAAAAAGACAAAGCCAAAAGCAACAAAGTTTGAAAAATGTAAAACAGAAAAAGAAAAAATAGAAGCCGACAAAACAAATCGGCTTAAAACAAAATAAAAAAAAAGGAAAAAAAAAAAGCCAAAAGCAACAAAGAATGAAAAAGTAAAAAGAATAAAAAGAAAAAACAAAAGCCGACAAAACAAGTCGGTGGAAAATTTGAATGATGCGGAAGATTGATACTCTGTATTTTATAACTAGTTGAAAATACGTGCTTTGCGTGGGATATGGGTGGCAATTTGTGTCACGTGTCGGGTTCGTGTCGTGTTAGAACCTGTCAAATTTTTTTTTCTCGCGACCCAAACACGACTTCAACACCTGACACGAACACGACACGAATCCCGAAACGGGTTGACACGACACGAATCAAAATTGACCCGCGACATGAAATTGACCTGTGATTCGCAACACAACATGAACTAAAATTAATACGAAATTTGATCCGAAATTGACACGAAATTGACCCGCGACACGAAATTGACACGAAATTTGACTCGAAATTGACACGAAAAAAAAAGGGTCGTGTTCAGGTTCTACGGGTCCAACCCGAACATAACCCGTTTTTTTTTTTTTTTTTTTTTTTTTGTGTGTCAATTTCGGGTGATCCGAATTGACCCGCATCCTATTTTTCCCAACCTAAACCCGCGAAATTCGTGTCGTTTTCGAGTCGTGTCGTCGTGTTGCGACCCATATTGCTACCCTTAGCGTGGAATAGATGCCTTATTATAACATTTTTAGTATTTTAAGTTTACAGCAGTGATTTTGAATTAAACGAGATATTAGATTTGAAATTTAAAAAAAAAAGGGTTATGGGTGCATTAAATTTTAAAAACATTGGGGTATATTTTTTTTTATCTTAAAATAGATAATGACTCTTAAAAAAAAATCACTACAACATAAAGTAACATAAATTAAAATTTAAATAGTAAATTGTGAGAGAGTAAATGGTAAACAAACTCTTGTAGTTGTTGTTATATTACATAATATAGGCCTGGCAATTTGTGTTAAACATGTCAATCGTGTCAGTCCATTTCCGGTTTATTTATTTTCGTGTTAAACGTGTCGACCCAATTTCGACCCAATTATTAACCGTGCGGTCCAAACTCATTTATTATGTGTCGTTCTCGTGTCGTGTTACCGTGTCATGTCCAAATAATTTGAAAATTCTAACATAAATGTGCTAAACGTGTTAATCGTGTCAGCCCATTTCCGACCCATTTATTTTCGTGTTAAACGTATCGACCCAATTTCGACCCAATTATTAATCGTGCGGTCTAAACCCATTTATTACGTGTCGTTCTCATGTCGTGTCACCGTGTCGTGTCCAAAATTACTGGCCCTAATATAATACAATGTCTTTATCTTTATCTTTATTATATTATACTATATATACATATTAACTATATTAAAATATTAAAAATATTCTTTTTTGACAATACCTTCTTCATTTAATATGTGACATCTTTTTTTTTTTTCTTTATCAAAAATGCTTTGTAGCCTGAACAGGTAAATTTTATGATCCACTTGGCCTATGGGTCTCACATAATTTATTTATTAATTTTGAGAAAACGAAGGCGTCTTCTACATTAGACTTTAAACCCAGCAGATAGAGAAAGAAACAAGCCATGATCAAACCCTTACACCACAGTCCACAAAGAGAGAAAACAAATCTATAGAATTGAGAGTTGAAGAAGGAGAGAGAGATAAGAACCCAAAATCAAGTTCAATCGTTTTTTTTTTTTTTAACCCATGTTGTAATATGTGTCCATTTTTAAACCCAAAAGCAAATGTTCTGAAATTATCAATGATTACAGGATTACCAAATAATGCTAGCTGTAATAAAGTAATGATAACAATTTAAAAAAAAACATTAATGATTAAAAAAGTATAAAATCAATCTCACAAAAAATATTCCTCTAAACACGTTACTTTACATAAAATGAAAAAAGAAAATATGAACAATCATTTCCTTTTCTACTTAATCATATGTTTATTAATAAAATTGATAATGAAAGTTTAGTAATGGATAATATAAAGAATGTGGAAAGGGAATGTCTTTGTAATGTCTCTTGATATTGATTCATTGTCAAAAGAAATGAATGAATGTCAAATCACCATGAGTATTATATATTAATGACATCTTAATTACTGGGCATGATGAACAGGTAATACAAAGTTAGAACATTTGCAAACACTATAATCTATAAAGTTTGTTAGAATTTCTTTTACTTGGGGAGAATTTGGAGTATACACACCACACTACTAGAAAATGCAGATACCACGACTGATATTCGACGACCGTTTTTAAAAAACCCGTCGTCGTAATTTCCGAAAAAACACGGAACCGAAAGGCACAAGAAGATCGTCGTGGTATCTCTGAGATACCACGACTGTAAAATAAGACCGTCGTGGTATCAACGAGATACCATGACGGTCTTTGTGACCGTCGTGGTATCTCCGAGATACCACGACGGTCTTATTTTACCGTCGTGGTATCTCGTTGATTCGACGACGGTCTTAGATAAACCGTCGTCGAACCTCCGGATTCCACGACGGTAAAAAATGCGGCTCAAAAATCGTCGTGAATTCCTCTCTGAGATTCGACGACGGTTTGAAAAAACCGTCGTCGTATACTAAGATTCCACGACTGAATCCGGAAAACCGTCGTAGAATCTCGAATATTACATGACGGTTTTACGGAAACGGCCATTGAATCGTCAACAAAATTTTTAAACGCCGAGTACTTGTCTTCCTAAATTTTTTCAAAGCAACAAACCCGTCTCCGTTTCCGAAAACCAAGTCCAGATTTTTCCGATTTCAGTCAATACACCGTCGGACGTCACCAAAGGTAAGTGATAACTGATTAATTAAAGTCTTCTTGTTATTATTTATGTGTGGGATCAATTTATATGTATGTTTTATATAAATCCGAACGGTGCATGTTTCATTGTAGTTTTAGACGGTTTTGTTAGGTTGTATTGATTTATTTATTGTTGATCAATTAATGGGCGGGTTATAAGTATTTCAATTTTTGGATTATAGGATTTGCAAATCATGGATCGGAAATGGATGTGGTTTGATAGATTGTCCAAAGTATATGTAGATGGTGTTGAAGAATTTTTGTCATTTACCAAAGCTCACATACAAGATGATAAGATTCCGTGTCCGTGTCAACTTTGTGGTAATCATAGATCTCATTCCATTGATAATGTTAGAGGGCATTTGCGCGCTTATGGGATTATTTGTTCTTATCAAACATGGTATTTACATGGTGAAGATTTTTTCGATATTAAATATACATCGACGAAGTCTAAAGGTAAAGAGCCTATCGTGGATCAGGAAGACGTTGGTGATAATATGTTCAATATGATAAATGATTTGGAAGAAAACTTTGTGCATCGACCGGAGTTATTTGAGGAAATGATTAATGATGCGGAGACGCCTTTGTATGTTGGGTGTACAAAATATACAAAATTAGGGGCATTAGTTAAATTATGGAATATAAAAGCGTCGGGAGGGTGGACGAATTCTAGTTTCACAACTCTTCTAGAATTTCTAAAAGATGTTCTACCGGAAAATAACAAAGTGCCCCCTAGTATGTACGAGGCAAAGAAGACGTTGAGCACTTTGGGAATGGAATACCAAAAGATACATGCTTGTCCAAATGATTGTGTCCTTTACCGGAAAGAATATGAAGATTTAGATGAATGTCCGGTTTGTAAGGAGTCAAGATGGAAGAATGGCAAGATGCCATCTAATGGTAGAAAAGGTGTGCCGGTTAAGGTGTTATGGTACATTCCACCGGCTCCTCGGATTCGTCGTTTGTTCCGTAATGTCAAGCATGCTAAGAATTTGACCTGGCATCATGATAAACACGTTGACGATGGCAAACTTAGGCATCCGGCCGACTCACCACAATGGAAGATCTTTGACGACAATCATCCAGATTTTAGCTCAGAGCCAAGGAATATACGTCTCGGTTTGTCGACAGACGGAATGAACCCACACAGTAACATGAGTAGTCGGCATAGTACCTGGCCAGTCGTACTTGTCAACTACAATTTCCCTCCGGAATTGTGCATGAAGCGGAAGTTCTTGATGTTGACATTATTGATCTTCTGCCCTCAACAACCGGGGAATGACATTGACGTGTACTTGGCACCATTAATCGATGACCTAAAAAACTTGTGGGAAGATGGTTTACAAGTTAGAGATTCTTACCGTCAAGATACGTTCAATCTACGTGCAATGTTGATTTGGACAATTAATGACTTTCCTGCACTTGGCAACCTATCTGGTTATCCCGTGAGGAGTTCTGTAGGATGTCCAGTCTGTATGAAGGAAACAGCCTCTATCCGGTTGAAGAATGGTAGGAAAACCGTTTACCTTGGTCACAGGAGATTCTTGCCATCAAATCATCGATACCGCAAACAAAAGAAGGCTTTTGACGGTAATACCGAAGAAAGATCCGCTCCTCGGATTTTGTCTGGCGAAGCCGTATTTGAGATGGTTAAAGACATGAAAGTAGTTTTGGGAAAGAGAAAACGTAAGGCTCCCGTTGTCGATGGACCGTCGTGGAAAAAGAAGTCAATCTTCTATGAACTTCCATATTGGAAGTCACTTTACGTTCGTCATTGCCTCGATGTTATGCATATTGAGAAGAACGTTTGTGAATCGATTGTGGGCACGTTGCTTGACATCCCAAACAAGACTAAAGATGGTGAAAAAGCACGGTTAGATCTTCAAGAGATGAAGATTAGATCAAATTTGCTCCCCGACAAAAGATCGACTGGCACATACTTACCTCCGGCAAAGCACACATTATCCAAACAAGAAAAGAGGAAGCTTTGTGAATGGCTTGCGTCCGTGAAAGTGCCAAGTGGGTACTCTTCTAACTTCAAAAGATTGGTGTCGATGAAGGATTTAAGGCTCATTGGAATGAAAACTCACGATTGTTATATCTTGATGCAACAATTATTGCCGCTTGCTTTGCGGGGAGTTTTAACGAAAGATGTGAGATATGCAATTACGAAGTTATGCTCGTTCTTCAATTCAATTTGCTCCAAAGTAATCGATCCACTTATGCTAGATTCGCTACAATCGGAATTGGTGATGACTTTGTGCATGCTTGAGAAGTTTTTCCCACCAGCCTTTTTTGATATAATGATCCACCTACCCGTACACTTAGTTCGTGAAGTTAAGCTATGTGGACCGGTCCATTTGAGGTGGATGTATCCTTTCGAAAGGTACATGAAGGTTTTAAAGGGTTATGTGAAGAACCGAAATAGGCCGGAGGGATGCATAGTGGAAAACTACATAGCCGAGGAATCAGTTGAATTTTGCTATGAGTATTTGTCCAATGCGGAGCCAATAGGGTTGCCAACGAGCGGCCCATTTACGTCGAGAGGACTATCCGTCGCCGTTCATTCACCAGTAAAGCAAGATGACTGGGAAAAAGCTTGTCTGTATGTTTTGCACAATGCTAAGGAAGTGGAGTCGTTCGTTGAGGCTCACATGACGGAATTAAGATGCGCGCATCCAAGGAAAACAAGAAGTGAGAAGTGGATTCAAGATGAGCACAACCGGACATTCAGGGAGTGGATAAGCCGACATTTGCATATGAAGCCTGGTGTTTCCCAAGACTTAATGAAGCTTGCAAGAGGTCCGTCTTCGATGGTCACAACATATACATCGTACTTTGTCAATGGCTACACCTTTTACACTCGCGAAAGAGATGAGAAGCATCCAGTCCAAAATAGTGGTGTGAGCCTTCGTGCTGAGTCTATGCATATTTCATCCGCAAAGGACAAGAACCCGGTATACGGCTCCATGAACTACTTTGGGTTCATTGAAGACATCTGGGAGCTTGATTATTGCGGCTTGCGGATAGCACTCTTTAAATGCAAGTGGGCAGATAACAATTTCGTTAAGATTGATAAGGACGGCGTGACAGTGGTGGACTTTAGGCGTATGGGATACAAAAATGACCCTTTCATTATGGCGTCGCAAGCAGTACAAGTCTTTTACACAACGGATCCCGACAATACCGAGTTATCATTAGTTGTGCCAATGAAGCCAAAATTAATCCGGGATGGCCACGAAGATGTTGAAGATTCCATGGACATTCCATCTATCACGGCGGGTTTGCCATTGGTGGATGAGTTTGATGATTTGGACGATGATTCCTCACACTTGCTTCGTTTAGATGTTGAGTGGACACGTGTTGAGAAGTCCCAAAAAAAAAAAAAAAACAATAGTTTTATCATAATTATTAATACGATATATGTCATTTTATATATATGTGCACATTATAATGCAATATATAGTCTAAACGAATACAAGATCAAAAAGAGAATTAGTATGGATAATTAATGCATAACACATGTGTGGGGCCGCTTGTGCGATTAGATACATATAGTTGCTGAACAATAAGTTTAAACTGTTTTAATTTCAAAATACGACGACGGTTTATCTAAACAACCGTCGTGGTACCAATGAATAGTAAGAGAAACGACGACGGTCTTTGACCGTCGTGGAAGATTTCGAAGTAACGGACTTACCACGACGGGCAATTGACCGTCGTGGTAAGTCCGAGAGTACCACGACGGTCTAACACGACGGTCAAAGACCGTCGTGGAAGATTTCGAAGGAAGGCCCCTCTCTGGCGGCCTAACACGACGGTCAAAGACCGTCGTGGTACTAAGGTACCACGACGGTCTTTGACCGTCGTGTTAGGCCGCCAGAGAGGGGCCTTCCACGACGGTCTTTTGACCGTCGTGGTACACTAGGGTACCACGACGGTCAAAGACCGTCGTGGTATCTACCACGACGGTTTGTGGTGTACCACGACGGTCAAAGACCGTCGTGGTATCTACCACGACGGTTTGTGCCAAAACCGTCGTGGTATCCGTGCCGCGAAATTTAAAAAATTACCCGGGAGGCGTGCCTTTTTGCAAGTGGCCGAAATTATCATCTTTTATGCACCATTCACTACACTTCTCCCTCATTTTTTCGGCAACTCCCTCTAAGAATTCTCTCTTGTTTTCGGCATTCCATCATATTTCTCTCTAACTTTTTGCCTTTCATCCTCTATTATCTTTCTTTGCTTGTCTTGAATTCTCCAATATCTCTCATTGCCGTTCATCTTCCTCCATTTTCTTTCCTTTGCTTCCATCATCCATTATCTCCGAATTTTTTGTGTTTCGCCGCCCTCCACACGCTCACGCCGACGCCTCCTCCACACGTTCACGCCGACGCATTCGCGAAGCCGACGCCGTCGCAAAGGCCGACCCCCGAACTTGCTCGTCGGCGCCGTTTTTACCTACCCATACACACACTAAACGGGTAAGTTTATATTTACAAAGATTGATAAACGGTTGATATAAGTTAGCTAAGACACTAGTAAACTTTATTTGTAATTGTTGATAGAACTTTAATATTGGAGGATGTAAGGCCACGGTGATTATTGATTGTTGATTGTATTTGTGAAACTTTATTTGGGTTATTTGTGAAACGGAAAAAACGTTTCGTTTAGATATTCAAAATACGCCCACTACATGCTCGACCAAATTCCTATTTGAGTGGCTTAGTTTCGGTATGTTGTGAAATGTGACACGGGAGGCCGAATTTTGCATTAATTGTCGATTTCCGTAATTTTAATGGCGAAAAACCGACCCTAGGCTCGTGTGGGTTGATTTTATTCCGTGAGTTGGAATGCTTTAATTTGGATCGATAATACACGGATTGGGCAATTTTCCGGATAAAATGTTGACGCAAGAATTTCAAATTTTGTGTATGCCATGTTCGCGGTATTGGTTTTTGGAGTTAGACATAATTGTAGCTTGAAATAAAAGGGCTTAGGTAAGGAACGGATTGAACAATTATCCCGTAAAGTGTCGATTTGTGACTTATTGTTAGCGTTTGACATAGTTGATAGTATGCTTATTTGAGTTTGAAACCGTTTTACTTTGAAGTAAATTGATTGGATTATGCATGCATTTATTATTTTCCGGCAATCGTTGTTAATGATGTGACTTAGATGTTAGCAAATGTCGAGAACACATGCCGCTTTTATCAAGTTATGTGGACTATCCGTAATTAATTAATTACAAACCTAGGTTTACTTGCCCAGATTGATGGTGATTTTATAATGCTTTATTGACAATAATTTTTTGTTACGTTATGTGTTTGGGTCCGGAGTTGTTGTAGATTGATTTAAAATGTCGCAAGAGAACGAGCAGGAACACTCAACTCAAACACAGATTGGAAAACCACGACGAACCAACTCACCTTGCTTCAATCCCGATGAAGAAGGTAAACGAAGAGCAACCCTTATGAGGAGAGTCCACCAAGTTAGGACAAAGGGAGAACGAATGGAAGTTTCGTTCGACTCGAAAGGGCAACCAATGGGGAAGGGAGGAGATGCATTGCAGAGTTGGATTGGAGTGCTTGCTCGAGAGCACATACCCATTTGGATATCCGACTTTAGAAGTGCCGATATAGCCCAAAATAAAGAAAGAGTGTGGATGGAAATCGCAACTTCTTTCACTGTAGATTTGTCGTTTAAAAAACAAGCTTTAAAGTCATGTGCAGAGTCGGCAAAAAATTTTAGATATGATATTTACCAAGCTTTTGTAAGGGATCATATTAATGAAGAAGATGTGTGGCAACGGCCGGCCAAAGTGATTCACAATTACCCCACCATCACCCAAGATGATTGGGAAGCTTTCATTGCCTATCGTCGGTCTCCGGAATTCAGAAGACTATCCGAACAACGAAGTGAGACAAGAAACAAACTCAAATACGGATCAACGGGAGGTCGAGACGGATATAGGAAACGTGACCAATCACATGTACGTGAATAACATGCATTTAATTTGTAAATGGTAAATTATTATGTGGATTTCCATATTATATGTTTACTAACGTTATTATTAAATTGTAGTTCGAGAAGACTGGAACTTACCCAGAGCGGTATGAGAATTGGCTGGAGATGCGCATCAACCCCGATGGAACTTTCAAGAATGAAGCATGTAAAGATATTGCAGAAAGAATAGTTAGTATTCGGATCCGATTAAACTATATTGATCTTGCATACACGTTTATGTTTACGAAGTCATAACATACCCGGTAATTGTTACAGGATGACATCAGTTCACAACAGACACAAGGAAGTTTCGAATCAGTTGGGACAGAGGATATATTGACCAAGGCATTAGGCAATGCCGAGCATTGTGGCCGGATTCGAGGTCAATCAAAGTTTGTCAAGCAGTCGCAATACTTCAACCCGGTGGGAAGTGTCTCGGATAATGCTGAAGTATTGGATATGAAACGGCAGCTGGCCGCATTAGAAAGAACCGTGCAGGAACTATGTGCGAAGCATGGTATCAACCGAGAGACAATGGCAGAGGAGCCGACCGCACCGACAGTTGATCAGCACAACAGTTTCAAGGCTAGTTGCGCTCTGAATGAAAAAGGAGCTGCGGCGTCGGACCCGAAGACCATGCCGAACGCAAGTAGGGAATGCCATCTATTTGCGCCTGATTTAATTAACGGAGGAGTTGTTCTTGTTGCAAACGACAGGGCATACATGGAATGTGTTCCAACGGACACAGTCCATGGGATTCCTTTAGGTGAGGAGAATGTACGAGTGACAATCACAATTCCAAAACTAAGAGGTGCACTCCTACCAATTCCGATGCACGAAGCCACATGTATTAAAGAAGCTGTCGGTGGGTTTGTTGCATGGCCGAAACACTTAGTCGGCATTCAACCAAGTTTGAGCCAGGCAAGCAAAGGTCCCAGTCAGGCTCCTGTCCGAGAACCCGAGGGGAGCAAACGAACCAAAAAGAGAGCGGGGAAGAAGAAAATACAGTCACAACCGGAGGTACAACAACACCCGGCACAAGAACAAATGCCTTCGTTTGACTTTCCTCACATGCTCCAGGACTTGAAACCGTTGGCATATTACGCACTGAATTCCATGCAAGACGGTACACAAATAATCATCAACGACCAACAACAGTTCGCAAACGACGATGACATGCCCATATATATTGGGTTTGAAGATGTCTACCATTTCTTAACATTTAAAGAGATCAGTTCAAATAGCATATTGGTTTACATCAGGTAATACATTTTTCCTTAAACTATTTAATTATCTATCCTTCATAATCTTATGTACATAATTTGTGTAATAAGTTAGTCTAATTATTTTGCAGATACTTAACGGAACGTTGTGCATAGGCAGGAGTGGGCCAACGGTTCGAGTTTATTTCTCCAGTCCTCGTCTCACCAGTTCAATGCGTTACCGATCGCGCCGCCTATGTTCGAGAGAGGGCCGATTGCATCATACGGAGCTTAAGAGACGCTCCACAGGGAAAGCTATTTATCATGCCATATAACAGCGGCCAACATTGGATCGTGGCAGTTATTGATCCATGGGATGACTCGGTCATATATTTTAATCCGCTCGGGAACGAACCGGGTGATGATTTTAAAGACCTAATTATGACGTAAGTATTTTTTTATGTTCATATATTTGATTCTATGCATACAATAATTGTCGTTGTAATATATTGTTTTGAAATTGTTAGGGCACTTAATGATTAGAAGGTGATGGTGGGAGGAGGAGTAAGACAGCGACGGAATTGGGAGACTTTGATTGAGACTGCTCGATGTCCAATACAGGAAGGATATGTAGAGTGCCGTTATTTCGTGTTCGCTTTCATGCGAGAAATAACCCTTACTTTTGATGGAATAGCTGTTCTTCAGACGAAGGATTTTTATACCGATGATGACATGAACATGGTTAGGATTGAGTGGACTAAATTTATTATGCAGCACATACAATATTAAACCATATGATTTTGTACTATATGCATATGAATTAAACAAAACGTATGTTTTTTATTAGATGTTGATTTTGCCATGAGGATCGGCATCGAAAAAATTTTTTTTTTTAAAAAAAACCATAATTCCATGACGGGTTTTTTACCGTCGTGGTACGAGGTACCACGACGGGCATTTGCAGTCGTGGTACCTCTATGTACCACGTTGTGCCACGACGGGCGCGCGCCCGTCGTGGTATACGGAGGTACCACGACGGTTCAATGCCTGTCGTGGTATTCGGGATACCACGACGGTCTTTGACCGTCGTTTTATATTGTCTACCACGACGGTTTATTGACCGTCGTCGAATCTAAAAACATACCACGACGAAGGATTCCACGACGGTTTAAAAACCGTCGTATAAGTATTAACACGACGGTTTTTAACCGTCGTCGAATCTCTATTATGTTCTAGTGCCAATTAAAGTCATGGAAATACTTTGATTGGAAATGAGTGAATGTTTTGAGTGAATATTTGCTCATCTTACTCTCCTTAAATAGGAATAAAGCAAAGTTTCTTCACCTTAAATTGCAATTTAGATGGTAATTGAAGTTAAATCAAACTAAAAGAGTGGCCTCATGCAACCAATTGAAAAGATGGACCTACACAGTATCAATTTGTTTTTCTTCTTTTTTCTTCCCTCCAGAAAAATTAACTGTACAACTACGAAGTAATATTTAATAAATTTGGTATGAGTCTCCCTCTTTATATGTATAGATAAATAGAGAGAAGAGATTAGTGTTTTTTCTTTGTTTTATTTTTCCCCTTGGTCTAAGGATGTATTTTTTCCTTAATGTTTTAATTTCAATATGTTGATGGATAATTTACTAAATTCACTTAAGGTTTTTTAACTTACTGCTATTTTATGTGAAAAGTTTGAAGCCTTTTTGGAGAGAGACCAAAGTACACATTTTTTAGGAGTTGAGGAGCTTTTAATTAAAAAAAAAAAATTTTGGAGACAAAAAAAACTTGGTCTAAAGTTCAAAACCAGCGGGGTAATTTATCCATTTGTTAATTGTTATTTTAGTTTATCCACACAATGTTTAAGTTATAGTGGAAACATGCCAATGGTGGTTTGCTGAGTGATTCTATATCCACATAATTAATTTGTTCTATTTGTTCATGAGTGGGTTTTACAAAGAGAAATACAGAGATTGTCAAAAGTCGGGCTAAATATACATACAAATGACAGCGATAATCTAACATGAGCCATAAATTATGAAAACAAAAACAATCACTGAAATGAAAATCTAGAAACAGCTATTCTGCATTAAGCTCTAAAAGATCTAATCATCTTGTAAAAAAAAAAGAGAGAGAGAGAGAGAGAGAGAGAATGCCGTGTTTAGAAACCTTGTCAAAAAAAAAAAAAAAAACCCAGTGGGAAAGGAATCTAAACAAGGAAAAAATATTGCATGATCTTGGAGAGAATCTGATGTCTGACATACTTCTAAACGACTCTCCGTATTCTTTGAAAGCCAAGATGAAAACAAAGCCTGGCATGGAGGAACACCAAGTAGTTAATGTTGGCAAGTTATGATCCTTATTATAAGTAGAACACAAATTGTAGTAGATCATCAATATCCTAGTTTGAGTTAAAAAGAAAAAACAAAAACAAAAAACAATTATGGGATATTATTAGAATCAAGAATGTGATAAACAAGTCTCCAAATATATATAAGCAAAAAAAAAAAAAAAAAAAAAATCTCCAATACATCCTTTAATATGTCAGACACCAAATCCAAGAATTGACTGAGATTGTAGGATGAAGCAGTAAAGTAAAAATAAAAGAATCTTCACCGAAAAACTAACATTTTGGCCGAGAATAACACATAAAGTCCTCATTTGGAGAGAGGGCCCGAGGGAGCAACATATGTCGAAGCATTCCTAGATGACGATACTTCAGACATGCTTGGATTTTGACGTTCTTCTGTAGACTTTTGAAATGGCTTCCACATAGTATTATTAAGCACTAATAGTTCTTCTAGGCATGAGAACAGAGGCATGGAAGTTAGATTGGTGCGATCTTCGTTCATTTTATCTCCTGAATGTTCAAAACCATTCAAACCGCAACCTTTCCCTCATGTATAGAAAACCATTCAAAATGCCCCCTCCATCTAGTTTCGTTGTATGCTTAACAGATTTGTTGACGTGTAATAGATTTGCTGACATGTAAATAATTTTGATTTCTAAAATACTCTTAGAACTATTATTCCGATGTCAACTTGCCCCCAATTTTTTTTAAAAGTGGTTAAATATTGCGCCCCCTCAATTAAATAAAAGTGTTCAAAAACACTATTTCATATAAATCTACCTATAAATTAAAGAAATAACTGACATAGCTGAAACAAAAATTAAATGGCTGGCAAAAAATATTCAAAATGGGTGAATAAAAGATGATTTGGTAAAATTGATATGAATAGGTTTAAAATTTTATTTTATAAACTCTAATTAAAACTATTTTTTTTATGCAAAAGAAAAAAAAAAATCAAAATAAGGAAATAAGTTCTCTTTAGCAAAATATAAGAAAATAAAAAATCAAGGTTTTAAAATATGATTTTTTAATTAAATCTTCTTGAGTAGGTTAAGAAAATGTCCTATAGGTTTTAAGATTAAATCTCATGTATTCTTTTTAGCTGAAAAAAAAAAAAACACACATACACACACACATATATATATATATAGATTAAAAAAAACATCAACTTCTTTTGATTGGTTTTATAAATCTATATAGATACAACTTATATATATATATGTATATAGTTGGTAAAAATTATATTTAACAGAAAATTTTCAAATTAAATATTACTTAAAAACTTGAAAATAAGTAGCAATAGTTAATATGGTTGTTTATACATATAGATTTATAGCTTTAGTTAGGATTTATATGATAAATTTTGAATTTACTCCAAACTTTTTGACTAAATCATCCTTTATTAATCTATTTTAAACATATCATGTAGTTATTCCGTTAGTTTATTGGTAAATTTAAATGAAACGACTGTTTTGAACTCTTTTATTTAGTTGAGGGGTACAATAATCAATTTTAAAAAATCACTACCAAATTACTTCTATCAATTGATGCACAGTTTTAATCCATTGTAATTTTAAGCTAACAACAATAGTTACTTAATTAATGAATTTAATTAATTAATAACTGGTTGGTTGTTGGAGTTTCAAGTATATAGGTTTGCTTGGTCTCCATACTGTCTTTACGTATTTCTAGTTAGAACATATGAATATTCGCGACTTATTAATTTAGTCATAATGTTTTGAAGACATATTACTGTAAAATTGATCATCGATACTATAATTTTTTTATTGTTGAAAATCACTTGTTTGATATCTAAGACATCGGAATGACAGTTTCTATATAACACTAATATTTATGTGTTGTACATATTTAATATGTCAGAATAAATATCAATTTTGTGGAATTATTTGTTTTACTTGATAAAATAAATATGGCACAGTAATTTATTTTTTTATTGATTGATGAAAATTAATTATGTGAATTATATAAAATTGTTTATATATAAAATGGAAATATATTTTAAAAAAAGTTAGATTGGATGGTGCAGTACTGATAAGGGATACGTGACACCTCAATGGAATTTTTTGCAGATACATAGCATCATAAAATTATTGAACATGCATCTTTACATGATTAAGCTGGCACCAAGAACAGCATTTTTTTCACTTTCCTTTTATTTAATTTTATTGGATCAAAAGCATTCGGCTTCAAATGTGCTAGTCTAGTAGTACATGAAAATTCTAGCTCTTTACATGTAATGTTCATAGTTGAGAAACACCAAGGACCTTTTTCTAAATTTTAATTTTTTTTAAGTGTTTCGTACGGTTTTCCTCCTCTAGTACGGCATTGACATTGTTGATCAAGAACTAAGAATAAATGTCTTCAATTCAGAACAACCCTTATTTCGAGTTTCAATAAGGAAGGACATTTAATGCAATCTCCTTCACAAAACCTTTTTTGAGTTTCGGAAGATGTTCAAGCTGAAGAGATTCAAGTTTAGGGAATGAGATGATGTTCTTCAACCTCCCATGATCTCCTCAAATCTTCCCCTTCACAATCTGCTTTTGTAAATTTTCAAGTACATTTTCAAGTATATTTTCAAGTACTGTTGTAAATTTCTGAAATTAATTCCTCTAGCAACCTGCAAAAAATGAAAGAAGAGACATATTGTTGTAGCAAGTAAGAGAATTTCTGTTACGCTTGATTGATAGTACTTTTGTTTCTTTTAATTAACATCATGCGCTTAAAAAAAATAATAAAAGAACTGGATATAATGCTACTTCATTTGGAAATACTTAAAATTCTGAAAAAGAATCAAATAAATTTTGTGCCAATGTGCTTTTTTTCTTTTCTTTTTTATTATGTGCTGCATATATAACTTTGTACGTATACTTTTTCTTGGACTTTCTTTTGCCACATACAATGAAGTCCATATCTTTCTCTGCTTCTCTGTTTCATTTCTTTATCTATAAAAAAAATGGTATGTTGCTATTTTTCTTAACCAGGGTTATTCGGAAATTATAGAAACTTATTGTTGTTTAAATTTTGAAATAACTGATGTCTTTATAACTTAGTGAGAGAGAAAATTGTACCAATTATCTCCTGTGAAGGTTTGGAGGAAAGTCAAATTTCGTGAAAAGATGACCTGTTGAAGGCTTTCAAATACAACTAAACAATCTGTAAAGATTCACTTAGCCAGGAAAAAAAAAAAAAGATGACCGCAATTTTATGAATGACTTGATTAAAACTTAACAAAATAAAAATTGTTCAAAATTTCTTGACTCAAATATTTTTATTTTTATTTCTATTTTTGCAAAATACAATTTTAGAGAAACCTTTAGTTAGAAAAAACCAATTAATTTGTATCTCTGGAAAGATTAAACATATTAAAGTTATAAACTTTTAATTACAAATTTTCATTTCTATATGTTGATAGTATATGAAGTCAACATGGTAGTACTTTTAATACCCAAATTTTTATAAGGAATTATTGTGAATTAATGAAGTAATTCATCAAAATTCTTAATCTAAACTAATTTACGTTATAATTATAACTTAAAGTTATGAAATGAAATTTTACGATGTGACAATAAAGTTTTATGTCACAAAAATAAGGTTACAATATTTTAAGAAAAATACTAGAGATATCAACTCTAATCTCAACTTTGAGTACAACATATGTGACATATGAGCTGTCATTATTTTATTAGTAAATGTTTAAAGCATTATAATATCAATTGATTATATTTACCAATAAAAATATGACACATGAGCTGGTATGAAAAATGTTAGGATTAGAGTTGATATCCCTGACACTACTATGTTAAATTTGACCTTATGGTATGCATGTTATGGTAAGATTAAGAATAAAATCTATTGTATGACATTTAATGTCACATAGAATAAAGCTGTTACATTTTATGAAATATAAAATAAAATAACTTTTATGATACAAGATATAGCAAAAAGTTTAATGATGTGACAATTATTAATTTCTATTACATTGTAGTTAGCATGAGGTCACAAATTAGTATTCACAAAGTTTGAATAGTAAAAAGAGACCAATTGATACATGTGTAGAAGAGTTGTCAAATCATTAAATATAATATTTCAACAAGTATTACTCGTATGTGAATTAGTATTTTAAAAGTTTTCTTAGACAAGATTTTCTGCACAGAGAAAGGCAACATTAAGGATTTGACATCAATTTTTTGGTCAAATGAAAATTATACTGTCTAACTTTTTGATAGATAAAATTTGGAAAGATTTCCTTTTTCAGTATGGGAACTTAGTGGATAAGTCTTGATATCAAATAAGATTTTTGTTGAATTATATTTTCAGTAAGAGAACTTAATGGATAAGTCTTGATATCAGATAAGATTTTTACTAAATTACTTTTTCATAGAAAGCCTATTAGGATAAGTTTCCTAAGTAGTAAAAATTAGTATTGATTAATTTTTGACGATTTAGGACTTTGAGAATTGTGTTTAGTCAAAAACTTGATTTTAATTGCCTCCAAGAAAGTCAATTTAGCCAGTATAGATTAAAATTAAGATCTGATTAAGTTTTAATGTCAATGTTATAGTTTAGAAATAAGTTTTTAGATTAAAAATGAAATCTCCATTTAAAAAAAAAAAAAAAAAAAGAGTAATAAGGATCCACTTCCCCATATGGCATATGGCCTCATAAAAAATGTGGTAGTATTTATGATGTGCCCCGACCAGCACTGGTGCACTTGTTGGAAGGACTATGACCTATACATATAAACTCACCAAATATATATATATATATATGTGTGTGTGTGTGTGTGTGTGTGTGTGTGTGTGTGTGTGTGTGAGTACTCGATTTTCTCTCAGAGGAAATATTTGGCAGAATAAAATTAGAATTTACAATCATTTCAATGGTACAAAGTTGAGAATGTGATTTTAATAGTGGCAAATTGCAAAAGTAAGAAAAAGTAATTTAAAAAAAAAAATGCCGAAAGCAACAAAGTTTGAAAAACTAAAAAAAGAAAATGAAAAACCACAAGCCAACAGAAATTTTGAATGGTACAGAAGATTGAGACTCTCTCTCTCTAACTAGTTGAAAATACGTGCTTGCATTTGCAGAGGCTTTATTATAACTTTTTTAGTATTTTAGGTTTATAATAAATTATTTAGATACATGATGCACATATTTTTGAATAACAACATATTGGATTTGAAATTAAAAAAAAAAAAAAAAAGGGTTTGGTTGTAACTTTTTTAATGTTATGAATGTAAATTTTAAAAATATTAGGGGGACATTTCCTAATCTTAAAAGAAATAATGACTTTAAAAAAAATTATTACAACACAAAATAACTAAACTAAAAGTTTGAATAAATAAATTGTGAGTGAATAGTAAACAAACACTCTTTTTGTATAGTTATTATGATATTATATTAGTATAATAGAAAGATTATAAAGAAGTAGATAGATTAATTCTGATAAACATATTAATCATGGTGAGCATCAAAGCAAAATATAGTAATATATATATATATAGGCCTATTTTTGCGTCTGACACTCCTTTTTCGTGGGATATAAACAGTTTTATATCGATTAGTTTTTTAGGTTGTACTAGGTAATTTCTTACGTTGTACTAGTTAGTTTTTTGAGTTGTCTTCTCTCTCTCTCTCTATCTCTGTCTCTGTCTCTTTCTCACAACTGGATACGAGATAAGAGAGTATTCCTCTATATATGTGGGTGCATATATATATGTTTACATGTCAAATATTCAATCTTTCTCAGAGTATGGATTTGTATGTTTTCTTTTCTATTTATATCATTGTCATCTCATTCAATAGTTATACTATCATATAGAACTCATGATCAAAACGTATCTTTTCTAAAGGATCTCAAACAAACAATGGGAATTTGGGGAAAATCTTTCTGCATTTGAAAATTAACTCAGAAATATACCCCATAATCTATAGGTGGAGAGTCCCAAAATTATTGGCGAACACAGGTTACCAAATATTTTGTCAGCTGTAACACCCTATTCTCATTGAAAACGTTCCTCTAAAAGCATTTACTTTACATGAAATGCAAAAGTAAATATGAGTAGTCATTTTATTTCATGTTTAATTATCTATTTACTTTTAAAATTGATAATGAGAGCCTAGTATTGGACCTCAAACATTATAAACAATGTGGAAAGAGAATGTCAAATTTTGGATCTTTCATGATTATTGATTTGTTGTCAAAGGAAATGAATGAATGCCAACTCACTGGGAGTGATGAACAGGTAATATAAAAGTTTAATCACATAGTTGAATTTTCTCTCAAAGACCTTTTTGAATAACAAGACCAGAAGCTCACGGCTTATAGAAGTGATCAACTACAATAAGTTGCTCAATTGCACAAGACTATAGCGGGTATTAAAAAGAAAGAGAAAATTACTTAAATAACCATTTTTTTAATCTATGATATAAGTTTTAGTTATTTTTAGTTTAATTTTGTGTCATTTTTATGTAATGGTCTCTAAGTTTATATCATTCAAGTGTTATCTCCTTTATAAAGTTAGATTGAACTCATAAGTTAAGAAGGATTGGGCTTCTGGACCTTTTTTAGGATTGCTTCTGGCTTGTTTGGTGTTCATGTTCAACTTAATTTTAAGCCAAAAAATTTAAATCATTTATGTATTTTTTTGAAAACTCAATCTCAATTTTACTAGTCATAGTTTTCATAACTCAAACTTCAAAAGTCCATAACTTTGTATGTACAAGTCTAAATTGGATATATTTATTTTTTTCAAACTGCATAGAATTTTAAAACGAATAAAATAAGCTTAATAGTAATATTTTTTTCCGAACACATTTCAAATCTTATACTTTTTAGCTCTAACAATTTAAACACCTCACCAAACGCACATTCAATTCAATTCCAACCCAAAAAAACTTAATTTTAACCTATGCAGCAAACGCATGCTTCATCTCCTTTACCTCTGGGAAGTTGGAACATTTGCAAACTCTACTGTCTATAAGTTTGTTAGAATTACTTAGGGGGAATTTGGAGTATACACTCCAATTGAAGTATTGGAAATGTTTTAATTGAAAATAAGTGAATGTTTAAAGTTGTGCATTTGATTGAAAATAAACTGTGATAATTAAATAGTTTAAAAACTTAAAATATGTTAAAAAAAAAACATTAAGCATTTTGTTTGGTTTGGTTTGGTTTGGTTTTTCTCATCTTTCTAAATAATTTTTTAGGAAAAAAATTATCTAATTTCAGTTTGAAATAAAAAAAAATTATGAACTTTTAAAGTTTGCAATTTTAAGAGAAATTTAGTATGAAAGTTTTATTGGTTCGCTCCAATCAAACAATTTCAATTGTATTTCATTTTTTTCTTCAAAAGTAAACTTAGTTTTCACTATCCATATCTCTCACTTAACTTAAAAAGGGTGTGCTTGGTGTTCAGATTGAGTTTGGAATGAAATAAAATTTTTATTAAAAGTTTGTTAACTTTTCAAAAACTAGTTATAATTTTTGCTGATTTTTTCAGAAAAATAAAAAAAAAATCAGTCGTAAAGTACAATCTAGTTCAAAATAAAATGTAATACCAAATATAAGCTTAAATTTTAAAAATGTATAACTTTTTTATTTCAAGTTGAGAGAAGATGATTTTTTTAATTATATAAAATTCCAAAAGAAATGAAATAAGATCCATATTATTATTTTTTTTCTAAATACATTTTAAGTTTTATACTTTTTAACTTAAAATAGTTCGTTTTTAATGAAGTGCACAACTCTAAAATTTAACTTAACTCTAATAAAAATAACTTTAATCATTCAACTCAAGCAGAATAACCAAACAGTTTCTTAGAGAAATAAATAATAAAATTGATTTGCTTTGGAAGAAAAAAACAAAAAATATTTGGAGAACTTCAACTAAAGTGATCACTCCAAATGCTGTAGAAGTTTATGAATTGATTTTCACACACACATATGTATATATATATATATATATATTATATTCATACAGTTTATTTAAAATTTTTTATTGCAGGAAAAAAACAAAACAAAACAAAACTTAATTGGGCACAAGATTTTAAAGAGATTTCCTAATCCCATCTCCAAACACTACATAATGGATAAAATTAATTGGCCACGAGGGTTTCACTTTGAGATGTCCATCATCATTCATCCACGAGATTGTTCCCATCTCTTCATGTTGGGGATAAATGTAATCTCATATCAACTCTTTCTTTATTTTTATTATTATCTTACTTGGATATCTCTCTCTTTTCTATATAGCCAACCTCAACTTTCACCTTCTTTCTGTTTCCATGAGAAAACATAGTACTCCAATCAGTTTCCAATTTAAGACCCCATTTAGAATAGTATTTTTTTTACAACTTAATTTTAAAACTCTTAAATTTATTACATTTTTTTTTCTCTTTTTTATTTTTTAAAAATTTAAATTTTAAAAGTCTAAAACTTTTTTTTTCTGCAAATCGGAATCTGAAATATATATATAAATATACTTTTAATTTAAAATCATGAAAAATTGAACAGAATTTGTATTATTTTAGCAGTCTATCATTTTCTTTTTTTAAAATCAAAATATGAAAAAAAAAAAAATTTCTTTTTAACTTCAAGTCAAGAAAAATTAATCAAGATCTATGTTATATATTTTCTCATAACTTATTTTAATCTTTTACACTATTTCCTGGTGTCACATTTCATTTGTAATAAATTGAGCACCATGGATAGTGCATCAGGTCCCAAGAGATTTTCCCCCATATAAAAAGAAGTCAAAATTACAATTATGAGATTGAGAGCGCAATGCGTAGCGGGCTGGATGGAGGTCCCACCAAAAAAAAAAAAAAAAACTGAATAAAAAAGGAGGTTATAAGTTGTCAGAGCCAACGCCGCAACCAAAGAAAAAATAATAATAAAGAAAAACGACAAACTTCTAACAGATGCATTATTCATGATCGCCTCACGAGACCAAACCAGCTGACAATTTTTACATGTTGCCAGACAGTAAATGACTCTTTAATATTATTATTATTTTGCTTGATATGACCATATAATTGACAGAAAAATAACATATATCGTAATAACAAAGACCCAATATAGTAATTTCAGATTTTGTTTTAATTACGTTATATTTTTGTTTTTTTTTTATTACAATACATATTTCACTGAGAATGGAAGTCTTTTCTTATATAAATAAATAATAATTATTATAATAATGTTGGTGTTAATATGGTATAATTCGATGGAGGTGGTTTTTAAGTTGATATCATCTCTTCACCTATTTAAATGAATGAAAATGGTAGCATTTGTTTGCATATTTTAGAATCAACTTCCTTCAACCACTAGTTTGTAACGTACGTAATTATTGTAATAAATTAGTCCAAATAAGTTACACAAACAAAAAAAAAAAAAGAAAATTAATAGTATCATACCAATTAATTACCAAACCAAGAACTAATTGATTAGACAAGCAACTAAACACAACACAAAAGAAAAGTTGAAAGAAAAGTTGTCTGGATCTTTACGACCTTATCAAACACAACACATGAAATGATAAGCTCCGCTGCCCGGTTTGCAATTGCTATCTGTCTCTCTCTAAAAATTAGAGCATGGACGTAAAATCACCCCTAAAAAGCCATTCTGCTGTTTCTACCCACTCCCCTTTGCCTTTGCCTTTTTCTCTCTCAGTCACAAGTCACGAACTCCAAAAAGAGAAGAAAATAATATGTATATTATATATAAATATATTAAAAAGTATTCCAAAAAGGCAATTAAATCAATCCAAATATCCAGCTACGTGGCCCCACAACTCCTTCGCAGATTACTTTCCCTTTCCCTTTCCGTTTCTTTCTTCCTTCTTTCTCTCTCTGATCTTGGCTGCATCATCTTCATCTTCATCTTCGTGTGTGTGTGTGTGTGTGTATTCATATACATATACATGTATAAGCAACATTTCTTGTTTCTTTAAATTGTGTTTTGATTTTGTTTATTAGAATGGCAAAGAAAATCCCAAATATTAGACTGGTATTGTTATGGTACGTAGTTGTGGCGGTGGTTCAACTTGTGAATGTTGTTAAAGGCTCAGCAGGAAATAATGAGCTGCAGATTCAAATATGGCCTCTTCCTAAAGACGTCAGCCATGGTAGTAGCAGTAATGTTGTTCTGAGCATACCAAAGGATTTCCATGTCTCCACCAAATACGACGACGTTTCCGGCATTCTCCGCGACGCCTTCTCCAGACTCCTCTCCCTCATCCAACTCGATCACGTCGTTTATCCTCCTACCCACTTCCTTAACTCTTCTTCCTCCCTTCTTCAGGGATTGAACGTTGTCGTTTCTTCCACTGATCAAGAGGTATTCCCTACCCACATTTTCCTCTCTCTCTCTCCCTCTCTCTCTTTTTTTGTTTTTTTGGTTTTTTTCCTCCACTGCTTGTACTTTTTCTTATTTTTCTTCTCAATTAATTTTTTTTTAATGACAAACTAACATTTTGTCCTCAATTAAATTTGTGCATTTACAAGCAATATAGGTTATTGTTGATGTTGTTGCAGTTAAGATATGGAGTAGATGAGTGGTATAAGCTGTCAATTCCTTCACCTGCTCACTTGGGGAATCCTGTCTATGCATCTCTTGAGGTTTTTTTTTTTTTCATTAGCTAGCTTCGTTTGTTCCACCTACCGTTATCTTCCTTTCTACTTGTATATAATTTCATACGTTAATATTGCATTTTAGCCAATGTCAGAGTCTACATTTATGAACTACTTTTATCTATTATTTATTTTCTCTGACTTGATTGTACTTTGGTCTGATTCTTGTCCTTAATTATAAAGCTTCTTATTTGGAATATGGACATCCACACATAATACCTTATAACGTTAATCTAGCAGCAAAAACAATAATATTTACTAGTCCGGTAAAAGTAAAGGTACAGTTTCTACAGTAAGTTTTGCCTATTTCTACTTTAATTTGATGTATTGCCTAATAAAATGCTTATCAGGTTCCCAGTCTTCAGTATTCAAATTCTTCACAGTTCTACGACATAACTTGCATGATTAAGAGAGTTCACGTTGCCATTTGACTAGGAAAAACTGCCTCTTATAAATTCATGAAAGTTTTGGCAGAACATACAGTCTCTTTAGCTGCAGACATAGCAAGAAAACCAGCACCCATTTCAACTTCTTGGAGCCCGACAACAACAATGCTGACATCAGAGGTGACGGAACCTAGCCAGGAAATGAGCGAGTCATGAGACACTCTTCCTTGTCCAACATTCCATGTACCAGTCAAAATTTTCAAATTCTCTATCCTTGTATACAGAAACTCTTTGCCAGCCAACTCCGAACGCACTATACCATCAAGGGGTCCATGCGATGTGACATTCCATCCGCGTATACCAACATGGTTTGCCAAGGTGAATATATAACCTGCTCCTGCAGTCATTTTTATCACGGGACTGCTGTAAGCTACCCATCCTCCAAGCATATTACCCTCGAGGTCGAGCACCTGGATGGTACCACTTAGATAACCCACCCATATTCGCATACCAAAAGTACAAATTGTAAACCCAGTCCAAACCATACCGTCAATAGTCATCACCAGTGCTTCAGTTCTTTGATTATCATCTCCAAAGGCGCCCTTTGCTGCACTTGACGAACAGCATCAGCCGTTCCCATTTTAGCATTGCGTGACCGCTGGAAGAATCCAAAAGAATTTTGTGTTTTCTCTTTCTTCGACCCGGAAAGGACTTCCACAAAGATGTCCTGTACAGATGATATGTCCACTCGATTCTCCAGCTGACCATCTGTATTGAAAACTTTCAGTAACTCTCTCATACGAGAATCCCTGCAACATAACAACTAGTATAATAAATAAAATCTATTGCCTAGGATATGCCTACAATTACAAATATGCAAAACTTATAATTTCATGTGAAGCATTAATGTCCTCTTAAAATACAGGTGAACACATAAGGCACGAAGCACATATTCATCCAAAAATTACAAGAAACTTTTAATTTTCTTTCTTTTTCTTATTTCTTTTGGTTGGTACAAAGAATCACACAAAATATATATATATAGTTAAGAAAGAAACATCAACAGTCCTTGCCTTTGGCTGAGATACAAATTGCATGCTGATGACAAACCGAAGGCAATATGTAAAAGATTGAATTGACAATGACACTAATTATCAGATATAAGTCAAAAGGACTTCATATTTGAATCCAGGGAAAATATAACTTTACTTAAAAAAATGCACAAAATAAAACATATTGGAAGTAACAAAAAATAATATTGAGAATGTAGGCATACCAAAAGGCAAACGATAAATAGCCAGCACTCCAAACTTTTGCTCTAGTATTATCTGACAACAGGCATTTGACATCCGAATTTAATGTGTTACTATATCCATTTACGGCAACTTCGCTCCTTGGTCAATGAATGATCTCCCTATTAACATTGCAGCCATGGGCCTTTCTTCGGTGGTTAAAGAAAGAGATCTTTCAATAGCTTCCCAAGGCCATATTTTAATCACACCAGCCTCCGAACCGGACCACAGGTCTCCTGAATAAGAAAAGAAAAACAGAAAGCGTCAAGAAACTGTTGACATGGGTCAAGAAACAAGCTTCAGAAAATTATTGAACATGCATCTTTACATGAATAAGAAGGCACCAAGAACAGCATTTTTTCACTTTCCTTTATTTACTTTTCTTGGGTCATACGCGTTTGGCTTCAACTGTGCTAGTCTCTACTAATACATGAAAATTCCAGCCCTTTACATGTAATGTTCATAGTTGAGAAACACCAAGGACCTTTTGTTTTATTTTTATTTTTATTTTTTTAAAGATCTTCCTATATCTATATATAAACGCTAGTTTATCAAGAATACGCAAGAAAAGTATTTCGAATTGTTGATTTATTGCCAGAGATGGCTTAGAACAAATAATTCATTATCAAATGGATTTGTCCATTCTAATAATCCATCTGAGAGTTATCAGCATTTATCAAAGTTGTTCCTATCTAACAGAACACTATTGGATCAAATGACAAAGAAGTTGTTGAGAAAAAAGATGGAATGGTTGTTGCTATATGCTACAATAGCGAATCAATGGTTTAACTGAATAACTATATAAAATAGATTGACATTTCTCTTCGTCTCAGGTCAATAGATGTTCTCAATTGAAAGATCCCCTACTATGGATAATACATTTTCTGGTTGACCGACTAGTTCTAATTGTTTTGTTCTGAATCAAAGAAATCAACTAGGCGGTTTGGTATGGGTTTAATTGGAGTCCCACAGAGGATTTTGAATCCCTCGCCTTATTCATCCCCCCTTGGAATTCCTCCTACCAAATAACTATAAGTCCAAAAAAAAATCCATCCATCTAATATTTCAACATTTCCTCCCGAACAAACAAGGCCTAAAGTAAATTATTTTCTATTCAATGTAACTGCTCCAAAATCCAATTCCATTTAAAATTCTTAGCAACAAAACCAACATATCTAAAAACATAATGATAATCACAGCAATCAAGTAACAGAGAAAATTTCAAAAAAATCTTTCTTCTATTTCTCAGGTATTGCAAAATTTAATTCATTCGATTCTCATAGCAAAATGTAAACAAGCAACCAAACAAATAAAACTGACCATAAGCTGTGATAACAAGGGACAGTACGGGGGTTTTTGAGCCAGCCACGACAAGGCTTCCTTGAAAGCAACGCCATTTTCATCCATTCTCTAACACCTGATTCTCCCATCCCCATGCCCACTCCACACCATCCTCGCCCCCTCATCCGCCGCCAGACACAGAGCCGACGACGTCCCTACCGACACCTTGAACGGCACCGCGTCCTCGTGGTCATCGCCTTCCCCGGCGGCGGCGTAGATATCGGTCAGCTCCCACCGGCGGAGACCACACTCGGTGGCGGCCCAGAGATGCGAGCTCGTGGCGGCGATCGAGCGGAGGAAGCGGCCGATCTGAGTCTCCCGGAGCGGGTGAGGCCTCGCCTCCAGGCTGAACGGCCGGCGAGGGTGTACTGCGGCGCGAACAGGCAGGCGGAATATGCCGGAGCCGCCGCCTCGTGCGATGAACTCCGGGAGAGGATTCGGAAGATGAACGGCGTCGGTAGGGAAGGAATTGGAAGGTGGAGAATGGTGAGGGGTGAGGGAGAGCTTGCGGTCGAGGAATTGGGGCATGTAGTCGAGGCGCTTGGAGGCGGACTCCATGGAAGAAGAGTCGCCGTTCTTAAGGAGGTCTTGCTCGTCTTCGTCGTCATCGGAGGAGTCGACGAAGCGGCGGTCGGAACTGGAACGGAGATTGGTGGTGGTAGCGGAGCCGATGCCGGTGCCGGTGCCGGTGCTGGTGGCGGAGGTGAAGAGGCCGAAAACATCGTCGTTTGGGTCAGGTGGATCCATGGGAGAGAGGGAAGAGGATGATAGGGCGAGAAAATGTAGGCAAAAAGGAAATTACCACTGTATCTGTCTGTTTGTATATGACTCTTGGGCGTGAATATTACATTGAAAAATAAATAAACAAATAAAAGGGGAATGCGTGATAAAGACCTTTTAAGAAGTTACCTGTAATGTTTGATAATAGACAATAGTTAATCAAGTTTGAAATGGACGGTTAGAAAATCTTGTCACGTGATATCATTTTTTTTTTTAAATGGCTTTAAAATGGTCCCAGTAAAAAAGTGACTTTAATACGGGCGTATTTGTAATTTTATTTTTTACACATTGGTTTTTTTTTTTTTTTTTTATACAGTTTTGGGACGTTGAATTTCCATTTCTCACTCTCCCTCTCACCTTTCTTTTTTCTCTGCCAAACACAAACTTAGGATAGGTAGAGAGAGAGAGAGGAATTGCAGTTTGTAAAGCGAATGGAATCTCTGTTTACCTGCCATATAGCTTAGAGAGAAGAAGGCATGACATTCAAAAATAGAAGAAACCCTATTCTAAAAAAAATGATTCTAAAAAAAAAAAGGAATAAATATCCCCTAAAAAAAGAAAGAAAAAAAAAAAAGAGAAATATTTGTAAATTGACGAATAAGAAAATCAAATGGAGCATTCAAAGTAAACTATGAATTTTTATAATATAGACAAAGTAGTGGAAGTGTGGTTTTGAATGGAAATATTTCGTCAAATTATTAATAAATTGGGAATTGAAAATTTTTTTATGGGACCCAAGCCAAATAGAAGGATATATGTCCTTCATGAGTATTGTCATCGAGAAAGGGGTGTCCCCTACCCTTGGTCGTGATCCATGCAAAGGACGGAAAACGTCGATGACGAAGGTTGCGAAGTCGCGATTGTGATACGGAAGCCATGGTCACAACACCGTCGGCAGCAAAGGTTGTGAGGTCAAAACAGAGTGGATTGTAATTTGTGGGTCGCGACAATGCAGCCTCCATGGCATTGCTCCCGAGGCAGTAAGAACCCCCTCCCACGGTGGTTACTGGCTTTTCTTTTTTTCTTTTTTAATGGAAAATTTGTTTGTTTGGGTTAGGGAAGAAAAATCGTGCGGTTGTATGTAGCAGTGTTCACTTAAGCTTTTGTGCAACTCAAGTGTTCCTATATGTTTGATTTGATCTTGATGGCATACATTTTAGTAACTACAAATAGTATCTTTTAAATGGTCTGTATCACATATTCTCTCTAAAGAAAGTAAGACAAATACTTTAGGGAAAATCTTTGGTAAAACCCCATTTATATACCCTACCGGTAAAGTTTCATTTAAGACCGTTGAAATTTAATCCAATGAATAAAACTTAAACAGTGTACAAAAACAAAAATAAAGTTTGATTTATAGAATTTGTCGCTAAAAAATAAAAAATTAAATTCCTTATTTTTATTAATTTTTTAATTAAAAATAAAAATTCAAAATTGATCTATAGATTACAGGTAGGAGGGCCACCGGCGGAAGGTCGGCGAGTGGAGGGGGGCGCCACGTCTGATGGGGGCTTAGGGGGAGGGGCAATCGCCGATGGAGGCTTGGGGGAGGGAAGGTGGGGGATTTCGCCGTTTGGCGATTTTGTGGGAGGGAAGGGGGTGACAACCTATTGGGAGCTCTGGGGCGGGGGGATGATGGCGGCTCAGGGGTTGGGGTGCTGGCAATGGGGGCTTGAGTGAGGGGGGGTGGGGGGTGACGGCTCATGGCGGCTCGGGGGGTGGGGTGTTGGCCAATGGGGGCTTGAGTGATGGGGGTGGGGGTTCACCGTGTGTCTAGCGATTTCACAAGTGAGGGGTGATGGGGTCGCAAGTCTGAATCGTCACCTGTGGAGGGGCGATTTCGCTGTCACCAGAGGTGGAAGTCGCTGTCATAGGAGTCACCGGTGGAAGGGTTGGGGTTTTTTTTATTTTATTTTTTCTTTGATTTTTATTTTTCAATTTCTCAATTATGATACTATAAGCTAAGGTGCGTAATAGTAACCTACAAAAGTAAAAGCTCAATCATTAAAATACAACGAACTGTCTATAAAATGAGTTTTATCAATAGGGTATATAAAAAAGGGTTACACTACAGCTTTTCACAATAATTTTATAGGAAATAGGCTGTTGTAAAGACTCCTTTAAAATAATTACTAGTAGGTCTTGTTTTTAGACCGTTCATGTTGGATCTATTAAGTGAAATATTGCATGTGTCTGGTGATTATGGTATGCACTAGCTCATAATATAATAGACTAAAAAATATAACAAAATTGAAAAATACCCAGTATCCCATTATTCACCAACTGTTCTACCTTTCAATAACCACAAGCAGGGCTTCGTGGACAACCCCACCATCGCGTTGACCCACTGGCCTTGTTGTTCGGTTACAGCACAGATCATTGAGCAAAAAGTACAGCAGAGAAATATCCCGATGAAATGGCTACGACGAAACGATGAAGGGAATCCCGATGCCTACGATGCGATCTCCACGAATCCCAAGCCCGTGGAGCAAGGAGTTTCTCCGCCCTCTGCGGCACCCACCTCACCAAGAACATTGCTTAAGACAGAGAGAAGAAGAGGCACTGGCGGTGGGTCTTCCCATGGAAGCAGAAATGTCTCAGTCCGGCCTTTTTGGGCAAACCCAGTTGCCGATAGTGGGTTTTCCCTTCAAACAGGAGCTTCATGAACAACCCCACCACTGTCGTCGACTCACCGCCCTTGTCGTTCAAGTACAGTACAGATCGTCGAACATAAAGTATGACCAAGAAATATCCTAATGAAACAAAGTCGACGCTACAACGGAGGGAATCCCGATGCCTACTGACACCGTCTCCATCGATCCCAAGCCCACTAGGCAAGGAGTTGTCCTGACTCCTCCAAACCCTCTATGCGAGGCCCACCCTGATGCGGTGGCGACCTAGTCGCTGATGGTGGATCTCCCATTCGTTTTCTCAGAATTTTTTTAATCAAATCATATTAAAATTTTTTGTTGGAGAAAAAAAAAGTAAATCTCAAATAAAATGAAAGATTGATTTCATTCCTCACACGATCATTTTTAACTATTAGATGGATTACAACAAGTAGTTACTTTGAGGCTCTACCAGAGTCTTTTTCAATTTAACAATCACAAATGAATAATTCAGTTTTTGGTTTTCATTATTAACGTGTATGTTTCGTGTGTCATTTTTTGTTAAGAATTAAATAAAAGAGAAACGGTTGAGAAAGTTCTAAAATTTAAGGAAACTGATGTTACAAATTAAAATACGTATTGTGATAAGGTTTGAAATTAAAAGAAAAAAAAAGATGAGATTTATTGATTAACAAAAGATAGGATTCAGATTTTAAAAATAGATAAATATATGTATATACATATATACACACATAGATATTATATTTGTTTATGCCTAAGTTGGATCGTGTATAAATGAGGATCTTTTAACCAACCCCTCCACGACACATTTGAAATTATTACACTTTGGGAACGTGGAGTGGTGAAGCTCACGATGTTTGTTCGGGGAGGTTTTTTTTTTTTTTTTTTTTTACTTATTATTTATTTATTAATTATTTTTTTTTTTTAAGAAGAAGAAGAAGAAGAAGAAGAAGACCTTTGACCTTTAATTTACTAAAATTTGATTAAAGAAAATTCTAGAAATAAAAGGAGTTAGAGACTCAAATTATGCAAATCGTGTTTTGTCTCAATATGAATAACCGAATTTCTACTATTAGTTTTTTGTTTTTCTTTTTGTTTTTTTGTTTTTTTTTTTTGTTTTTTGGAAAAGAAATAAATAGAATTTTTGTATAAATTGTTGAAGAAATAGCACATTTAAAAAAATATTTAGAATAATTAATATCAAATAATAAATTTATCATGTAAATGATTGTTGTTTATATAATAAATTTTCTATTTACTTAATAAATTTATTATTTATTTTAAATATTTTAACATCTTATTATTTACTTAATTGTTTTCGTAAAAATATTGTTCGTTATAATTTTCCTACTTTTTTTTTTCAGAGCAAATACTATTAGCAGAATTTTGATGTGTTTTTTTTCCCTTTTTATTTTTGGTAAAGTATGTGAACATTTAAAAAATTTCTTTAGTAGAATATATATCAAAGAAAAGTTTCATTATATTTCTTTTAAATTTTTTTTTGCAATGTAAATATAATATTTTTTTAACGATCTAAAATGCTATTATCTTACTGCAGAAACGTATAATTTTTCCAAAATGATATTAGCAGATTTTAAAAAATATTTAGAATAAATAACTAGTAAATCAAGTAAATAGTATATTTGTTAACATGTTATTTACTTAATAAATTTACTATTTATCTAATATATTTTTATTTAATTGAAATATTTTAAGACCTTGTTATTTATTTTCAATTAATTTTATAAAAAAGCTATTTACTATAATTTCTCTCTTTGAATAATGGGTACCACATTTACTATTTTCTTTTTTAAATTCTCTTTATTCTTTTTTTCCCATCTTTCGGAACAACTCACTTTTTTATTTTCACTCCTAAAATCTCGTGACATTCGTCTTTTTCTTCCACTTTTCGTCCCTACCAAACGTAATGTTAATGAGAATGAGAGATGCTTACTAATCTGGAGGTTAATATATCAATAACTTTTTCAACCGAAAAAGGCATGTAAATACGATCACAAATTATCTTACAACTCAAACAAAACAAAACATATTTATTTTGTTATTTATTTATTTTATTTTTGTTGAAGGATTATTAGGATAATCTTGGAGTCCTAATTACTAAAAAAGGGAGTGAGATATATATTAAGAACAATAATAACAATAACAATATTTACGGAGAGTCGTTGATACTTACTATGTAGGCTTCATCAATTGTAAGAGTCTTCTAATGGGAATAAGGAGTTGAATAATATAGGTCTACCACTTCAGTATATATATATCTTCCTTGTTCTTGAATATTTTGGTCAAACCAACAATCTCATTGGTTCGTAAAAGTTGGTTGCATTTATTTTAATTTCATAAAAAAATAAAAAGGATTCTCTCTTTTGTAAGGGAGATTTGTAAGTCAATCCAACTCTATTCGTGTTAGTCAACAAACAATTATATATAAATCATTCCGATTTCATTTTATTTTTATTTTTTTTGCTGAAATAACATTTTCCTTTTACTGGGAATTAACTTTATTTATTGAAGAGTAATTGACCGAAATAATCTTTGAATTCTTTGAAATGTGACGATATGATCCTTTTTTTTTTTTTTGGTCGAGATAACCCTAAATTCCTATTTTTTTTGACCATTTCAATTCTTTTCGTCTGATTCCGTTAAAAAACTTACAGAATGATCATGTGAGAAGCACGTTTCTCTCCCCTCTCCTACCTCACCTCCTTAACAGATCCGATGCCGACACTAAAGCCAAAGCCCGTCTCCCTCCCTCCTTCCCCCCTCCCTCGCCAGTGTTGCGATCTGGGTTTACTCTCCCCCCTCCACAAGATCTACCCCCCGCACGATCTGAGTTTCCCACCCCCCCCACCCGGAGTTCGCCGATCTAGGTCCACCTCCTCCTCTATGTCTTAGTCACCGTCCACCCCCCTCCTAAGTGTTAGCCGATCTAGTCCCCCCTTCCCTACCTCTTCGCCGCCATCTGCCAACCAAGCCACCCCCTCTCCCCCCCGCGCGATTTGAGTTTTGCCCTCCCCCCCTGCAATGTCTGTTTTGCCCCCCTCAGAGTTCACCAATCTGGGTCCCCCCTCCTCTGCATCTTCACCGCCGTCTACCCCTCCCCCTCATAGTTTGCCGATCTGGTTCCCCCTCCCCTACATCTTCACCACGAACCGCTCACCACGAGCACCCCCCCCCCCCCCCCGAGTTCGCCAATCTAAGTCCTCCAGCCCCGTGGTGTCGTCGATCTTAAAGAGAGAGATATAAGGGAATTTTGTTTTTTTGTGTTATTATTTTTTTCATATTTATTAAATAAGTTATTATTAAATTACTAATATACCCTTTCTAATTAGATCACATGCATTGCACATGACACATTCTATTAGAAATTTAATGGATTTGGGTGGAAATGACCATAATGATGAACATATTAAAAGTTTAGGCTTTTCTCGCCCAAATAAGAATAATAATAATAAAACTGAAACTAAACCATCATCTTTTAAAAAGTTTAGGGACTATTCGGGCCAATTACTTTTTATTGAATAGAAAACATAATGGAGTGCGACCATTTGATCTAGAGGCATTGAGTTTGGAACGTTGATAGGGCTTTTGGAGAGGTTATGAATTCGATCTCAAATATATATCGAGTAATTATGGAATGAAATGGTATATATATGTTAAGAAAAAGTTAAGGTTAATACTTATTAGTCTTATTGAGTTTAAGATTAATGTTTTACGCAAAAAACTGAAAGATCCTAAATTTAACGTCAAATATTTTCATTTTGGAGTGGTAATACAATCATAATTTATTAGGTCCCCGTTTAGAGGAATGATTTACCTCGATTTGACCTATCCATGTGAATGGATCGTTTAAAAACACATTTGGCAACAAAAATTTTGGATAGACCATCTAAATGCTATGCTGAAAATAGCTATTTAGGTAAACTAAAGAAAAGTACCCCTCCTAAATTGGGGTTATTTCTTGCTTCAAATATGATTGGGATAATTCTTTCTTTACTTTTCTGTTTAGAGGGAAAGGGAAAAGAAAAACAAAATGAGCCCATGAAAATACGCCATCAAAAACTTCTAGGACATTAGGATTCGTGAGATTTATTAGAATTTTTTAAACAGATCCAAACACATTCAAATGTTTCTATTCAAATTGTGAATATATCCAAATACTATTCGGATGGCAATTCAAATCTTTTTATTCTAATGTTTTGTTAAACGGACTTTTAATAATGGAATAAAATAACGAATTGTTGAGTCGTTTATTTTTTGTTAGTTTTCGTTCTAAGTATTATTACTCATGACTTGTATTTATTACAAAACCCTAACACTCAAACAATCACACAAGAAATCTATTACTTAACAACTTTGTGGAAGACTAGGGAGTGAGGATAATGTTTCAATGAATCATGTTATGTGACATTAATTCTTATATTTGTCTTACCTATACAGGTATATAAAGTCACCTCTTGGGAACATATCTAGACAAGTACAATATATGAAAAATATCATCCTCAGAAGTTGACAAAGAGTAAATACCCTTATTTACTTAATTAGCCATTATAAATTTTTTTAAGAGAAGCCATAATATTAGAAATATACCAGAATATAGAAAATAAAATTTCAGAGAATATCTAATATTGTATATGTGTGTATATATATGTATATTATTTTTAAAAGATGAGAGAATAATTAGCATCGGGGAAAATTAATACATCCTAATTTGATTGACACCTGCTAACAATATATCCCATACTAAGTTCTCAACTTAATTTTATTAATAGAAAAACAAGAAACAACCATGATGGAAGTATTCAAAGGATAAAGATAATAACACCTAATAGCAAAAAGCTACTCAAATGAATAGTTGGTAACAATCCCACAGGGAAAAGCCTAGCCTAGACCTGCACCTCAGAGAATACCATCAGTTTAAAACATCTTTAGATAAAACCCAAAGGAAAAAACTCTAGAGCGGAAAAAAGAGTACATAAAACCTTGGCACTACTTGTAAAATCCCATAGTTGGACAATTTGCTAGTTGTATCATTGCAAATCATCTCAGGACAGATTGTTGACAGAACATGAGAACATATCAAATCTCCTTCAATTGTTTAAAATTTGAAACCAAACATATCAAAGCCCAGATGTTAAAAACAATTGTTGGAGTAAAATAGAAAGGATAAGAAAGAGAAATAAATAAATGGAAACCTTAGCACTCTGCCTTCTCATCAGATTTGGTGCCGAGTTAAAACATTACATATCAGATTTCACAAATATTAAACAAATTTGTTCACAAAAAATATATTAAAAACAATGCATTATAAACAGAATAAAATTTGGTAATATGACTATTCCAATTCCACAAAGAATATTAAGATAATATTAAGAATATTGATAAGAGATGTTCTTACCATGATGTATATATTTTGGAAAAGGACAAGTACACGTGTGAAATGGTGGCTATGATCTAGCTTACTCCGAGGATGTATCTTCTTTATTATTCTGAATCTTCTGATCCTGACCAGCCGTATCTTCTTCAGATCCTGAAATTATAAATAAGGCTTGAATTTCTCTATTTTCTTTTTATAAGTTTTTCAATATTTATTATTTTCTAGGTAAGCTGATACCGTTCCTGTGGGACTTGGTAGGGGTATTCTGGAATTGTAAGGTTTAAAGGACGATGAAGGCTTAAGGGACGTGTTTAGGAGTATAAGGATTTAGATAGGTAATTCAGTAACGGATAGGTTTGACGCCACTTGGAATCCACCAAGATAAGTCTTAATCTCGCCACTCAAGGAATCCACCAAGAGATAAGAGAAAGAAGAAACACAGAGGTATTCTCTGAAATTTTTAACTCTTCAAAATTGGCTCCCTTCCAAATCCGAAAATTACAACTTAAAAAAAAGACCCAAAGGCTGAAAACAACCTTTCAGATTCCAAAATGACACTAATTACATCCTTTAAGAAACACACTAATGACACTAATTATTTTAGCACACCAACAGCCACAATTAACTATACAAACTTAGAAACCAACAGCCACAATTGGCTGTAACATTGCACTTAATTGGCTGTAACATTGCACTTAAAACAAACATAAACTTAGCTAATTTAACTCCCACTTTAAATAGTTTTATTTCAGCCATAAAAGACACACTAAAACACTTGAAAACCCCAACACCACTTTGGCAACCCAAAAAAAACGCCCCCCAACAATTGTTCAACAAATTGCCTTCAATGCAGATTGAGACACATGAAAGACATGCATTGGATCACCCCCATGCAGCCCATGTACAAGCAAATCACTTCCATGGTCATCATAAGCTATATAAATAAATGTTGCATAAATAATTTACACTAATTAAATAAATTTCCAAAGGGATTTGAGCAAATTAAGTAGTATTGGCATCCCATTATAATTCTTATTTACCAAAGTCCCACTAAATAATTGTCACAAATATTCTTATATCAAACTTCAAAAAATATATATATATACATATATCATATTAATATCAAAGTTTTATGAAGGCGGGATAATGCATACCACAGTTTCTGAGATCGTCCCAAAGCTTTCTTATGCTCCTATTGAGATCACCCTCCCATAGCTCTTCCGTTGGTACGACACTTTCCAGAATTCGAAAAATGGAATCAATACCATAGATTGGAAGGAGGGGGTCTAGTTCTGTAATTATTAATTTGATCAACTTCGGGGTGTTTATAGTTCCATGAGAGAAGCTCCTCATCCCAGGGCATTCACTCAAAATTATTTTCTCAAAATTTGGAAATTGTAACTTATTAATTCCACTAAGAAAGCATTTAAGATTGGGTAAACAGTGAAGAGCTAAGATTTTCAATTGGTTGAAAACAATCTCGCTTTCTGCAGCTGATTCATCCTCCATCTGATCATTGACATGAATTACTTGTGTCATCTGATTGCATTTACTAATGAGAACTCTTCTGAGTTGGGCCAGACTTGTAGCTGTTGAGGAATTAAATAAACTTATCAACCCATGACATTTCCACACTTCAAGATCTGTTAAGTTTGTAGCCACAACCTGCGAAAAGATTATCAAATTTATTAGTATAAAGAAAAAACATTGTAAAGAGGATTTGTAATCTTGTATTCCCAAATTATTTTAGTCATCACAGTGTCAATATAAATGTAGCATTTTATATTTATAGATTTGTATCTTTTCTACAATACAGACTAAATACAAATCCCAGCAACAAAACTTTCATGAAATTCTTATAGCAAATAGTTTTTACATTTGTGTTTTCTCTCTATACTATGCCACTTTGGACCAAATCCTAATTAACAGCATACCAGAAGAAGCAAAATAAAATTGAATTACTTTCAAATTTCACTGAATGTAAAATAGTTAAGAAAGGATACCTTTTCATTGAACAGAGGTTGTTGGTCCTCCAACTCTCTTTTTTTATCGACAGCTTGCAGCGTCGGTATTGTTGATTCATGATAATTAGGAATAAATGTCCTCAATTCGTAACAACCCCATATGTTGAGCTTTAATAAGGAAGGGAATTCAATGCAATCTCCTTCACAAAACCTTTTGAGTTTTGGAAGATATTGAAGCTCAAGAGATTCAAGTTTAGGGAATGAGATGATGTTCTTCAACCTCCCATCTTCTCCTACTACTTTTGCGACTATCTGTTCCATGGCCTCACAATTTGATAAAGATAGCCTCTTAAGCTGAATAAGGCTTTCTACCATTGCAAAAGAGAAAATATACTGTACGTTGTTGTATTCAGAGATTCCCAGTTCTTGTAAATTTCTGAAACTCATTCCTGCAACTACCTGTAAAAATGAAATAGACTTTTCTTGGACTTTCTTTTGCTACATACGATGAACTCCACATTATTATTTGCTTCTCTGTTTGTTTCTTTGTTTAAAAACTTGCATTATTGTATGTTACTGCTTTTTCTTAATCGGGATGTATTTGTATTTGTAGAAAATTAATGCTTTAAATTTTGAACTTACCGATATCTTTTATATAACTTAACAAGAGAGAAATTTTTATCAATTTCTCTTGTGAAGGTTTGGAGGAAAGTCAAATTCCATGAAAAAGACGACATGTTGAAGGCTTTCAAACATAACTACACAAGTTGAAAAGTCACTGAGCAAAACAATAATAAGAATAATATAAAGATGACCTCAATTTTATGAAAAACTTGATTGAAACACAACACTATAGTTGGTTCTCTAAACAGATCGTTTAATATAAATTCGTACAAATTCAAAGAGAAACAAAACAATAAAAAATTGTCCAAACTATTGTAAACAAATATTTTTATCTTTATCTTTATCTTTATTTTTATTTTTAAAAATACATTTTTAGAGAAACCTTTGGGTAGTAAAAGCCAATTAATTTGTATTTGTCGAAAGATTAAATGCAGATTCAAGTTTAATTTACGAATTTTCATTTATATATGTGGGTTAATATGATAGCACTAAGCTCTAAGTTTGTCAAGGAAAATAAATGATTTCTTTTAAATAATTTGATTATTTATAAAAAATAAAAATAAAAAAATAGATGCAGAAGTTTATATATTAGAATAATTAATTTGAATAAAGAACAATGATGATATTCAATTACAATTTGGGCATGTGTTTGCTTACAAATCTGGGGAATGGAATCTTTCGATTTTGTCTCTTCTTTTTGTGACTAAAATTAGGGCAGTGCATGAAAACCGTCAATCTGCCCAAACCATCGCCCCCACCCCGCCCTAGTCAGTACATGTCCTTTCTTGGGTGGGTTTTCAACCCACCCATCTTCTTTGTTGGCGGGGATGATTTTAAGATTTTGATTAGCGAGCTGAACCCATATGCCCGTCAATTGTCCTTAGTATAAATTATATTATATAATATTTATATTTAACATTTTGACTTACGAGCCCTACTATTTACTATTACTATAATTTTTTTATTTTTGCTGAAATTAAAATGTTAATGACTTGCATACTAAAAATACTATAATAGTAATAGCAAACTATTCAAAAATATTCAACGTTTATTCACTATCTCTCTTGTTTCTCCTCGTCTCTTCATCCCTCATTCTCAAACTCTTAAGCATCAAGCTTCTGTACATGCGGATGGGTTTATATACATACATAGGATTACAAAATCTCCATGCCTTATTGTGTTATCTTTTATCTTTGCATCTTTTCAAGTTATTACCTACGGACGGTAATCAATTTTAAGTCTTAAGTTCATTACATATTTGAACATTTTTTTTCATTTTTTCATTTTTTCATGTTTTAATTCAATTCCTTTCTCTCTATTAAAAAAATTCTCTCAACATTCTCTACCCACCCGCCAATCCATCCATCGCTGTCTATCCTCATCCACCTCCAACCTGCCCAAACCATATATAGTTGGGCTCGTATGGGTTGAGATTTTGACAATTTTATTGTCTTTTAACCCGCCAAGCACCCACCCGTCACCCGCCGAACCCGCCCATGCACAGCCCTCTTCTATAGGATCACAGTTTTCTATGCTTAGCTGCTTAAGTTGTTGAAGGCTTTAATCAAACGTAGATATAGACAGTAAACCATTGCACCTTTCAGTTCTCAACTCTTGAAGATTCTCAAACATAACCTCCAAATATGACTTCATCAATTTTGTGAATGACTTAGTTGAAACACGGTATTGTCATTGGCTCTCTAGACAAACTATTTCATGAATATAAAATTCTTACAAATAAAAAAAAAAGTGCAAAAATTGTTCAACATTTACAAATGAAATATTTTATTCTTATATTTATTTTAGGAAAAAAAAGTTTAGAGAAACCTTTTGGTAGTAAAAATCAAGTTTATTTGTATTTTTCAATGGATTAAACACAGATTCAAGTTTTAATTATGATTTTCCATATGTATATGTTGTTAGTGCTGCGTGAACATGATAGTGGCATATATAGTGCCAGCTCCACGTTTAAAAAAAAATATATATTTCTTTTGTTGATTTATACTTTTCTATTTTTATTTTTTCAAAAAAAAAAAAAAAAAAAAAAAAAAAACAAAACAAAACAGCTTAAGAAGTTTATATATGGGATACGTAATTAATTTCAACAAAGAACAATCATGATATTCAATATAATATGCCTAGATATGTTAGTATAGTAAGTAATGCTAGTAATTTAGGCATGTGTTTTGGTTCATTATGGAAGCTTAATAAGGAGCATTATGTTTGCTCTTGCCTGATATTATATTCCGAAATAGAGAAATATTAATGAAGTTGATAGAAGAAATTAAAATAGGATCAGGCGAATAAGTTCGGTACTTAATAGTAATGATAATTTAGGGGGTGTTTGGTGTGTTAGTTTGAGTTGAAATATTTTAGTTGTAATAGTAAATTTTTTTGAATTTTCAGAAAAGACAAAAAATTTTTTGGGAAAAAGACAAAAACTTTTTAGGAAAAAGACAAAAAAAAAATTGAAATGAGTTTGAAATGGATGGTTTGTCATCCTCCCCCTTAATGAATTATATATACAGAAAAATGTATGATATAATAAGTTCAGTACCTCTTGTCGTTGACTGATGATCTTGTTGTTGAGTGTAGTTAATCTTTAAGGTTTTATTTGGCACGCGCCTATACACACATATATATATACAGAGAGAAAGAGCCCAGGATTGGAAAGTTAGAACTTCTTCTCTGTTCAAACTGGAATCATGAGTTCAAATAGGTGTTTTGTGGGAGAAAAAAATATATGGTAAAAAAAAAAAAAAACGGAAGGAATTTTATTTAATAATTCAATTTGAATTATATAGATCCAGATTGGGTATCTGACTACCCCAAGATATGTCTATAAACTTTTGCATAGGTTTTGTTTCTAACGACGTTTCTTTTATGAATTGATTTTTTTTTTTTTTTTGGTTTTTTTGTTAAGAATTGGTTAATGGTCAATCGATTATGTTTCGATCTATGTACAATCTTACAAGATATCTATCACATTCGATCGAACCAACCATTAGATTATAAAGAATAATTAGAGAAAGAAAGCCAAATGGAAATTAGTTAGGGAAAACTAAAGTAAGAAAAATAAGAAATTACCTCTTGGCTGAACAGAATTTCTTGAGCCATTCTTCTCTCTTCTACTTCTTCCACGGTAGTACTTGTTGAAGGTATGGACTTGGCGATGAATGTCATCAATTCAGGAAAATAAGTAATGTCTATTCTTAATAGTGATGGAAATTCAACAGTATAATAATCATCTGCTTGACACAACCCAAACCTTTTGAGTTTTGGAAGATTTTCAAGTTCAAGAGATTCAAGTTTGCGGAATATGATCTTCTTCGACTTTGTCTCCTCATGATCTCCTGCTTCTTTTGTGATTACTAATACCTCTTCTATAAGATCACACTCTACTATGCGTAGCTTCTTAAGCTGTTGAAGGCTTTCAACCGTAGCTAAAGCCCATACAGACAGCAAACTTTTGCACCCTCTAATATTAAACTCTTTTAGACTGCTAAGCACAACCTGCAAAAATGACTTCAATTTTGTGAATGACTTAATTGAAACACAATATTATCATTGGTTCTCTAAACAAATCATTTCAACATAATATTCTTACAAATTAAAAACAAAACAAAATTTCATGAATGAAATATTTTATTCTTATTTTCATTTAGAAAAAAAACTTAGAGAAACCTTTTGGTGGTAAAAACCAAATTTATTTCTATTTCTCGAAAGACTAAACGGAGATTCAAGTTGTAATTATGATTTTTCGTATTTTATGTTGCTAGTGCTGAATCAACTTGATAGTAGCATAAATAGTGCTAATCTCCACGTTTTAAACAAAATTTCTTTAATTGATATATAGTTTTCTACTTATTATTTTTTTTCAAAAAAAAAAATCAGCATCAGAAGTTTATTTACAAGATACGTAATTAATTTCAATAAAGAACATCAATGATATTCAATATAATATGCATACATATAAAAGTATAGTAAGTAATGCTAATACACAGAGTACTTGATTACGTTTTATTTCTTTTTCTACAAATCAACTGATTACGTTCTTTTTTTTTAATGTTTTTTTCTATGTGTAATCTTATAAGAGATCTATCACATTCAATCGAGCCTATCATTAAAAGATTGTAAAGAACAATTAGAGAATGAAAGCCAAATAGAAATTAGTGAGGGAAAACGAAGGTAAGAAAAATAAGAAATTACCTTTTGGCTAAATAGAATTTCTTGAGCCATTCTTCTCTCTTCTACTTCTTCCACGGTAGTACTTGTTGAAGGTATGGACTTGGCGATGAATGTCCTCAATTCAGGACAATTAATAATGTCTATTCTTAATAGTGATGGAAATTCAACAGTACAATGATCATCTGCTTGACACAACCCAAACCTTTTGAGTTTTGGAAGATCATAAAAATCAAGAGATTCAAGATTGGGGAATGTGATCTTCTTCGACTTTGTCTCCTCATGATCTACTGCTTCTTTTGTGATAACTAATACCACTTCTATGAGATCACAGTTCCCTATGCTTAGACTCTTAAGTTGTTGAAGGCTTTCAAACGTGGCTAAAGCGCATACAGATTGCAAACTTTTGCACGTTTGAATAGTCAATATTTGTAGATTGTTAAACACAACCTGCAAAGATGACTTTAATTTTGTGAATGACTTGATTGAAACACAATACTATCAATGGTTCCCTGAACAAATCATTTCAATATAAAATTCCTATGAATTAAAAACAAAAAAACAAAAAAACAAACAAAAAACAAAATGTACAAAAATTGGTCAAAATTTTGTGAATGAAATATTTTATTCTTATTTTTATTTAGAAAAAAAATTTAGAAAAACCTTTTGGCAGTAAAAACCAAATTTATTTGTATTTCTCTAAATATTAAACGCAGATTCAAGTTTTAATTATGATTTTTCGTATTTTATGTTGTTAGTGCTGAATCAACTTGATAGTAGCATAAACAGTGCTAATCTCCACGTTTAAAAAAAAAACATTCTTTAATTGATATAGACTTTTCTACTTATTATTTTTTTTTTCAAAAAAAAAAAAATCAGCATCAGAAGTTTATATCTGGGATAAGTAATTAATTTCAATACAGAACATTAATGACATTCAATATAATATGCATACATATAAAAGCATAGTAAGTAATGCTAATACGTAAAGTACTTGATAACGTTTTATTTCTTTTTCTACATGATCAGTTGATTACGCTTTTTTTTTATTTTATGTTTTTATCTATATGTAATCTTATAAGAGATTTATCACATTCAATTGAACCTATCATTAATAGGTTGTTAACAACAATTAGAGAATGAAAACCAAATGAATATTAATTAGTAAGGAAAACCAAAGTAAGAAAAATAAGAAATTACCTTTTGGCTGAACAAAATTTCATGAGCCATTCTTCTCTCTTCTACTTCTTCCACGGTACTACTTGTTGAAGGTATGGACTTGGCGATGAATGTCCTCAATTCAGGACAACGAGTAATGTCTATTCTTAATAGTGATGGAAATTCAACAGTATAATGATCATCTGCTTGACACAACCCAAACCTTTTGAGTTTTGGAAGATATTTAAGTTCAAGAGATTCAAGTTTGGCGAATGTGATCTTCTTTGACTTTGTCTCCTCATGATCTCCTGCTTCTTTTGTGATTACTAATACCTCTTCTAGGAGATCACACTTCCCTATGCTTAGCCTCTTAAGCTGTTGAAGGCCTTCAAACGTGGCTAAAGCGCATACAGATTGCAAACTTTTGCACGTTTGAATAGTCAACATTTGTAGATTGTTAAACACAACCTGAAAAGATGACTTTAATTTTGTGAATGACTTGATTGAAACACAATACTATCAATGATTCTCTGAACAAATCATTTCAATATAAAATTCCAATGAATTAAAAACAAAAAAACAAACAAACAAACAAAAAACAAAATGTACAAAAATTGTTCAAAATTTTGTGAATGAAATATTCTATTCTTATTTTTATTTAGGAAAAAAATTTAGAAAAACCTTTTGGTAGTAAAAATCAAATTTATTTGTATTTCCCTAAATATTAAACGCAGATTCAAGTTTTAATTATGATTTTTCGTATTTTATGCTGTTAGTGCTGAATCAACTTGATAGTAGCATAAATAGTGCTAATCTCCACGTTTTAAAAAAAATTTCTTTAATTGATATATAATTTTCTACTTATACTTTTTTTTTCCAAAAAAAAAAAAAATCAGCATTAGAAGTTTATATATGGGATAAGTAATTAATTTCAATACAGAACATTAATGATATTCAATATAATATGCATACATATAAAAGTATAGTAAGTAATGCTAACACGTAGAGTACTTGATTATGTTTTATTTCTTTTTCTACATGATCAATTGATTACGCTTTTTTTTTTTTTTTTATGTTTTTTATCTATGTGTAATCTTCTAAGAGATTTATCACATTCAATCGAACCTATCATTAATAGGTTGTTAACAACAATTAGAGAATGAAAACCAAATGAATATTAACTAGTAAGGAAAACGAAAGTAAGAAAAATAAGAAATTACCTTTTGGCTGAACAAAATTTCATGAGCCATTCTTCTCTCTTCTACTTCTTCCACGGTACTACTTGTTGAAGGTATGGACTTGGCGATGAATGTCCTCAATTCAGGACAATGAGCAATGTCTATTATTAATAGTGATGGAAATTCAACAGTATAATGATCATCTGCTTGACACAACCCAAACCTTTTGAGTTTTGGAAGATCATAAAAATCAAGAGATTCAAGATTGGGGAATGTGATCTTCTTCGACTTTGTCTCCTCATGATCTCCTGCTTCTTTTGTGATTACTAATACCTCTTCTATGAGATCACAGTTCCATATGCTTAGCCTCTTAAGCTGTTGAAGTCTTTCAAACGTGGTTAAAGCGCATACAGATTGCAAACTTTTGCACGATTGAATAGTCAACATTTGTAGATTGTTAAACACAACCTGCAAAGATGACTTTAATTTTGTGAATGACTTGATTGAAACACAATACTATCAATGATTCTCTGAACAAATCATTTCAATATAAAATTCCTATGAATTAAAAACAAAAAAACAATTAAACAAACAAAAAACAAAATGTACAAAAATTGTTCAAAATTTTGTGAATGAAATATTTTATTCTTATTTTTATTTAGAAAAAAAATTTAGAAAAACCTTTTGGCAGTAAAAACCAAATTTATTTGTATTTCCCTAAATATTAAACGCAGATTCAAGTTTTAATTATGATTTTTCGTATTTTATGCTGTTAGTGCTGAATCAACTTGATAGTAGCATAAATAGTGCTAATATCCACGTTTTAAAAAAATTTTCTTTAATTGATATATACTTTTCTACTTATACTTTTTTTTTTTCAAAAAAAAAAAATCAGCATCAGAAGTTTATATATGGGAGAAGTAATTAATTTCAATACAGAACATTAATGATATTCAATATAATATGCATACATATAAAAGTATAGTAAGTAATGCTAATACGTGGAGTACTTGATTATGTTTTATTTCTTTTTCTACAGGATCAGTTAATTACGTTTTTTTTTAAATGTTTTTATCTATGTGTAATCTTATAAGAGATTTATCACATTCAATCGAAAGTATCATTAATAGATTGTTAACAACAATTAGAGAATGAAAACCAAATGAAAATTAGTTAGTAAGGAAAACGAAAGTAAGAAAAATAAGAAATTACCTTTTGGCTGAACAAAATTTTATGAGCCATTCTTCTCTCTTCTACTTCTTCCACGGTAGCACTTGCTGAAGGTATGGACTTGGCGATGAATGTCCTCAATTCAGGACAATGAGTAATGTATATTCTTAATAGTGATGGAAATTCAACAGTATAATGATCATCTGCTTGACACAACCCAAACCTTTTGAGTTTTGGAAGATTTTCAAGTTCAAGAGATTCAAGTTTGCGGAATACGATCCTCTTCGACTTTGTCTCCTCATGATCTCCTGCTTCTTTTGTGATTACTAATACCTCTTCTATGAGATCACACTCTACTATGCGTAGCTTCTTAAGTTGTTGAAGGCTTTCAAACGTGACTAAAGCGCATACAGATTGCAAACTTTTGCACCCTCTAATATTAAACTCTTTTAGACAGCTAAACCCAACCTGCAAAAATGACTTCAGTTTTGTGAATGACTTAATTGAAACACAATATTATCATTGGTTCTTTAAACAAATCATTTCAACATAATATTCTTACAAATTAAAAACAAAACAAAATTTCATGAATGAAATATTTTATTCTTATTTTCATTTAGAAAAAAAACTTAGAGAAACCTTTTGGTGGTAAAAACCAAATTTATTTCTATTTCTTGAAAGACTAAACGGAGATTCAAGTTGTAATTATGATTTTTCGTATTTTATACTGCTAGTACTGAATCAACTTGATATTAGCATAAATAGTACTAATCTCCACGTTTAAAAAAAAATTTCTTTAATTGATATATACTTTTCTGCTTATTTTTTTTTTCAAGAAAAAAAAATCAGCATCAGAAGTTTATATGCAGGATACGTAATTAATTTCAATAAAGAACATCAATGATATTCAATATAATATGCATACATATAAAAGTATAGTAAGTAATGCTAATACGCAGAGTACTTGATTACGTTTTATTTCTTTTTCTACATGATCAATTGATTACGCCTTTTTTTTTTTTTATGTTTTTTATCTATGTGTAATCTTCTAAGAGATTTATCACATTCAATCGAACCTATCATTAATAGGTTGTTAACAACAATTAGAGAATGAAAACCAAATGAATATTAACTAGTAAGGAAAACGAAAGTAAGAAAAATAAGAAATTACCTTTTGGCTGAACAAAATTTCATGAGCCATTCTTCTCTCTTCTACTTCTTCCACGGTACTACTTGTTGAAGGTATGGACTTGGCGATGAATGTCCTCAATTCAGGACAACGAGCAATGTCTATTATTAATAGTGATGGAAATTCAACAGTATAATGATCATCTGCTTGACACAACCCAAACCTTTTGAGTTTTGGAAGAAATTTAAGTTCAAGAGATTCAATTTTAGGGAATGTGATCTTCTTCAACTTTGTCTCCTCATGATCTCCTGCTTCTTTTGTGATTACTAATACCTCTTCTATGAGATCACAGTTCCATATGCTTAGCCTCTTAAGATGTTGAAGTCTTTCAAACGTGGTTAAAGCGCATACAGATTGCAAACTTTTGCACGATTGAATAGTCAACATTTGTAGATTGTTAAACACAACCTGCAAAGATGACTTTAATTTTGTGAATGACTTGATTGAAACACAATACTATCAATGATTCTCTGAACAAATCATTTCAATATAAAATTCCTATGAATTAAAACAAAAAAACAATTAAACAAACAAAAAACAAAATGTACAAAAATTGTTCAAAATTTTGTGAATGAAATATTTTATTCTTATTTTTATTTAGAAAAAAAATTTAGAAAAACCTTTTGGCAGTAAAAACCAAATTTATTTGTATTTCCCTAAATATTAAACGCAGATTCAAGTTTTAATTATGATTTTTCGTATTTTATGCTGTTAGTGCTGAATCAACTTGATAGTAGCATAAATAGTGCTAATCTCCACGTTTTAAAAAAATTTTCTTTAATAGATATATACTTTTCTACTTATACTTTTTTTTTTTTTCAAAAAAAAAAATCAGCATCAGAAGTTTATATATGGGAGAAGTAATTAATTTCGATACAGAACATTAATGATATTCAATATAATATGCATACATACAAAAGTATAGTAAGTAATGCTAATACGTGGAGTACTTGATTATGTTTTATTTCTTTTTCTACAGGATCAGTTAATTACGTTTTTTTTTTAATGTTTTTATCTATGTGTAATCTTATAAGAGATTTATCACATTCAATCGAACCTATCATTAATAGATTGTTAACAACAATTAGAGAAGGAAAACCAAATGAAAATTAGTTAGTAAGGAAAACGAAAGTAAGAAAAATAAGAAATTACCTTTTGGCTGAACAAAATTTTATGAGCCATTCTTCTCTCTTCTACTTCTTCCACGGTAGCACTTTCTGAAGGTATGGACTTGGCGATGAATGTCCTCAATTCAGGACAACGAGTAATGTCTATTATTAATAGTGATGGAAATTCAACAGTATAATGATCATCTGCTTGACACAACCCAAACCTTTTGAGTTTTGGAAGATTTTTAAGTTCAAGAGATTCAAGTTTGCGGAATATGATCTTCTTCGACTTTTTCTCCTCATGATCTCCTGCTTCTTTTGTGATTACTAATACCTCTTCTATAAGATCACACTCTACTATGCGTAGCTTCTTAAGCTGTTGAAGGCTTTCAACCGTAGCTAAAGCCCATACAGACAGCAAACTTTTGCACCCTCTAATATTAAACTCTTTTAGACTGCTAAGCACAACCTGCAAAAATGACTTCAATTTTGTGAATGACTTAATTGAAACACAATACTATCAATGGTTCTCTGAACAAATCATTTCAATATAAAATTCCTATGAATTAAAAAAAAACAAACAAACAAACAAACAAACAAAAAACAAAACGTACAAAAATTGTTCAAAATTTTGTGAATGAAATATTTTATTCTTATTTTTTTTTAGAAAAAAATTTAGAAAAACCTTTTGGCAGTAAAAACCAAATTTATTTGTATTTCTCTAAATATTAAACGCAGATTCAAGTTTCAGTTATGATTTTTCGTATTTTATGCTGTTAGTGCTGAATCAACTTGATACTAGCATAAATAGTGCTAATCTCCACGTTTTAAAAATAAAATTCTTTAATTGATATATACTTTTCTACTTATTATTATTATTTTTTTAAAAAAATCAGCATCAGAAGTTTATATATGGGATAAGTAATTAATTTCAATACAAAACATAAATAATATTCAATATAATATGCATACATATAAAAGTATAGTAAGTAATGCAAATACGTAGAGTACTTGATTATGTTTTATTTCTTTTTCTACAGGATCAGTTAATTACGTTTTTTTTTTTAATGTTTTTATCTATATGTAATCTTATAAGAGATTTATCACATTCAATCGAACCTATCATTAATAGATTGTTAACAACAATTAGAGAATGAAAACCAAATGAAAATTAATTAGTAAGGGAAAATGAAAGTAAGAAAAACAAGAAATTACCTTTTGGCTAAACAAAATTTTATGAGCCATTCTTCTCTCTTCTACTTCTTCCACGGTAGTACTTGTTGAAGGTATGGACTTGGCGATGAATGTCCTCAAATCAGGACAACGAGTAATGTCTATTCTTAATAGTGATGGAAATTCAACAGTATAATGATCATCTGCTTGACACAACCCAAAGCTTTTGAGTTTTGGAAGATTTTCAAGTTCAAGAGATTCAAGTTTGCGGAATATGATCTTCTTCGACTTTTTCTCCTCATGATCTCCTGCTTCTTTTGTGATTACTAATACCTCTTCTATGAGATCACAGTCTACTATGCTTAGCCTCTTAAGCTGTTGAAGGCTTTCAAACGTGGCTAAAGTGTATACAGATTGCAAACTTTTGCATGTTCGAATAGTCAACATTTGTAGATTGTTAAACACAACCTGCAAAGATGACTTTAATTTTGTGAATGACTTGATTGAAACACAATACTATCAATGGTTCTCTAAACAAATCATTTCAATATAAAATTCTTACAAATTAAAAACAAAAAAACAAAAAACAAATGTACAAAAATTGTTCAAAATTTTGTGAAAGAAATATTTTATTCTTATTTTTATTTAAGGAAAGGAAATTCAGAGAAAATGTTTGGTGGTAAAAACTAGAACTATGCTTAGCTTCTTAAGTTGTTGAAGGCTTTCAAAAGTAGCTAAAGCCCACATAGACCGCAAGCTTTTGCACTCATTGATGATCAACTTTTGTAGATTATTATACACAGCTTGTAAAGATGACTTTAATTTTGTGAATGACTTAATTAAAACACAATACTATAATTGGTTCTCTAAACAAATCATTTCAATATAAATTCTTGCAGATTAAGTCAGAGAAAACAAATTAAACAAAATTAAAATTGTTCAGAATTTCGTAAATGAAATATTTTATTCTTACTTTTTTAATATATATTTTTAGAGAAACCTTTACGTAGTAAAAACCAATTTAATCTATATTTCTCGAAAGATTAAATGCATATTATTCAAGTTTTTATTATGATTTCTCTTTTCATTTCAATATGTAGATATGCTAGGTTAACATAGTAGTACTTAATCTCAAAGTTTTCCAAGGAGAAAATAATTTATTTCTTTTAATTGATTGTCTTATCTATTAAAAAAAATTAATAAAAAAATCAGTATATTTGAAGGTTAGATATTGGATACACAATTAATTTTAATAAAGAATCAATAAAATATGCATACATAAGTAGTAGGTAGTGTTAGTAATTTGGGCGGGCATGTGTTTGGGTTCTTATTCGGAAATAGAGAAATAATGACAATAATATAAAGAAGAAATTAGAATAGGAATGAATTAATAAAAATTAATAATGAAATAACGATGTTAAAAAGAGCGACAGGGGCTACCTTGTCGTTGAAGAGAGTCGGTCGTTCAAGTGACGTCGGCATAAAGCTTTCCAGGTTTTCCAGTTTAATAAGCTCCAGACACTCCAAGTCCCGAAAACTGCTTGCATATAATTCATTCACAATATGGCTAACACTTGGGATGGACTTAAAGCACATATCATCAGACTTTTTCCTCAACCTTCGAAAGCCATCCTCATATAATAGACTTCTATCCTTGGGATTGTTGACCCGCAACACTCTTGTTGATTCTTTGAAGGAAAATCCATAAAAATGTCCAATTTGAATGTGGTACCTTTCCAAATTCAGATGATTAAACATGTCTTCTGGCACAAAATTGACATCTGGTATCTCTATATGCAAAACTCTAAGCTTTCGCAGATCTTTTATTTCACTCGTAAGACTGGCATTAATTTCACCGACACCCTCCATATACAACTCTTCTAGCTGTACCAATCTTAAGATGACATTTGGTTCAATCACCTTAAGCTCTTCACAACCATTCAGATTTAACAATTGTAGACGGCTCAAGTTTCCTATTTCTTTCGGCAATGCCACCAGATCCTCGGAATCTGAAAGATCAAGAATCAACAAATTCTTCAGCTCTCCAATTATAGCTATGTCGACATCTCCTCCTTCCCAAATTCTCAAATGTAGTGCTTTGAGATTTTGAAGTGAACGAAAGGATGAAGCTAGCTTTTTTCCACCTTTAACATCCAAACGCAATGCTTTCAGCTCTTTGGTTTCTTCAAAGAATCTATCGGTAATTTCTAGGCCATCGATGGTCCTCAACATTAGAAACTTGAGCCTTGGACATGGCAGCCTTTCAGGAAGCCGATCATCATTAAAACCACCACCTCCAGGCACTGAAATTGCATACAACTCTTCGAAATTCTCCCTGTTCAAGCAATCTTCAACACGTTCATTCTCTCTGAGGCAATAAATGGGATTCTTCTCTAATTCGGAGGCAATTGATATGGCAACATCACGTATAACATCATGCACTCTTACTGTTCCAGGATCATCGCCATCCGACAACAAACAATAAGCTTTGAGGGTATAAACCAATGATTCCACCCTGTCACTTGCCTGTTTCAATGTACGAACATTTCTAAACAAGTCCAAAACCATAACATAACCCATCAGTTCCTGAAGAGACACATTTTCATCATCTTTATATACACTACAAATTAACAATAATGACTTTGCTTCATTTCCTAATTCATCGTAAACAGTCTTGAAACAGTTGTACATCTTCCCATAGATTAAACTTTCTCTGGACGATTGATTTAGTTGTAGCAAGGCATCTCTCCAGAATGACAAGCTCTTATTAATCTTTAACGCTCTTGCAATTGTCACAATGGCAAGAGGCAAGCCTCCACATTCTCCAATCACTTTAGTTGCTATGGATCTGAACTCAGAGTTTTCATCAACTACATCACCCACAATTCTGTTAAACAAATCCACTGCTTCTCCGTTGTTTAAACCCTTGATCTCTACAGTAGTCCTCTCATCAGCACCCATGGCCTCGCATACCTCTCGGGATCTAGAGGTCAGTATTATCTTGCATTCCTTGCTATCATCCTTAAAACGGATTCCAACTTGAGACAGGTCAAGCTGATCCTTCCAAACATCATCTAAAATTATAAGAATCTTCTGCTCCTTTTTTAAACTTTCTTCTAGTAGCTCTGCTCTGGAGGTTACGTCTTCTTTCTCGAACTTTAGACCTAACTGATCCGCGATCTGTTGTTGAATCCGCCCAGTTTCAGGATTTTGTGATACGACAGCCAATATTTGCTTGGTAAATAGATTGCCTTCCTTAGCTAGACGTGCAACTTCTTTGACGAGCATGGTTTTACCCATGCCACCAAAGCCACACAACCCAATCATTCTAACCTCAGGATTCCGCAAGGCCTCCATTATTTCCCTCAGAGTTTCGTCTCTCGTCTCAAACTTCTCAAAGTCTTTTTGCTCGAAAGAATGTTGTACAGCAGGACGGAAGGAAATATTGATGCCAAAAGTGTTCCCCATTTCGATCTCAAGTGCAATTTGCTCAGCCATCTCCTTTGCTTTCTTGCTCAACCGCCGCCGCAATGCCAAGTTTGGGAGGGGCCAACGACATGAACACCTCGCTCTTGTGTGGTCCGGATCAGGTTCTAGGAAATCCTTTGCCTCCTTGAATTTAGTTGTCGCATCCTTTTGCCAATCTTGGACATACCCCTTAATGGCATTTCCCTCGTTTTTGGCTTGTTCGGTGTCACTCTGAATCCTGCTTATGATAACATCTAGCTTTCCAACTTGGTTTTCGAGATTTTTTATTTTGTCGTTGTAGGAAAATAAATATTCTAGTTGATGGCCCACTGGTGCAAACATATAGTTAAAAACAGGTCCCAGAATTGCACCACCAATATTAGTAAGACAATCCATCACTAATATTATTTTTTCGATTTTGCTCGTTTGGTTGCCCTCTGAGAATGGTAAGAAATAGAAAACTATTAAAATGATGGACATCTCTCAACTTTTCTATAGCAAAAATTTTGTAATAAGAAAAGTCAGGAGTTATGGGTAATAAATAATAACCACATTTGTAGATAAAAGAAAAAGAAAAGGCTAGAATCAGAATAAAACCACAAGAAGGGAATGACACCGATATCGATACATGCATGTATTAAGGGGGACGGGATCAAAACTCCTTGGGCCCATATTATTTAATTAAGCTATAAAATTTTAGTTTAGTAAAAAGATTTGAGGTAGTGCACATTGAGAAGGGCAAAAAAATTTATTTATTTTATTGGAACAAGTTGGACAGTAAATTATTTAGGGATATATATATATATATATATATATATAAAAGAAAATAGCGTTAAGATAGTTGTTGGAAAAAATTGTTTAAATAGGGACAATTTGAGAAACATAATTTTAACCCTTGGGAAAAATATTTTTAAGGACTAAACTTAAAGAATTATATTAATTTAGAGTATTATCCAAAAAAAAATATTTAAGTAGTTGCACATTTGAGAGGAGCTGACAATTTAGATAGAAAATTAGTTTTTAGATACTATGAGAAAAAGTAGTTGAGAAAAAATATTACAATATAGGGGCTAGAAAATAAAGAAAAATAGGGGTGAAACAAAACAAAAAGAAGAAAAGGACCGAAACATGGACAAAAAATGAAAGTTAAAGATAATATTATTTTAGATGAATACAAGAAAAATATTTAAGTAACCGCAAATTAGAGAAAAGTTGGCAAATTATACGGAAAACTAAATAGAAATTAGTAATGAAATAGTAGTTGAGAAAAACTTTTCCAACACAGAAAAAGAAATAAAAAAATAAATAAAAAGTTGGAAGAACACACAAAAAAAGACCGACATATGAAAATTATGGGAGGTGAAAAACAATTTTAATTGAGAAGATTAGAAGAAAAATATTTAAGTAGTCACAAATTAAAGAAAAGTTGACAAATTATATTTAAAATTAATTAGGAGGAATTATGAAAAAATAGTAGTTCAGAGAACTGTATCAAAAAATGTCTGAGTAGGAAACATTTAAGAAAATTATTTTAGTTGGGAAATAAAAGTTCAAAGAAAAAGGATTAAAGAATACAAAGTAAAAAATATATATAGAAGAAATAAATAAAAAAATAACTTTCGTTTCCAAGGGTTTCGTTTTCCTCTCTCTCTCTCTCTTTTATATTTCTCATACATTAGGATTTTCTTTTTAATGGGACTTCCGCCGCCACCGCTAGCATGGCTGACGAGAGTGATCAGCGGTTCAATGGTATCGATGGGGATGGAGTCGGATGGTCCTAGTTGGGAGTTTCTTGACCAGATCAAACCCGATGTGTTTCTGACAATTTGAAATCTAGCGATGCCTTGGGGAATTGATAGTTGGTGCCCGATCTCTTACCTCTAATCGAGCTAACTGATTTATCTTGAGTTGTGACATGCGGCGGAGTGGTTATTTTACATGGGGCAAGAATTTAGTAGTCAATGTTATTTTATATTCACGTTTTGTTTTTAAGTTTTAGTTTTAATTGAATAATTAAGTAGGTAGTTCCCCTACCTCCGATTTGGTTTTATGTGTATGTTCTACTAGAGTTGTTTTCTAGCGGTAAATGTCTGATAGTTTCATTAGTACTATGGTTAGGCGGAGTTTGTTGCACTCTCAACGCTGCAAGTGACTGTCTATCAATCGATAGAGTATTCTATCGATTGTAGATGTCTTTTCAAAAACAACTTTGTACATTCACAATTATAGGATTACTGAGGAATTCAAGGAATTTTCCCGTTATTGGGTTTCGGCTTATCTTATTCTCATTGAGCTTTATCAGATTTTACCGATGGAATTAATCTTAGTCGAAGATTGTGTCTCTTGTACGATCGGATTGTTTTATCTTTGATCTTGATGTTTGTATACAGTTTTAATTTAAATGATAATTTTCCTTAAAAATAATGAAAAGTAGAAAATAAATTTAAAAAAAAAAAAAGGAACAACAAGTGGGCGAAAAGTGGAGGGGAATGAAATGTGTCTTTGCCTCTTTAACATTTGTAATTGTAGGGGAAAAAAATATTTGAGTAGTGATACATTTGGGAACTACTCTACATTAGATCAATAATTACAAATGGTAATTACAAATGTTAAAAAGAATTTCCTTGAATTACAAATGGTAATTACATTAAAACACATGAGTAATTACAATTTGTAATTACCAGAATGAGATGGGGCGTCGTCTAAATAAACTAAAAAATTTAAGTAGAGAAAAACTTTTCCAATACAGAAAAAGAAACAAAAAAAATAAAGAAAAGGATAGAAGCTAAATTTGGCAGGGCTATTAAGGAAAAAAAATTCTATGGGCGATATTTCAAAAAGTTATATTATAGAGGAATAAAAGAAAAAAAAATTAAGTAGCACACATTTGAGTTGAGTTGGTAAATAAGATAGAATATTAATTATTAGGTATTATGAGAAAGTAATAATTGAGGAGCACGCATGAAAAAACATGAAACCACATTTGAAAACCAATGTTATTTTAGACGACTGCAAGAAAAAATATCTAAGTAGTCACACATTTGAGAGGAGTTGGACTTCTTTACGTTCCCACACACCTTTTTTTTTTTTTGGGTCTCTAATGGTTCATGCTTTTAGTTTATATATATAAGTATGATTTACGCTTTTCTTTTTTTTATTTTTCTTTATTATTATTATTATTATTATTATTTTGTCTCTAATGGTTCATGCCTTTAGTTTATATAGACAGAGGGGTAAAACCGTCAATCGACAAAAATAAAGGTAAAACTGATAGTTCACTGTAGCTAAAAAACCGGCTGACTACCTTTAAAGGGCAGGAGTGTAATTTTACTGTGCGTGAACAGTAAAGGTACACTCCTTTAGTATATATGTAATATATAATATATAATATATAATATATAAGTTTGGTTTATGCTATTCGTTAATTACTATTTGAATTCCCTCATTTTCTTTTTCAGTTTTCTTTTTAAATTTTATTTTCTTATTTTTTTTAATTTTAGGATAATATTATTCGTACACCACATTTTACTTTAATAAAGTTGTGCAAATAACCTTTTTAATGCACATGTTTTGAATTTTTGTCCCACTTAATTATTGGACGGATTTTTTTACCAATGATTTATTACTTTTTACTCTCTCTCTCCCTCGTGCTCTCTACCGATCTCTCTCTCTCCTATCTCTTTCTCTCCTAATGGTAGGCAGCGACACCGATGAGGGCATCATGCTTTCTCTATCCCCCACCCTCTCTCTTCCCTTCTCTGTGATATCTACCATCTTTGTCACACCGCGTCTCTACCTCGCGAACTCCGCTGCCGCATGCCACGATTGCTACGACATCCACAGCCGAATCTTCTTTCTCCGGCTACCTTAAGGTGGTGTGGGGAGGGGATAAAAATTAGGGTTTGCTCAAATTGGGGATTTTTCATACTTGGGGGTTAAGGAGTTTTCTAAAAAATAATTAAATTTTGTTTTATTTGTTTTAGTTATTTCAATTTATTTTTCTATTTAATAAAACTTTATTTATGATTTTAGTTATGAAATAAATTTATTAAAGGAAGTGATATTGTTATGCTAATTATTTTTATTTTTGTATGTTTTTTTTGTTAATAAATTTAAAAAATAATATATTAAATAATGAAGAAAAATGCCAACGAGTATTCTACTAAAATACAAGGAGTATTCTATAAGAATACTAAAAGTATTCTACTAAAATACTTTCCAATGAGGGGAGACCAATACAGGTTATAGATGACCATGTAGAATATAAAAAACCATTGTAGTAGAATACCAAAAGGAATTATGATAGAATACCAATAGACTCTGATAATCTAATGTAAAAAATTTGGTTGATTAAACCAAAAACAAAAAACAAAAACAAAAACAAAAACAAAAAAAAAAATAAAAAACAAAAGAACACCAAAATATAATGTGATAATTTGATTAGACTATGAAAAGTATTCAAGTAGATTATCAAAAAGTATTGACTTCCTTCCTGTGACGAGGGTCTCTCTCCAATCATAGAGATTTGAGTGTACGTAAATAAAAAGGAGTTGGTCCCCTTTTGGCTGGTTATTTTTTAATCTTTCGTTGTGCTATTGTGTGTGTTTGTGAGTTTTTTTGAGTAGGTCCCTATTAAATATTGATCCTAAATGACTAGACTTCGTAAATTTAATGAAAACACGCAATATTTTATTTAAAAGAGTGATAAGTCAGTCTGATAATTGAACCAAAAAAAAAAAGTTTAAAAGGAGTAATAAATATTAATAGTATATTCTGGAATATGTATACATGTTAAAAAAAATTTTAAATAAGCAAACAAAGTACGTTTTTATTGTTGTCTAATTGTTCAACCTGAAGGCATTTTTAAGGTTGAAATAATTCTCATTGAATCAAAATATGATGTCTGATCCTAACTGATAGAGATGTATAGAGAAACTCTCTAATATTCGTGGTAAGACTAAGGTCTGAGACAATTTAAAAATCGATTGACTGACATTCTCACCAAAACTGTCCCAAATTAAGTGTTTTTGGCAAATTGAGAATGTGTTATCTCATCGATAAATAAACTTGAGTGAGGGTGTTGAGATCGTGGAAAACGTGTCTTTTCTAAATTAGGAAATGGAGTAATAGCTGTATGCCTGGAAACATTTGTTGCCTTAGATAGCAATTTTGTGAGAATCAATCCCCAATTTCATGTAAACAGACTCAAGATAGTTTCCTTTTATTTTTAGGCTATTTTCTTGCTTCTTCCTTGACAAATACAGAGTTGTGCATAGCAGCTTTGTGTCTCTTCAGTGGGCGGAACACATCGTTAATTTACACACACACACACACACACACATATAATATGCGCTTAGGCTAAAGTTCTTCAGGAGAATCGAAACGCCAGCAACGTGGCGGATGGAGGACAACTCATGGCTGTCAATGGGCTGGTGGGTAGCTGGAAAAGGCAGTGAAGTAAGAATTTTGGCGGAGAAAAAAATGTAGAGAAAAAAAAAAAAAAGTAGAAAACCGGGTATATGAGGTGGAAAGGAATTTGACGGGTGGCATTTAGTAAATAGGTAATATTTTGTAAGGACAAAAACATTGCCCCAATTTAATTGTATAAGTAATACTGTTGAAAAATCAAAGTGAGCAAAAATTGTTCTTGAAACCACATAGTAAGTGCAATGATGTTGGTTGTAACACATAGATGGTTGGAGGGTAAAGTGTGCATATTTAGCAATGGATGAAGTTAAATTTCGTGGATTGGGGTAAGCAGATAAGATGGTAGAAAAAAAAATTAAATATTTAGTCTAGACAAATAAGACATCATTATAATTCTACCCTATGAACAAAAAATAATCAAATTAATCCGTAAGTTGCCCCAATTTATTTGTATAAGTAATACTGTTGATTCAATATTAAAAGTAACACTTTGGAGCATGTACTCAGTATGACAATGAAAAATTTTGTTGTTTGAAAAGATAGAGTTATTTCATTATGAAAATTAGACGGCTTTTGAATATGTAAAAAAAGTTTTCATATTCAAAAAAAAGAAAGAGTCAAAAATTTGTTTTAAAAGTCATATTAATTTCAAGAAGAAAAGAAATTGTATTAGAAATGGTGGTACATTCACGAAAGATAAAGAGAAGCTGAAAAAATCTTATAAAATGGTACTGTATGTAGGCCCTTTTTGTCTAGTATTTTCATTTTAGGAATGGATGGAAAAATGGATAAAACAGTGTTTTTGCTTGACTTATTCCACCATTATTCACTATTTGAAAAAAGGGTGGACATCATATTCTCAAACTTAAATTGTACTGTACCATTTAAGAATTAAATTGTAACAATCTGGAACTCTTCCCCCAATTGTAATATTGTCAACATATTTACTTATAATATTGAAAATTAGATGACTTTAGAAAATCATTTGGGATGTTTTTGTATCTTAGTAGGAAAATTTATTAACACATCTAAACATAATCATCACATAGAAATGAAATAAATTTCTCATTCAAAACATGAAAATTTTCCAAGTTGGGTATAATGCTCAAATTAAAAAATGAGAGAATTTATTGAATGAAATGAGGAAGTCATTTATATTGAGAATGAGATGGTGATTGATTAATGTATAAAAAAATATCATATGGAAAATGAAAAAGATTCTAAAATGATATTTGATTGTGTAGTCTTGAATTTAAAAAATGAAAGAGTTTTATATTTAAGTTGAGAGAAGAGTAGTATAATAGATATTTGGCAAAATTAGCTTATTCGGGAAATGAGTATCCCAAAATGGCTATTTTTTTTTTTGTGTGAAATTAGAGAATCATTCCATATTGAGAATGAGATAGTGTTTGAAAGTGTAAATAAAAAAAATAAAAAAATAAAAAAAAACTTTTGAAAATAAAAAATAATATAAAATGATGTATAATTGCATTTGAAAAATGAAAGGGTTTCATTTTTGAAGTGGAGGGAAGAAACATTTTTAGGAAAATTTTCACTCGTATGTGAAATGAGTATCCCAAACAAACAGAGTATCATATTTCTCCATATTGAAAATAAATATGCGATCAAATTAGGTACATAATTTTCAGTTAAATAATGATAAGCAACCATATTTAAACTTTAGTAAATCTTACTATTCAATATAAATTAAATTGTTTTATTATTTTAATGGCTATTTGAAATCAGAACTTGAAAATGAAAATAAACTATATCACAACCAGAGTTAATGGGTGGGGAGAATAACGCCAACGATACAGATAGAGAAAAAACGAGAAAAGATTTTAGCTTTTTAATTTATCTTGAATGATGATGTATAATTTACAGCCTTCATAAAAAATTTTATCAACCTCTGCCAATAGGTGTGAGAATTTATATTCGTGGAGGCAAAGTAGTCTAATTGATTGTTGCTAGGACAGCACAAAATGGTAGATATTATGAACATAGGAGATTGAGGTGAAAGGAAATGATAATTAAAAAAAAAAAAAAAAACATAGTGAAAATAATGTTTAGTTGCTTGGAATGTGCGCAGATATGAAGTTGGACGAACACGTAATGCAGACCAGTACACAATGAATAAAAAGAAAAGAAAAGTAACAGCTGTAGTTGTAGGTTATACATTGTAAATTCTATAAGTTAATGTAACAAAACTAATACGACATAAACTAGAAAACAATGATAATTTATAGAGACAAGTAGACTTCCATCTGTTAGGTTTTTTTTTGTATATTGAAATTTATGGCAACTTTATTAAAAAAATCAAAAACAATATTTTATTAGCTAGCTTTAGGAGTTAGTATGTTTTTGAAGATGTGTCTAGCTGCTTATTGAGAAAGTTGCTTGTTTTGAAAATTGGGTAAGTTACTTGCTTTGACAAAAATCAAGGATGATTGGGTGCATTAAATTGGAGATTGTCTTGGGATTTCGTTTAAAAGGAGATTTCTAATTTGAGTAGGTTTTCTTATCCTATTAAATTAGAAATTCAAACTACCCCAAAAAGAAAAGAATCTAGCATTTGAAATCTGGAAAGTTAGAAGATTTTATTTATGGAGTTTCTTGAATGTTTTTCATGATTTATTAGTAGCAATTATGAATGAAAGTTAACTTGGATTATGAAGGAAATTTTCATATCTGAATTTCAAAAAGTTTCCGAAAGTGTTGTAACAGATAATGAAATACTTTGAAATTTAAATTATTTTTAATCCCAGATTTTTTGATGTTTTTGCGTGATTGCTTATTTATTGTCTCAGAAATAGATTATGTTGTGTGAGCTTAGAGAATCATCATAGTACTTTGAGACCTTTTGAAGCTATTGCATTCTTATGTCTTTCCGGAGAAAGATTTAAAGTCTTCGGGAGAAGGCATTAGCGGTTGAAGGGAGTTCAACATAGCTAATGAGGGGATCACATAGAATAGATTCATTGACTTGGTTCAAGATGACCGGCGGCAACAAGGAAAGGGAGTTTTCGGTTTGTAAAAGTCCATTCGTGCTTGTAACCATTTGACAGTTAGTGGATTATTACCGTCTGAGCATGGCCTCAAGGATTAGGATAACCGAACCTCATAAGAATTGCTTGTGTTTATTCATTTACTTTGCTTACGGTAATTGAATTAATTTGGAAAATTAACTAACCTTGGTAAATAGGTAAAAACAAATCTTACACCATCGTACTATAAATCCGAATTCCCCACCTCTGTTTACCTCTGCCCCGGCACCTTACTAGATCAAAAGCCCTAATTCGTAACCCCCTCCAACCAAAAATCAGCCCTTAACCTTGTTATACCACCTCAAACCCAGGTGTTGTCTATTGTCTGAGGGGTTGTTTTCCTCTCTTTCTATGTTAGTTCTCTTTTTTGTTGTGGTTGAATGAAATCAATCTTTTAGCCACATAAATTTAATTTAAAAAAAAAAAAAAAGTGGACAACACTCCCTAATATGACATTCTTCTTTTTAACATTTTTTTTAAAATTTCATTCTCTCGATTTTTACTAGGTTTCCCTCTGACACCGGTTTCTTTTTTCCTCTTTGTCCTCTGTTCCTTCTCAAGTGTTGGATTTCATACCTAAGGCCAAGATTGGAGTGGAGTTTTTGTTCTTCAAATTGGATGTGGAGGACCTAAGTAATGCCCATAGATTAATGCTATAATTATATGAAATCTTAATAATGTTTTAATTTACCGATCAGTCTCAAAAGCTTAAGTTGTTAGGAGGAGGTATGCTAATAATAGTTTTATATTCTAACAAATGTTGACATCTACATGTCGAACTTGATTTCTCTTTACGTTATTGTCGTGGTAAAACAGATACTCCAGTTGATGGCTCACCGACTACAACTGTGTAGTTCAAAATAGTTCTGAAAATTACACAATCAATGGCAATAAGGCACTCTATCACCTTATTGTTATTTTAATTTTTCAAACAGATAGTCACAATTGTTCTTTTAATTTTACGGTTTTTAGGTGTGCATGGTTGTGAAATAAGAAGAGTGATAGTAAGATCAAAAGCTAATGCAAAAGGAAATTCAACAACATTCGAAAACTGAACAAGAAAATAATCGAATAGAGAAGAACAAGTAAAGTGTGATACTTACAAACAAAGGAATTGAAAAGCAACTTGATGAAGAGCGGAAAGTTTTCCTAAAAGAAAAAGGAAAAAAAATGTTCACTTTGGCTATTATATGGAGATGTATTATACTATCAAGTAACTAGAAAACGAAGACTAAAACTCATGCATATGATCAGGGGTCAACCATTTTCTTTTTAATTATAATGTCAATAATTGACTTCTATTAAAAAGGTATACAGTTATGTTGTCTCCGAACTCTTTTTCTTGATTGATCAATCCTAGTTAAACTTATTAAAAAAAAATACAAATCGATCGTTTCCATTAATTTTTAACACAATAAGTAGCATATACTCAGTGAAAAAAAAAAAATATCATAATGTATTCGAGGCCAAATAACCCTAAAAAAAATTTTTAACTTCTTCAGTGAAAAGAAAAAAAAAAATCCTTTTTGACAATAAAAAAGAATAATATTAAACATATATCTGACATCTCATGGTCGGTACTTTTGGCCAACAAAAGACCTCGACACGTATACGACTAGCAGTCCATGAAAGCCGCCAAAATATATTCATTTCTTTGATCCCTCACTGTCGCGACATCTTCCGTAATAACCTCAGTTAATAAAAGCATTATTTTGTACCTTTTTACTACATTAAGGGATCGATCAATCAAGATAAAAAAAGTTGGAGGATCAAACAATAATATCATAATGTATTCGAGGACGAACAACATATTTGTCTCTACCAATCAAAAACTAATTGAAGCAATTATAATTATTTTAATAACTTGCAGTCATTAAAATATAAAAAAAAAAAAATAACACATGTTACGGCCATTTTTTTAAGTACCTGCCAAAATTTTCCAATATTAAATGAGAGGTAAACCAAAAACAAGAAGTCAAAGATTTCAAATTTTGTTTAGAGACGTGTAAAATATAAAACAAAGCTGTACAAATCAAAAATAGAGAAAGAAGATAAAGAGTTGATAAAAAAAGGCATGGGCATATAGCTGTTATTGAAATTCACCGAAGACCCAATTCAAAAACGAAAAGAAGAAGGAAAATATTTGAATTTCTAAAAGGAACAGAGGATCCACCAAATGAAAAAATAAAAAATAAAAAATAAAAAGAACAAAAAGAAACTAAAGAAATAAAGCATGTACGTTAACGTACTAATGGATTTTTTCTTTTTGTCAGAGGTAATTTTATATGGTTTAATTTAGGACACCAAATTTTACAAACTAAATAAGCTGATAAGTTAAAATATGTAGAGGAAAATGAAAATGAAAATGAAAAGGAAAAAAAAAAAAAAAAAGAAAGAAAGAAAGAAAGAAAGAGAAGATCACCTTGATGAAGAGAGTAGTTGTTCTCTTTTCGTGAAGAAGTTCTAGATGCTGATGAAAGCACAAGTATCTCACACTTCTTCTTTGAAAAAAAAAAAAAAAGTTAGATGTAAATTTGGTGAATTTGTAAATAATAATTGCCAGGTAAGAAAAATGAATTTTCACTTTCTTTTTTTTTTTTTTTTTTTTCAAAAGAAGAAGAAGAAGAAAAAGGGGGATTGAAGCTTGAAGGTTTGTGGAATCGCAGGAGTGTGCTTTTTTTCTTGAGCTTGCACAATATCACTGTTTAGTTTTTCTTCTTCTCATTTTTGTTTCTTAAAGATACAAACTGGTGATTTTGGGAATCAGGTAAACAGGCAAAAAAAAAAAAGAAAAAGTAAAAGTAAAAAAAGTAGTACAAATCAAAAATAGATAAAACACACTGAACTTCACAAAAAAGCATTCACAAATTCTTCGCAAACGAAGGCAAAAGATAAATATATATATGTGTGTATATATATATATGTATATTTTTTAACTGACTGATCATGCTACCATCAAGATCATGCTACCATCAAGATGAGAGGTTACAAAACAAAACAAAACAAAACAATTATTATTATTTTTTTCCTGGTTTGTTATTTCAAACATGTAAAAATAAAGCAAAGTCAAACAAAATTATTACAAGAGGCTGAAAATAAAAAGGACAAATTACACATTTTCTCCTTGAATTTTAGGTCTTATCATAAAATACCCCCGAATTTAATTTGTTACATTTTCCCCTTGAAGTCTGGAAAAGTTTGAGAATTTTCCCTCTCAATTAAATTTTTGACAAAAAAAATACATCTAACACCCGTTGGAAGCATTAGTTTGAGATATTAAGTATAGAATCATGAAATGACAAACATTGGTAACACTCCTAACACTTGTTACATTTATTAAATGTGAACTAACGAAGTTACCTATAAGAGAGCAAGATGAAAAAAAAAATGATAATCAACCCTAATCAAGCCTAAATATTTACTTTTATAGCTTGATTATAAGTATTACACATTTAATTGCTTCAAACGAGTGTTATGTGTATTTTTTTTGTCAAAAAATTAATTGAGGGGGAAAATTCGTTAAGTTTTCCAAAGTTCAGGGGGGGAATGTTAAAATTAAAATTCGAGAGACATTTTGTGACAATACTTAAAGTTTGAGGGGAAAAAATGTAATTTGTCCAAATAAAAAATAAGAAAGAAGCAGAAAGCTAGGGATGGAGAAACTTTCAAAGTGTTTTGATCTTTCAAAAAATAAACACAAAAGATTTTAATTGAAGCTTCAGCTTGTGGGGTGTAAAATCGTGGTAAGAGACTCCATTATGTTATTGTTATTTTATTTTTTAAATAGATCAGCCACAATTATCCATTCAATTTCAAGTTTTATCGGTGTGCATGGCTGTGAGTAGTAGAACCAAAAAAAAAAAAAAAAATCAAAAGCCATTGTAAAATGAGATCCAACAACATTCAAAAACTGAACGAAATAATTCAACAAAAAAGAACAAATAGAGTGCGATACTTACAATCAGAAGACTTGAAAAGCAACTTGACGAAGATAAGAAAGTTCTCCTTAAAAAAAATGTTGTTTTACCAAAATGCCCACACAATTATTTTCATGTGATGTAAGATTGTGAAAAATTAAATGTCAGTTAATAAGAATTATCATTTTGCACCTTTATAACACATTGGGGATCGATCATTCAAGAAAAAAAAAATTAGAGGACCGAATGGAGCCTCATAAAAGAATTTTTATTGATCGATCAATAAAGCATGTATGAACTAAAGGATTTTTTTCTTTTTGTATGAATTTATTTACTTATTTACTTTAATAAATAACACCAACCAAAAGGTACAAACTTAATATGCAGATAAGTTAAAATAAATAAATACTTCTAAAAAAAGTTAAAATATATAAATATAGTCGGATCAAACATAAAATGAACGTAAATGAAAAAAGAGAAGAACAGAAAGAGAATATTACATTGATGAAGAGCACTTCTCCTCCTTTCGTAACGGGGCAAGATGAGCTTGTAGAGCAGACGATTTTGTTTTGGTTTTTTCTTTTTTGTTTTTTATTTTTATTTTTTTAAACTCCAGGTGCTGAGGAAAAAGCGACAGATTTCACAATTTCCTAAGAAAAACATGCAAAAATAAAACATTGTAGTGCAAATCAAAAATGGAGAAAGAAGAGAGGGAACTACACCAAACAAGCATATTTTACAAATCTTCACAAATCAACCATTATTATTATTTTTAAATTAATGATTGATGATTCTACCAACAAGATGAGAGGATACAAAAACAAAACAAGAAGAAGAAAAAGAGGGAAAAAAAAAAAACTTTTTCTTGGGTTTTATTTTTTTTAAAACTTGTGAAATAAAATAAAGTAAAGCAAAATTATTACAAGAGATGGACTCTAAATTCAAAACAAAAGAAAAAAGAACAAAGCTGGGGATCGAAAAACTTTTCAAGAGTGTTTATGATCTTTAACAAAAAAACAAAAAACAAAAAAAAATTTAGGGTTTTTTTTTTTGGGTTTTTTTTTGGTCAAACCCGTGAAATAAAGCAAAGTAAAACAAAATTATTACAAAAGACGGACTCAAAATTCAAAACAAAAGAAAGAAGAACAAAGTTGGGGATCGAAAAACTTTTCAAGAGTGTTTATGATCTTTTTGGAAAAACAAACACAGAAGGACTTAATTGAATCGCAGGCAGCCAGAAAAAAAAAAAAAAAAAAAAACAAAACAAAACAAAAAATAAAAAACAAAAAACCTTTTTTTGGGTTTTTTTTTTTTTTTTTGTCAAACCCGTGAAATAAAGCAAAGTAAAACAAAATTATTACAAAAGACGGACTCAAAATTCAAAACAAAAGAAAGAAGAACAAAGCTGGGGATCGAAAGACGTTTCAAGAGTGTTTATGATCTTTTTTGAAAAAATAAACACAGAAGGATTGAATTGAATCGCAGGCAGGCAAAGTGAAATATTGGATAAGTGGAAGAGCAAAAAGAAGAAGGGTGGAGTATTGTTTGGATGAGACTTGATATCAGGAGGAATTATTGAGAGGAGTGAGCAATTAATTATTGGCGTTTACCAAGACCCAATTGTGAAAAAAGCTGAAAAAGTATGCAAGTGTAGACCCTTTTACAATAAAGGAGATGGAATAAAATGACAGCCATGCAATAAGACAAGGTTTGGGGTCCACTTCCACTTCCACTTCCACGTATAAGCTTCAAAAAAAAAACTTTAGTATGATGTTGCCACCACTAGCATTGTGAGTACTTGATTTGCTATATATAATAGGAAATATTCAACAGTTCGAGGAAATATTCCAATTTACAAATATAATTTCAAGTGTACACGTACAAGAAAAATGTGATTTTCATTATAGCAAAATGCAAAAAATAATTGAGGATGATGTTTTTCTTAGTTTCTTTTTTCGTTTATTAAGATTTGAATCTTATGAAATTTTAGTAAAACTTTCGTTTTAGTTTTGATCATAGTATTATTGGGAGGGTGATTGACGATATAAAGAGATTGGATTAAATATAAATCTCTTCTTTATCATATTCAAAAAAATAAATCTTATATGTGAAATTGACATTAAGATAATGATCGGAACATATTTTACTTATCAAAAAATGTAAAAAGTAATTTAACCAAAAAAAAAAAAGAAAAAAGAAGACAATAGCCAAAAGCAACAAAGATTGAAAAAGTAAAAAGAAAAAAAAGGAAAAACAAAAGCCGACAAAATTTTAAATGATGCAGGAGATTGAAACTCTCCATTTTATAACTAGTTGAAAATATGTGCTTTGTGTGTGTAAATGCTTTGTTCGAATCTTTTTGGTTTTTTAAGTTTATAATAATTATTTTGAACTAAACGAGATATTAGATTTGAATTATAAAAAAAAAAAAAAAAAAAAAAAAAAAAAAAAGAAAGAATGGGGCTGGGCTGCATTTTTTGTTTTTGTTTTTTGTTTTTTGTTTTTTGTTTTTTGTTTTTTGTTTTTTTAATACTATGAGTGTATCAAGTTTTAAAAACATCGGGGTATGTTTCCTTATCTTAAAATACACTACAACACAAAATAACTTAATTTAAAATTTGAATAGTAAATTATAAGAGAGTAAATGGTAAACAAACTCTCTAAGTTATTGTACTATAGCATAATATTTTTATCTTTATTTTAATATTTATCTTTATTTTTATTTTTATCTTTATTATATTAAAATAGGAAAAAATGCTCTTCTTTAATAATGCCTTCGTCACAACGTAGCATCTCCTCTTTTTTTTTTTTTCTTTTTCCTTTTCTTTTTCAGAAATGCTTTATAGCTCGAGTGGGTAAATTTTACAACCCATGTGACCTGGTGGGTCCCACATAATTTATTTATTAATTTTGAGAAAACCAAGGTGTCTTCTAACTCTTGAGACTTTAAACTCAGCAGATAGAGAGAGAAACGAGCTATGATCAAACCCTCGCGCCACAGTCACAAAGAGAGAAAACAAATCTTTCTCCCCTCTCTCTCTCTCAATCTTCTTCACAGCCGCTTCCCACCCCCTAGGCAGATCGATTGTATCATGGGCGAGGTCAGTAATTCAGTGGGTGAGATCACAATTCGATGGATTCCATGATTCTCATCCCAAATTCCGTCTTCGTCAGGCGACCTTCGAATGCCAATTATATATTTACATATTAAATATTTCGTCTTTTCTCTGTGTAGATTTATATGTCTTCGTTCCCACTTACATTATTGTGATCTCACTCAACAATTATACAACCATATAGAACTCATGATCAAAAGGTATCTTTCTAAAGGATCTCAAACAAACAATGGGAATTTGAGGAAAATTTTCGTGCATTTGAAAATTAACTCAGAAATGTATTATATAATCTATAGGTAGAGAGTCATGAAGAATCTAGTGAAAAGACAGATGTCCCGAAATTATTGGTGATCACGAGATTAACAAATAATGCTAGTTGTAATATAGTAATGATAACAATTTTTATTAAAAAAAAATACATTAATGATTACAAATGTACAAAATCATTCTCACAGAAAACATTACCCTAAACATGTTTACTTTACATAAAAGGAAAAAAGAAAATATGAACAATCATTTCCTTTCCTACTAAATCATATATTTATTTATTAAATTGATAATGAAAGTTTAGTAATGGATAATATAAGGAATGTGGAAGAGTGAATGTCTTTTGCAAGCTCTCTTGATATTGATTCATTGTCAAAATAAATGAATAAATGTCAAATCACATTGAGTATTATATATTAATGACATTCTAATCACTAGGAGTGATGAACAGATAATACAAAGTTATAACATTTGCAAACTCTATAATCTGTAAAGTTTGTTAGAATTACTTTTACTTAGGAGAATTTGGAGCATACACTCCAATTAAACTCGTGGAAATATTTTAATTGAAAATGAGTGAATGTTGGAATTGTGCGTTGGATTGAAAACAAGTGAATGTTTTGAGTGAATGTTTGCATCATCTTATTCTCCTTAAAATAGGAATAAAGCCAAGTGTCTTCACCTTAAATTGCAATTTAGATGGTAATTGAAGTTAAATCAAACTAAAAGAGTGGCACCAAGCAACCAATTATAAAGATGGACATACAGTACAATTTGTTTTTCTTCTTTTTTCTTCCCTCTAGAAAATTAACTATACAACTAGAAGTAATATTTAATAAATTTGGTATGAGTCTCTCTCTTTATATGTATATATAAATAGAGAGAAGAGATGAGTGTTTTTCTCTCTATTTTTTTTTTTCCCTTTGGTCTAAGGATGTGTTTTTTCCTTAATGTTTTAATTTCAATATGTTTATGGATAATTTACTAAATTCACTTAAGGTTTTTAAACTTACTTCGATTTTATGTCTAAAGTTTAGAGCCCTCTTGGAAAGAGGACCAAAGTACACCCTTTTTAGGAGTTGAGGAGCTTTTAATTAAAAAAAAAAAAAAATCGGAGACAAAAAACAACTTGGTATAGAGTTCCAAACCAGTGGAGTAATTTATCCTTTTATTAATCATTATTTTAGTTTATCCACACAATGTTTAAGTTATAGTGGAAACATGTTAACGGTGGTTTGCTGAGTGATTCTGTAGCCATATAATTTGTTTTCTGTTCATGAGTGGGTCTTAGAGAAAGAAATACACGTACAGTCAAAAGTCGAGCTAAATTTACATCCAATTGACAACGATAATCTAACATGAGCCGTAAATTATGAAAACAAAAACAACTACTGAAATGAAATCTAGAAACCACTATTCTGAATTAAGCTCTAAAGGATCTAATCCTCTTGTAAAGAAATAAAGAGAATGCGTGTTCAAAAACCTTGTCCAAAAAAAAAAAAAAAACCTAGTGGGAAAAAAATCTAAACAAGGAGAAAAGAGTGCGTGGTTTTGGAGAGAATCTGACGTCTCACATACTTCCAAACGACCCTCCTTATTCTTTGAAAGCTGAGATGAAAACAAAGCCCGGCGAGGAGGATCACCAAGAAGTATTGCCAAGTAGTTAATGTGGTCAAGTTACTATCCTTATTATAAGCGGAATACAAATTACAGTAGTTCATCAACATCCTAGTTTGAGTTAAAAAAAAAAAAAAACAATTATGGGATATTATTAGAATCAAGAATATAATAAACAAGTCTCCAAATATATATTAAGCAAAAAAAAAAAAAAAGTTCTCCAATACATCCTTTAATATGTCAGACACCAAATGCAATAATTGACTGAGATTGTAGGATGGAGCAGTAAAGTAAGTAAAAATAAAAGAATCTTCACCGAAAAGCTAACATTTTGGCCGAGAATAACACATAAAGTCCTCAATTTGGAGAGAAAGCCCGAGGGAGCAGCATATGTCGAAGCATTCCTAGACAAAGATGCTTCAGACATGCTTGGATTTTGACGTTCTTCTGTAGTCTTTTGGAATGACTTCCACGTAGTATTATTAAGCACTAATAGTTCTTCTAGGCATGAGAACAAGGCATGGAAGTCAGATTGGGGTGATCCTCGTTCATTTTATCTCCTGAATTTTCAAGACCGTTCAAACCGCTACCCCTCCCTCATGTATAGAAAACCGTCAAAATGCTCTCTCCATCTAATTTCGTTATATGCTTAACAGATTTGCTGACATGTAATAGATTTGCGAACATGTAAATAATTTTGATTTCTAAAATCCCCTCGAACTATTATTCTGATGTCAACTTGCCCCTGATTTTTTTAAAAGTGGTTAAATATTGTGCCCCCTCAATTAAATAAACGTGTTCAAAAACACTCATTTCATATAAGTTACCTATAAATTAAAGAAATAACTGACATAGGTGAAAGAAAAATAAAATGGCTGAAATAACATATTCAAAATGGGTGAATAAAAAATTATTTGGTAAAATTGATATGAATAGGTTTAAAATTTATCTTATGAACTCTAATTAAAACTATGAAAAAGAAAAAAAAATCAAATTAAGGAAATAAGTTCTTTTTTGCAAAATATAATAAATTAAAAAATCAAGGCTTTAAAATATGTTTTTTTTAATTAAATCTTCTTGAGTAGGTTAAGAAAATGTCCTATATGTTTTAAGATTAAATCACATGTATTCTTTTTTGCTGACAAAAAAAAAACCACTTATAAACATATATATTAAAAAAAAAGTCAACTTCTTCTGATTGGTTTTATAAATCTATATAGATACAACTTAACATTATATATATATATATATAATTTGTAAAAATTATATTTAACAGAAAATTTTAAATTAAATATTACTTAAAAACTTGAAAAATAGTAGCAATAGTTAATATGGTTGTTTATACATATAGATTTATAGCTTTAGTTAGGATTTATAAGATAAATTTTGAATTTACTCGAAACTATTTGACTAAATCATCCTTTATTAATCTATTTTAAACATATCATGTAGTTACTCCGTTAGTTTATTGGTAAATTTAAATGAAATGACTTTGAATACTTTTATTTAGTTGAGGGGTACAATAATCACTTTTAAAAAATCACCACCAAATTACTTCTATCAATTCATGCACAGTTTTAATCCCTTGTCATTTTAAGTTAACAACAATAGTTATTTAATTAATGAATTTAATTAATTAATAACTAGTTGTTGGAGTTTCGAGTACATAGGTTTACTTGGTCCCCATACTATCTTTACGTATTTCTGGTTAGAACATAAAATATTCGCGACTTATTAATTTAGTCATAACTTTTGAAGACATACTACTATAAAATTGATCATCGACAATATAATATTTTATTGTTGAAAATCACCTGTTAGATGTCTAAGACATCCGAATGACAGTTTCTATGTAACATTAATATTTATGTGTTGTACATATTTTATGTGTCGGAATAAATATTAATTGTGCGGGAATTATTTTTTTTTCTTGATAAAATAAATACTACATGGTAATTTTATTTTTTTTTATTGATGAAAATTTATTATGTGAATTATATAAAATTGTTTATGTATGGAATAAATAAATAACAGTTTTAATAAATAACACTATACATAAAATGGAAATAAATTGAAAAAAGTTAGACTGAATGGTGCAGTACTCATAAGGGATACGTACACCTCCATGTACTATGTGGCACCTCCTGAAGAAGAAAAGAAAAACAGAATGCGTCAAGAATTAACTGTTGACATGCTTCAATGAAATTTTTTACTAAATTTTAAATTTTTTTAAGTGTTTCGTACGGATTTTCTCCTCTCGTACAGCATTGGTATTGTTGATCAAGAACTAGAATAAATGTCTTCAATTCGGAACAACTCTTACTTGGAGTTTCAATAAGGAATGGCATTTAATGCAATCTCCTTCACAAAAACTTTAGAGTTTTGGAAGATGTTCAAGCTGAAGAGATTCAAGTTTAGGGAATGAGGTAATGTTCTTCAACCTCCCATGATCTTCTCCAACTGCTTTTGTAACAATCTGTTCCATGATCTTCTCCCATGATTTGCTTTTGGTGTCCCTAGCACTACTCTGTTAAATGTGACCTTCTGATATGCATGTTATGGTAAGATTAAGAATAAAATCTATTGTTGGACATTAAACGTCACATAGAATAAAGTTGTTATATTTTATGAAATATAAAATAAGTAACTTTATGATATAAGATATAGCATAAAGTTTAATGATTTGACAATTATTAGTTTTTGTCACATAGCATGAGATCACAAATTATTATTCACAAAGTTTGAATAGTAAAAAGTGACCAATTGATACATGTGTAGAAGAGTTGTCAAATCACCAAATACAGTATTTCAACAAGTATTAACAGTATGGGAATTAGCATATTTAAAGTTTTCCTAGATAGGATTTTCTGCCTAAAGAAATGCAGCATTTAGGATTTGACATTAACTTTTTGGTCAAATGAAAATTATATTGCCTAACTTTTTGATAGATAAAATTTGGAAAGATTACCTTTTTCACCATGGGAACTAGTGGATAAGTCTTGATGTCAGATAAGATTTTTATTGAATTATTTTTTCAGTAAGAGAACTTAATGGATAAGTCTTGATGTCAAATAAGATTTTTATTGAATTACTTTTTTGTAGAAAGCCTATTCGGATAAGTTTCCTATGCAGTAAAAATTAGTACTGATTAACTTTTTGACAGTGTAGGACTTTTAGAATTGTGTTAGTGGGAGATTAAGGAAAAATACTGTTGTGTCAAGTTAACAGTCTAAAGAATTATCTGTTGAAGATAATATCAAAGAATTATCTTCAGTTATCTTAAATTAGGAAAATATGAAATTTTAGATCCAATGGTTAGGGATTAATTAGTACATTGACCAATGGATTGGATTTAACCAAATCTTTTCATCTTATGTCTTCTTCGACACACCTAAAAAGCCTATAATGTAATTCAAAACCCTAAGCTATGGAGGCGATGTAAATCTTAATTAATCAAGTTTAAGCTTGCTTAATTACACTAAGCATCATTAAGCTTTGCCTATAAATAAACATCACCCCCACTCATTGTTTCCTCAGACTTAAAAAATTCACTCTCTTATATCTCTAGAGTTTATCTGTCTAGAAACTCTCTATAGAAGTTCTCTTTAGAGAATTTTCTCTAGCCTTCAAAAATTTTCCTTCCATTTTCCCACCTCCCAAACACCTTCTTAGTTGAAGAAATTCTCCAAGCCCCTTCAAGAAGTTTCTCAAGGAAGTTCTAGCTTCGTTCTCCGACAATAACTCCAATCGTCTAGGTAGTTTTTTAACCGAGACACTAGTCATTATTTTTTTAGTTCACAATTTTTATAGGTTATTATTTAAGTGAAATACTATCAAAATTAGAATTGGTGCTTTGACAATATAACGTTTTTGATTATTCATATGAATACGTTCATGTTTATGTCATGGGTAGTGAGAAAAATTTAGAAATCGAACTTAGATTGGATATTTTGAACTTTGATCTGTTCGTTGAGAATTTTAGGAATTTAAATGAGTTTCTAGAG
>CM046377.1:1199826-1221198 GCA_025413485.1 Ficus microcarpa | reverse complement strand
GTCGTGTAAGAGTATCTTACACGACGGTCAAATGACCGTCGTGTAATATGATCTTACACGACGGTCATTTGACCGTCGTGTAAGCTTTTTTTTTTTTTTTTTTTTTTTTTTTTTTTTTTTTTGGGCTTACACCAGTCACCGTGGTCAAAATCTCTTATAAATTTCGAAATTTTACAGAAAGTTTAAAATATTTCACGAAATTCCGCCAATGTTTTGAGTTGACTGATGTTGAAATTGTAAACAGATTTTTGTCAGTTATTTCTAATTATCACTGACCCATCGTATATAATATTGAGCCCTGTTCAATATTTAATACATAACGCCAGCATCTTAATTGATTAAAATAAATAGTAATTAATGTTGAACAGAAACTAAGGAATGACAAAATGTTCAAGTTTTCTTCTTTTTTCGCTTTGCTTGCTCAACACGTGTCCATTCTATATCTGGTCGAAGCAAGTGAGAAACATCGTCATCGAAATCGTCAATCACTTCAACCGGTGGCAATCCCTGTGTGAATGCTGGAATGCCGGAGCAATCTTCCTCATCATCTTCGTGACCATCACGGAACATTTTTGCCTTCATCGGCACAACTAAGGACAACTCTTCATTGCTAGGATCCGGTGTATAAAATACCTGGTTTGCCTGTGATGCCATAATGAATGGATCATTTTTGTAACCCAATCGTCGAAAGTCCACGACTGTGATTCCGTCTCTGTCAATCCTTACAAAATTATTATCTGCCCACTTGCACTTAAAGAGTGCTACATGAAAACCACAGTATTCAAGTTCCCAAATATCTTCAATGAAACCGAAGTAGTTCATGGCTGCATAGACTGGATTCTTGTCCTTTGCAGATGAAATATGCATGGACTTAGCACAAATACTAACACCACTATTCTGAACAGGATGCTTCTCATCTCTTTCGCGAGTGTAAAAGGTATAACCGTTGACGAAATATGATGTATACCGAGTAACAACCGTCGACGGGCCTCTTGCGAGGTTCATTAAGGTTTGCGAAAAGCCGTCCTTCTCAAAGACATGTCTTCGAATCCACGTACGAAACGTCCGGTTGTGTTCATCTTGTAACAACTTTTCATTTCTGCCCCATCTTGGATTTTTATCTCTTAATTCCTGCAGGTGAACCTCAATAAATGGCTCCACTTCAACCCTATTAAGTAAGGTATAGAGACAAGCTTTCTCCCATTCCCCTCGATTTACCGACGATGGAATGCCGACCGATAGTCCTTTCGATTCAATGTTTGTAATCTTTGGCAACCCAATCGCTTCCGCGGTGGACAAATACTCGGAGCAAAATTCGACCGATTCCTCCGCTATGTAGCTTTCTACAATACATCCTTCCGCCCTGTTTCGGTTCTTGACATAACCCTTCAAAACCTTCATGTACCTTTCAAAAGGATACATCCATCTGAAGTACACCGGTCCACATAACTTCACTTCCCGGACTAAGTGCACCGTTAGATGGATCATTATGTCAAAAAATGAGGGAGGAAAGTACTTCTCAAGCAAACACAATGTCTTGACTAACTCTGATTGTAGCAAATCTAGTGTCAATGGATCAATAACCTTCGAGCAAATCGAATTGAAAAATGAGCATAACTTGGTAATTGCGAATCTCACATCCCTCGTTAACACTCATCGCAAGGCAAGAGGTAATAACTGTTGCATCAATATATGACAATCATGTGTTTTCATTCCAACCAACCTCAAATCCTTCATCGACACCAACCTTGTGAAATTGGAAGAATACCCGCTCGGCACTTTTACAGCAGCGAGCCACGCACAAAGCTTTCTTTTTTCTTGTCTTGATAATGTGTACTTGCCGGAGGTAAGTAAGTGGCATTCCCTCTTTTCGTAGGGATCAAGTTAAGTCTAATCTTCAAATCCTGGAGATCCAGCCGTGCCTTTTCACCATCTTTGCTCTTATTAGGAATGTCAAGCAACGTGCCCACTATTGATTCGCAAACATTTTTCTCAATATGCATCACATCCAAGCAATGACGAACGTAAAGCGACCTCCAATATGGAAGTTCGTAGAAGATTGACCGTTTTTTCCAAGGTCCATCAACCACCGGATCCTTGTAACTCCGTTTTCTTTTCCCGAGCACCACTTTCAAATCCTTAACCATATCGAAAACGTCTTCGCCCGTCAAAACCCGGGGAGGGATTCTTTCATCCGTATTACCATCGAAAGCCTTTTTTTGTTTGCGGTATCGATGATTTTTTGGTAAGAATCTCCTATGACCGAGGAAAACGGTTTTCTTACCATTCTTCAAGCGGATGGAAGATGTTTCTTTCATACAAACGGGACAACCGATCGAACTCTTTACTGAATACCCAGATAGGTTTCCATAAGCGGGAAAGTCATTAATTGTCCACATCAACATTGCACGGAGTGTGAATGTCTCTTGACGGTAAGCATCTCTAACTTCGAGGCCCTTTTCCCATAAGATCTTTAGATCATCGATCAGCGGCGCCAAGTACACATCAATGTCATTCCCTGGTTGTTGAGGACCCGATATCAATAAAGTCAACATCAAGAACTTCCGCTTCATGCTCAACTTCGGTGGGAGATTATAATTGACAAGGATCACGGGCCATGTACTATGCCTACTACTCATATTACCGTGTGGGTTCATTCCGTCAGCTGACAAACCAAGACGTAGATTCCGCGGTTCCGCACTAAAATCAGGATGATCGGCATCGAAGGTCTTCCATTGTGGTGCATCGGCTGGATGTCTAAGCATGCCATCTTCAACACGTTTATCATGGTGCCAAGTCAAATTCTTCGCATGCTTGGCATTACGGAATAAACGGCGCAAACGCGGCGCTGGAGGCATGTACCATAACACCTTTGCCGGCACTCCTTTGCGATTATTCATTGGCTTCTTGCCCTTCTTCCATCTTGACTCCTTACAAACCGGGCATTCATGAAAATCCTCATACTCATTTCGGTAAAGGGCGCAATCATTTGGACAAGCATGAATTTTTTCATATTCCATTCCTAAAGTGCTCAACGTCTTCTTAGCTTCATACATACTAGTCGGTATTTTATTATCAACCGGTAGAACCTCTCTTAGAAATTCTAAAAGTGCTGTGAAACTAGAATTTGTCCAGCCTCCCGAAGCCTTCATGTTCCATAGTTTGACTAATGCAGACAATTTCGTATATTTACTACACCCGTCGTACAAGGGCAACTCGGCATCATTCATCATTGCATCAAATAACTCCGGCCGATGCACAAATTGTTCTTCCAAATCATTAACCATATCAAACAAATTATCTCCTACTTCCTCATCAACAAGAGGTTCTTTTCCTTTCTTCTTGGTAGTTGGAATATTCAAACACTCCTCACCATGTAAATACCATGTTTGGTACGAACAAATAATCCCACGGGCAAGCAAATGTCTTCTAACTTCATCAACGGAATGAGATCTATGATTTCCACAATCCACACAAGGACATCGAATCTTCTCATTCTTCATGTTAGTTTTGGCAAAAGACAAAAATTCTTCAACACCATCTCGATATTTTCTAGTCAATCTATTTGCCCACATCCATTTTCGATCCATTTCCAAGAACCCGACCTAAATCGAAATTGAAGATCATATACATACAATTTAATTCAACAATAAAGATGTCTCCACTGATATAACATACAACACTCAAAATGTAGAAAATAAAAGGAAAAAACAAGAATTTACCATTAATTTAGATATATCTCGACAATAATTTATAAAAATAAATTTAATTAATTAATAAGTCAAAAGCGGAAGTAGTACTTACAAATAATTACAAGCTAGATGTGGTAGTTCTGGACCGAGATAGTTGAGGAGATCTGGTTTCGAACACCTGCAGTTCAGTAATTTTTCGACGCAGCGGGATCTGTAATTTTTTTCGTGGCGGCGGAATAGTTCTGTCCACATTGAAAAGAAGAGCCAGGGTTTTAAAACAGGAAGATTATACGACGGTCAACACAAACCGTCGTGTAATATAGAAGATTACACGACGGTCAAATAGAGGACCGTTGTGTAATCCCGCCAAACTGAGATTACACGACGGTCCAGAGGACCGTCGTGTAATCTTCCCCAACAGGAGATTACACGACGGTCTATGGACCGTCGTGTAATCTGTACTTACACAACGGTCTCTGAGGACCGTCGTGTAAGGCCCAAAATACTTGGGCCTTACACGACGGTCCTGTGGACCGTCGTGTAAGGCCGAAAATACTTGGGCCTTACACGACGGTCCAGAAACCGTCGTGTAAGGCCCAAGTATCTTGGACCTTACACACGACGGTCGAGAGACGGTCGTGTAAGCTGAGTCTTACACGACGGTCCTGTGGACCGTCGTGTAAGGCCGAAAATACTTGGGCCTTACACGACGGTCCATAGGACCGTCGTGTAAGCTGAATCTTACACGACGGTCTCTGAGGACCGTCGTGTAAGGCCCAAATTTCTTAGGCCTTACACGACGGTATCCAAAGACCGTCGTGTAATGTCCCTGTTTCTTATGTTTACACGACGGTCCAAAATAAACCGTCGTGTAATCCGATGATTTTCTGGCTACTTACACGACGGTTCATTGTGACCGTCGTGTAAGTCCACTTTACACGACGGGTTTTGGAAACCGTCGTGTAATCTCCGTCGTGTAATCTACTGTTTGTAGTAGTGTTTTTTGTGGTACTTGCTGAATTTTGTGATTTAATTGAATTTTTGTGATATTATTTTAAGAATCTGTTGAGAAAATTCGGCGGATTTGACGATTACTAGTTGGTAACCATTCGGTATCTAACCGTAGAGGTGTTTTACAGTCGATAACCAACTGGTATTTTGTTGGCAAAGTTGGTTAAGCATAGGCCTTCACCACTTGGGTGCTTCGCCCCAATTTTATTTTTTGAATTAGAAAGAACGGGGCCTTACTTATTCTGTTCAGAGGGGATGAAAGACAAAGAAAGGGATCAGGGGGCTTTATGATCGGAGAAAGGGGAGGGGAGATGGCCCAAGCAAAGATCTTAGATCCGAACCTTCACATCTACTCTCTCTTAGAGGATGAACCACGCCTTCGCTATCGCAAGAATATAGCGATCGAAGAGAGCTATCGCTTAGCTGCTTCGTGTATTACGAAAGCTGCCCAAAGGGGGCGTGCTGCAAGAGCGTAGGTGAGTGGTAAGCGTAGGAGGTGTGCTCGAAGGGCAACGGCAGCAGTGTGGTTCCAGGTGCTGTCGCTAGATTGAGATCTGTAGGGTGGCATAACAAACTGGTAACCTATTGATAATCGACTAACAATGTTGGTTACTGATAGAGATCATGGTGGATACCGGATGGTAACCACGTGGTGACCGTTGACTAGCCGATCAACTATAATATAAGGGTACAACTAGTATTCGGCCGTATGTCTTTGATGAATTTAGTATCAAGGTTCAGTTCATTTGAAAATAAAATAGATAACTATTAAGTAATTATATGTTATGATTAAAAATCAAGAAGAGAGTACATGAATGATATAAATTTAAAGATTATTATATCAATATGAGATTAAAAAAAAAAAAAAATTAGCACATGACTAATATAACATAAAATTACAAGAAAGCCCTTAAATCTAACTTGAGAAATAACCACATTAATTTCAATTTCCCATTTTTAATATATGAAAATATAAATTAAAAAATTCTTAAAATATTTCCATTTATATTCATGTATCTGAATATTTTTATAAATCAATTTTATTGTTTATTGTTATTTTTGTATTTGCTGTCAATATCATATTAATAAATTAATATGATATGAAATATTGAAATTATATTCAACGAATGTTTTTTTCCCCTTAATGATACGATCATTATGGTAAAGATCCGAAAAATCGTAAAATCATAAATTATGAGATATCAAGTTCTTTGCATTAAATAATACAATCGTTATCATATGGACACATGACTAGATTGTTATTCATAAAATTTATGCAATATAATGACAAGAAGTCCTTATAATATAAATATCGTATGATGAAATATGATCATTTAAATGATAAAGTTATTATCAGATGATTAAAAATCAAACAAATTCAAGTATTTATTCCTAAATATAGGATTACTTTCTATTATAAGATAAAATTAACAAAAAAGAATATATAAAAAGATTCATTATGCCACCACAAAACGTTGGTCGAGCAACATGGTTGGCGTGATACTTGAGCAGGTCGTGCATTCTAACGGATAAAAAACAAGAAAGATATCATCTCTTTTTGGCCCTTATTTTAAAGACCTCTCATGAGAAAGAAAAAGGATAACAATATTAAGCTTTCTAACGACAAATCCATTCTCTCCTCTCCTCTATAAAACACTCTCCTTACGAAGAGAAAAAGGGTTCTCACTCTTGACGGTCCAAAATCTTGGGCATTTACTCCAACCCTCCCTTGCTCTCATCTCTCTCTTCATATTCACTCTAGTGGGATTTCACTCGAATTTCGCCACTATTAAGTATTAATGCACCTCCATTGATGCTCTTCACTCAAGCTTACTTTTCCTTAGGATTATATATACCTGATTTAAGCATTGGAGTCTCCAAGTCTCCTTAGAAAGCACAACCCCAATGCCTCCACTTTGTAGTCTTTTTTTGGACCCGTTGCTAACATGCTTGGACTCCGGATGCACAGTTAAAATTACGATAGTACATTTTTAATTTTTAAAAAAATTCTCCGTGCTAGGTGTTAAATAAGATTAATGTTTCATTTTTTTGAAATTAGATAAATAAGTAGTTTTTAAACATTTATCCTAAAGAAAAAATTACTTAAATGTCCATCTTCCATAACACAATTAGGACATACACAATTTTAAATGTCCATCATTAATTGATTAAAAGAAAAATGTGTATGTATCACATTTGCGTCTTTTATTTATTTATCTATTTTCTATATTTATGGAATCTTGAGCGAACAATATTGATCTGATAATAGCTTTTTATCAACAACATAATATCCTGTTTTTTAACTTTTCAAAAAAATATCGGTAATCATTACTGCAAGTGTTAATTTTATAACGTAGCATTTAGAGCAAATAATAAATTCTCCTCTAACACGCTGTTTTTTATTATTATTGTATTTAGCATATAAGATTGATTCATTGACTTTTCAAAAGTAAATTATGAATTAAATATCCTTTAAAATTATTTTTTAATATAAAAATCATTGCTGCATCAGTTATTATTATTATTTTGAAGGAAGACAAAAGTGTTATTATTGATGCTAAAAATAACCCATCAACAATAGTTTTCGCTCCATAGCGATTGCCAACTATATCTCTAAAAATTTTAATGATGACAAATCCTTGGGAGTTATTAGTAAAAATAACCGTTTAATAATTTCATAAAGAACTAGTGGATGATCTTGTTATTTGTTCTATGTTTATTTTTAGCACACCAATTTATTCTCCCACCACCTAGATGACCAAGTAACTCTTTTTAGTAGTGACAACATGAGTCTACAAACAATGACTTATTAAAAAATTTGAAAAAAAAATTACATATTTCGAATTTAAAATTCTTACTCAAACTTCTTCATTCTCACTCGTTAGACTAACCCCATCGAAATTATAGATGATCAAGTACTAATCATTTAATGTCAATTAAAGGACCCCGATGTTACAAGTCGAAATTTTAATGAGTATCATCTGATAATAGCTGGTTTATCAACAAAATAATATCCTATTTTTAACTTTTAAAAAATAGCGGTTATCATTACTGCAAGTGATCATAGTATTTATCCCTCAGAGCACATAATTAAAACAAGATCATCTAATATTGTGTTAGTCAAACGTAGCATTTGGAGCACACAAATTCTACTCTAACACGCTGTTAAATTTTTTTTTATTTTTATTTTCTGGTATTATATAACATATAAGATTGATTCGTTGACTTAATTTCCCAAAATTAATTGTGAAGTTATAACTCTTTTAAAATTGTTTTTTTTTAAAATAAAAATCATTGCCGACAAAAGTGTCATTATTGATGCTTAGAGAAGAAAATAATTAAAATGACAATTGAAAATGGTAAGTACTGAAAATATTAATTTTCTATATATGCAACATATAACTTAATAATAGGAAGCATTTATATATATACTTTGCATATATAGAAAGTATAGCTTACTTTTAAATCAAAAGTGAGAGTTATAGGACTATATACGATATACGGAATGAGAAAACGGATTGCCAATATTTTTCTTTAGTAAAGAAATGAATACCAAGTTACTTGTATACCTTTAATAGATTCACATGATATAAGTTACTTATTATTTAGTTACAAGCGTATGTTAGTAATTACGCTAGTAAAATCCATATTATTAAATTCAAAAAAAAATCAAGGAATTTTTGACTAAATGATCTTTCTTAATATTTTTTTTTTCTGTATAAACGGCCAAAATCTTGTAAAATTAAGAAAAAGAAAAACATATATTAAAAAAATAGTGAACTAATCAATGACTGATTGATCATGGTGAAGCAGTGATTGATTAATATTAATATTGATGGTGTTCAATCCATGATTAACGTTCATTTTTCAAAATTAAAAAAAAAAATCAACATTTAGTTAAATAGGTGTTTACCTTATTTTTTTCCATTCAAAAAAGTCTAACAACTCCTGTTAGGGCATCTCCAACCCATTACACCAAAATGGTCTAACTTTTACACCAAAATAGTATAACTGTCATATCAAACAGTAAATTTATCTCCAATCCATTACACCACTTTTAACACAAAAAACAAAAAAAGTCCATGTATATTCTTTTTTTTTAAATCTTTTTTTATATTCCTTTTTATTAATTTCATCCTATTTATTGAATTTATGAATTTCACCCATATATATATATATTTTACATGTTGATCCAATAAAAATATTTTATTGTTTAACAAAGTCACATAAAATAATAAATTAATAAATTACACCTTCTTAACTAAAGTGACCAATTTATTATTGATATATTAATTTAAAAAAATTACATTTAACAAAAAGTTGTAAACCAAACATTCGATTTAATAACTAAACATTAAAGTAAAAGAGGAAAAAAAAAAAGATATTGATATTATTTCAATTATCTAAATTAGGACGCTCCTCTCACAAATGGTCAATTAATATGTTACAAAGCACAATGTGAGCATCTTTATCCTTGATTTCTCTATGTCGAGTAAGGAATTGTTCAAATCGGGTATTTTCATCTACCACCATTTGAACTTTTGGAGTTGCCGCTTCAATCGCATCTTCAATTGATAGCAAAAAAGAAACCTATTAGTTAAGAAATATGAAACTGGGATAATAATAGAAAAACAAAATATATTTTGGGCTCTTTGTGGAAGTTAAAAAAACACAAAAAAACAAAAAAAACCAAAGAAAAAAAGGGCAAATATGGTGTTGAGTGAACAGTGGAAACGCATATTTGTGTTTCCACTGTTCACAATAGCAAATTTCACACCAAAATGTTGTGAAAATTCCTGCTGGGTTAGAGCACACAACCCACACCATTTCAGGCTGAAATGGTGTGGTTGGAGATGCCCTTAGTATTTGCTTCTTCTTCTTTTTTTAGTAATATCACTACCTTTCTCATTATTTATCTTTAAAGTTTGATAAACATGTCTTTAGATCAAATTATAAAGTTGGGTTGCCCGTCCATTAAAACAGTACATGAACTCTAGAATGTAGTGAGACAGTTCGGTCCATATCTAACGTGGGTGTTAAAAAATTGAGAGAATAAAAAAACCCGACAAAGTAAAACCATCTCTAACAAGATGATACACACATAGGAATTTAATTAAATACTGGAATTAGTTATTATTATTATTATTATTAGTATTAGTATTATTGTTATTATTTTTTTTTGGTACCGAATTCAGTATTTTGCATGGTAGATTAGATTCCCAATTTCCATAACCTTACATAATAGAAAACAAACCATAGTACAAAACGAACAAAGCTTTTTATGTATCCTTTATCATTGCTACTATTATCATTATTCACCATTAAACACCACATTCAAACATATATCAAAGCACATATTTGAGCTCCAACATATACATACTTATATAGATACATATATAAATATAATATATATATATATTACATTCACGGAGTGGTGGTAGTGGCGGTGAAGTTGAAGTTGGAGCAGCTAGTCCCGCGGAGCAGCAACGAAGAGCTGAACCCTAACATGGACTTGCCCAGATCGAACTGCACCAGATTGTCCTCCAACTGGTACGCCCCTATCACCATCGAACTCCCCCGAGGCCTCGGCCCACCGTCCACAAACGCCAGGCACATCACCCCAGGTCGAGCCTCCACCATCGAGTTCGCCCCCAAAATCCTCCACCTCACGGTCGGGTTCTCGAGGAACAGGTCGACCGGAGGCACCGCAGGTCCGATTCTCGTGCCGGCGATCCTTTTCGAGTCGAAACAAGCCCCGAATGGCGCCACGGTCTGCACCCGGGGGATTCGGAGTTTGTTCGCGAAAAGGTTTGTCATCGAGACGAAGAGCGAGTGGTCGAGGGCGGTGTAAGGCCCCGTGGTGCTTATCACGGCACGGGACACCGGCGTCTTGACGAGCTTGTCGTTGATTTTGATGCCACTCAGGTTTATGGAGTAGTCTCCGTCTTGGGTTACTGTGAGAGGTGTGCAGGTAAGCTTGCTCGAGACGTCGATCCTGGGTGGGGAAAAGTTAGGCCCTTCCCCGAGGAAAACGGCGCCGTTTCCGTTTCTTCGCGGAAGGCACGTGGCAAATTTTGGTTTGAAACTGAAGCGGGACGCCAACTGGCTTGGTAGCGACACGTGTGAGTGGCCGAGCCCAACGACTCCCTGGGCCTTTCGGGGAAGCCTGGGTTGCAAGAGAGTGTGGGGAGCGCAAACGAAGAGAAACTCTGGGTCTCTGGCAATTGGGCCTCGGCCTTGTTTGGGGCCTTGGGCCGTCGGGACGGAGAGAGAATCCTGAGCAAGCTCGCCGAGCGCTGCCTGACCCGTGACCGGGTTCGAGACCGTGACCCCGTAAGTGCCGTTGTGGCACCCGGGCCTGGCCCGTGTGGCGCACGTGCGGCAATAGTGGTTGGGTCCTGCGGCACGCGAGCACTGGGTGGAGTGGCAGAGCGGGGCGTTGTAGGTAGACGAGAGGTAGGACCCGCTCTCGCAGTTGGCCCACAGGAATCGGCTGTTGGGTCGATTAAGAGTGGGACCTGCAAGGGCGGTGTCTGCTTAGAGACACTCGCGACGTGAAGACCGGTCGCAGCATCCTTCTGAACTGGTAGTGCCAGGGTTTTGGGCTTAGATACAGGGCCAGTTTGGGATTGCGATGCAGACACAAGAAAGCACAAGCAGAAGAGGAGGAAGAGAAGAGAAGCCATGGCTAAGAATGTTGTAGATAAGGGGGTACAAAGAGGTTTCTGGGTCGTTTTTTATAGAGTGTGGGTGTATTGGGATTCGGACTTTCGAGTTTTTTTTTTTTTCGTTATTATTATTATTATTATTATTATTATTATTTCCAAAAGAGTATTTGGCATTGTTAGGAGGAGGGGAGAGAGTTTTGCTTTATGGAGCAGCTTTGTGACGTTACATGTTTGGAAGTTCACAAGGCATGGTGGTTCACATGGTGCAGGCTAAATATAGAAAAATAAATAAATAAAAGCAAGAAGAGGAGCATAATTTTTATGGTAAGAGAACAATTTTGAGTTGATGAGTATGTGGGGCACTTGGCATTGAAGAAGAGCATTTAACAACTACACAAGCCATGCAGAGGCAGAGCTTTAGAGGTTTGTTTCTTGTTATGGCTTGTTGGAATTGGATTGGTCCAAATAACTTTTAGTTCATTTTGGATACCAAAAGGAAAGGAGGACTCTAATTTCTAGGCTAAAATTTGTTAAAGTTTGCAAAATCATCGAGTTTTGGTTCAGATTAAACCTGACATAGACCGAATTTTCAAAGTGTTTTTAAAAAATCAGGAATGAGACGATCAATATTAATATATCTCTGAACGTTATTAAAAATATTCTCTAAATGCTGACAAATATTATGTATATCTTATCTTTCGATAATAAATGTGTCACCGCATGACATCCCCACCGAGGAAGATGTTAAAAACTCCTTTAAATAAAAGGAAAATAATTTACACTATAATAATCCATAATATTTTTGTTGTTTGCTTATGTTTGAAATTCGGTTATCATTATAAATTATGAATCTGAGGAAAGCCAGTGATCAATATTTAATTATGTTATTATTGTAGTTAATGAAAACCGACAAAACAAGAATTTTGACTCTGAATTATTTGTATTATTCCTGAGAAATGAATGCAAAACGTCTACGATTGACCTATCTCGTGAAATGCCTGCAACCTCCGTTTTGGAATTTCTAAATCCTTTTTATCACATTTTAATTCCAAATTACTAATTCTAACTCTCTTAACATAATAATTAACCCACACATTTGGGATAACATAATTATTTTGGGAAAAAATGAAATTAAATACTAAGATTATAACAAAAATATAAGCTTAAGAATATTAAAAGAACTCTATTTTATAGAGTTGTCAACTTAAAAAAAGGAAAGCTTTAAAGATGAGAAATAATATTAGAGCTATTACCTGCATTAGAATAATATACAAAGTTTACTTATTTATTTATTTTTATTTATTTTGAACTTGAAAATAAGGGATTTAAACTTGATATCTTATAATGTAATTTGGTATGGAATTATTGCTAGATTATGTGGACAACTAGAAAATTTTCAGCCTGAAATTTATGTTTCTTTCATAAACTAATAATAACAACAAATTTGTACCTTTCTGTTTGGGACAAATTCAGCTAGAAATTTTGAGAAAATTTATGCTTTATTTGGCATTTCTGTTCAACTCTAACTAAACAGTACTTTTTCTTCTTAATTTTTATCTTTTTCTAAAAAGTCAATAAAAATTATAACTAGTCATTAAAAAGTCAACCAATTTTAACTTAAAAATTTTATCTTAAACTGATGAACCAAACATACGCTTACTATAGCTAGGAAATTAAAGGTGCGAAAAACCATCAAACGTTGTAACAAGTTAGAGATACAGTTGATCACAATTTCATTCAAGGCAAGGCTGAAAAAAAAAGGTTACACAAGCCATTTCCAAGTTTTGTAAATAATAAGAAAGAAAGAAAAAGGTCTAGTTAAATAATAAAGGTAAAAAAGCAAGAAAACTTCTCTCAAGCACCTAATCCAAGCTTAATTGAAAAGATACTGAACTAAAAAAACTGGAAAATGTCTCTACTGGTTTTGTTCTTCTCAAGTTCCTATCTGGCATCCTTAAACATTTTAAGTATGCTTGGTATGTATTTTATTTAGGTGTCAAAGCCATCGCAAAAAAATAAACCGCAAAGCTGCTCATAAAACTCCTTACCTCTCTAAGGCCAGAGTCATACAAGACATTCAGAGTCTAATGAGCCACAAAATTAGGTCTATTTTCAACGGGCTTTGCGCCAATACGGGGGGTTTTTTTTTAATGCAATTATTAACAACAAAAGAGAAAAAACTAGTGTCAATTTCAGCGTTCAGATAAATTGAAATTAAAAAGAAAAAAAAACTCATGGTTAAATGCGTAGTCTAAAGGTTTGATCCCAATCCCAACATAGATTTTTTAAATCCTCCAAACCCAACTTAAAAAAATAAAAAATAAAAAAAATAAAAGGACAAGCAAGTTAAACAATAAAAAAAACTTTCAGAAGAACAATATTTCAATACACATCCGTGAATTAAAACACGGTCCTATTTAATTCATACACATCCAAGACAAATTTTGTTGGCATTAGTTGGATACAAGGTGATGACCATGGAAGTGATTTGCTTGTACATGGGCTGCATGGGGGTGATCCAATGCATGTCTTCCATGTGTCTCAATCGAAAGCAACTCCTCCACTTGTCTTTGCAATTCAGCTTGTTGACGCGGATTGAGTCTATAGGCAGCCTTGTTTGGAAGTGACGACCCCAGAATAAGATCAATCCGGTGTTGTATTCCTCTTAAGGGGGCAGCCCACTCCTTTCAGCTTCCAAAATGACACTAATTACATACTTTAAGAAACACACTAATGACACTAATTATTTTTAGCACACCAACAGCCAAACTTAGAAACCAACAGCCACAATTGACTGTAACATTGCACTTAATTGGCTGTAACCTTGTACTTAAAACAAACATAAACTTAGCTAATTTAACTCCCACTTTAAATAGCTTTATTTCAGCCATAAAAGACACACTAAAACACTTGAAAACCCCAACACCACTTTGGCAACCCAAAAAAAACGCCCCCCCAACAGAATACCCCTACCAAGTCCCACAGGAACGGTATCACAAGGACTTGACAAAAATTCAGTTGTCATCCATAATGTGAAGTTGCACGAATACATCAACCATATAACCAGGGTTTAACGTTCCTATTAAAGATACTCGGTCCATAAGCATACCTGTAGATGTCAACTAGCGCCGGATACTGAATCCAAATAAACAAGGTAACTGGAATGCTTCCAGGTAAGCTTACAACAAAAACAATCCAGTTGTCCTGAAATATCAAAGAGAGCGCAACACAAAAGGCAATCATCATGGTTGCAATGGAGAAAAAAAGGACACAGATCAGGCCAGTTATCATCTTGGTAGGCAAGGTTTTGAGGAAATCTTCTTCTGCATAGCGTGATGCCTGGATTCCTAGAAACATTAACAATGATGTTGCTGACGAAAACAGTGACATTGCATCTAATATTATGAAAAGCTTGAACAAATTTTTGTTCCTGAATTCGGGAATCCTGTATCTTGATTGTTCCCTCCAGGAACTGTGAATGCGGCAGCAAACGTTATTGTAACAATTAGAGCACCTACAAAAGTGCAAGAACTCGATGTCTGCTTCATCCATTTTTCTCCAGCAATTACCAGTTCCTTGTGGTTTCTTGTAAATAAGCCATGTGGTCGTTCACCATCTTTGTTTGTAAACTGTTTATACGCAGGTGACACGACTGTCTCCACCTCCTTCAATAAAAAGTACGACAGTTTGAGGACTAAGTTCAGAGTTTTAACATATTTATAAGCTGAAATTTATTTTAATTATTACTACTTGAGAAAGATTTGTTCAACAAGTACAACTGAACAATCCCACCTCTACAATAAATCTGAGAACTTTTGATAGGTACGTATTTTATACCAATAAGTGTTTTTTTTTTTTTTTTTTTTTCGATGAAAACATTCTCAAATGGACATATTTTATATCATAGTCTTCAATGTAGACTGTAAATAACCCACCTTTTTGATGTAAATAACCCAACTTTTTTTTTTGGTTGAATTTTCTCCATTAACATTTAAGCCCGTTTTAAAGACATTTGGAGATGGTGTTTTGAAGGTTGAGTTGGAAATAGGTGTTTGGGGGAAAAACTTTTAAAAAAGTTATGTGAAATAAAAAATAGTGCAAAAATTTGAAACGTGTTCGGAAAAAAAATATAAAATGGACCTTGATTTATTTGTCTTGTCGTAATGAATATTTTGACATAAAAATCACTCATTTCAATTTGAAATAAGAAATAAGAAAGTTGTGGACTTTTAAAATTTGAGTATTTTAAAAAATGAAAGAAAAATAAAATTTAATATAAAGTTGAGATTTAATAATCCTAATAATGTTTTAGCATCTGGAAATAGTGCCCCAAGCACGCTGTTACCTACTCATTATTATCTATTTTTTCCTTCTCTAGCCTCTTTCTTTTCTCCTTCCGCTTTCTACTATTTCTTTATGTTTCGTTTCTGTCTTTTTATTATGTACTAGTGGTATAGCACATGCTCCACATGTACCATGCACATTTGAAAAAAAAATGATAAATCAAATAAAAAATTAATTGTGAGGTATTATAACTCATTATTATATATATCTAACAAAATTTCCCTCTCCATGACCACGTATCACTCTTTTAGCCGTTTGGTTCTATTTTGTTTTTGACTTGGTTACTTTTTTTTTCCCCTTGATTACTTCTTTTTGATTTGCTTTTCAATACTATATGTATGATGAGAAAAGATGGTGTCAAAAGACAAAAGGGTTAAAAAGTTTTTAATTGGATTTGTTATAAAAACAAACTAGTCTTTTCTAAAGTAGTGACAAGTGTCAAAAAGAAAAAAGGGTTAACAAAGTTTTTAGTTATATTGGTTTCTAAAGTGGTACAAGTGTGATAAAAAGGTTTAAAAAGTTTTTAGTTAGATTAGTTAAAACCAAACTAATTTTTTCTAAGGTGGTGAGAACTATCAAAAGAGAAAAGGGTGGGTTAAAAAAAATTTAGTTAGATTGGATCTTTTATATATATATATATATATATATATATAAATTGGGGTGAAAAGCCAATGATGTGTTGATATATTTAGTATAAATTAGATACTAATCACGATATTTAATGGTTTCCCCATTTTCTACTTTTCTGATCACTACCATAACTATTCTTCATACCGGATTCTGTCCTCACTCTTTCTTTTCCATTTATCTCGATCTTCTCTTTCCATAGTAATTAGCGTACGAATAGCTAGGACTCTCTCAAATATACTCGTTGCATATGCAGCACTAATATATATATATATATATATCTAGATATTCAATGTACCTTTTAATCCTATTCAAATATTGCAGCCTCGTTAATTGGTTAAAACTATATAGAATAAAGCAGATATGCTATACACAAACATAATTAACAAAATAATTTTGGGAAATAAATAATCTAATAGTCATGTTATGGTCCCAAGTGCATATACATATATATATATATATAAGCGTACGAATCAGTGAGAGATGACGAGGATGTTACCTTAAACCATTGAAGTTCTCTCTGCATTTGTAGAGCCGCTCCTGGGATGAGATTTAGTGTCTTAGAAGAAGGAATTGATGCTGCCTTGTGTAACATGTTATTGCCCTCCGCATCAAAAAGGCACGTTATTGCTTGTTTATCAGGGAGACCATATATAAGGCTAAAAATTTCCGCATGACGATGTTCAATAGCGAGCATGAACACGTCAAATGCTAGATCATTTGTCCACACAAGTTCCGGATTCGCTTTCGTTACCTTCATTATAAACTCAACATTCCCCGTGTAGACAGCTTCCTTTATAGCGTCACGAACCCTACCCTTGTTAGCTACTTGATTCTCATCTGAGCTGCTTTCTATTACTCTGCACATGCGACTCAAGAGTTCACTCGATTGAACATGGAGCAGTTTCCTTTCGTACATAACCTTTACATCTGTATGACCAATAACAATGGAAAAGTACAACGTCCTTATATATAAATAAATGAATTTATATAACTAGCTAGCTAGTTTTGAAATAATTGACAAACTAAAATATTGCAAGTAAAGGAGAGCAAGGATACCAAAAAGTTGGAGAAGAATTGAAGGCATTCGTGCTAATACACCCACTAATATTGCAAATTAAATCACAACATAATTGTTAGATATATCATCACTCCATCAGTACCCTTTACGTATGTTCATATGTATCGAAGAATTCATAGATTTATGGAGAGACGATGCAAACAATGAAAAAATAAACTAAGACTAAATAAATTCAAAATAAAACTTCTTTTTTTTTTTTTTTTTTTTTTGGGTGCATGGTTGTATGTTAAAATTTTTGCCTTTGGTAAATCAGTATCTAAACTAAAATCTTAAGTCCTTGACAACTAACCCGTCAAACTTCAAAATCTATTATATTAATTGTTCTTTTTTCACCTATATTTAATAGATTGTTTTTGACACAAGGTTCGTATGGTTTTTGACAGTTTTTGCACCACATTCACTGTTGTGTCAATTTCAGTTACCAAATATCACAAGGACTACTAATGTAACATGTTTTGAAATTTGAGGTGTAAATTGCCAAGATTTTTAGTTGAAAGACTAAGTTACCAATCATATATTGATAAAAAGAAAAAACTTAAAACTAATTTTAATCATGAGATTATACAAACTGTAATTTTCAACAAATTATTAGGTATTGAGTTAAAAAACCATCAATTCAAACCAAAAAAAAAGTCAAATCACTTTTAACTTTTTTTTCTTTCTTTTTTTGAAAAGTCAACAAGTTTTTTAACTCATTTAAAAAAAAAAAAAAATCAAACAACTCCAATCTAAATAGGTTAACTCAAACATACCAACCAAGCACATTAACATGGTCTATATATCTATGTGTGTGTGTATATATATATTTTGCCTCCTAAATATTTCTCCTCATACGAATTCTAATTTATTATATATCCCTAATATTGTAATGTAAAAGGAAATCTAATTAGAAAATTAAAACAATTCTCAAACTAACCTAGAGTCAAATCAAATGGAAAATTTATTCGAACTTTAATTGAGATATACGTGCATCTTTAAATGCGATTTGTTTCTGATAGCACAAGTTCAATCTCATCAGAAAATAAACCCCAAAAAACTAATATCTATTCAGTTATATAGAGAAGGAAACTAAACTAACACAACAGAAGAACCTCAAGAGCTTTTGTTTAACAGTCGAACAAAACACCAAGAAAAGCAATATTCTCTCTGAACAAAGCATCCATGTCTTTTTTGTTCAAGACTCGTGTTTCTCAGACTTCTCTCTCCAGATCACTCCAGTTTCTCTCTCAAAGAAATACAACTAGAAACCAAAATTGAATGAACAACCGAAACTCCACTATGCGAAAACAAAATTAACAAAACCAAAGTATATTTATCCCAACAAAAGATCCACTCTGCAAAAGACTAAGCTACCCTGTATCTATCGGACATAAAAAAAAAAAAATCATTTACCAGTTTCAAAGTCTTACAATTTTCGCGTTATGTTGCAGTTTACAGAAAGTAATGTCGCGTATGTATTTATTGTATTATACACTTTACATATAATTATGTACACATATAACATGTCTTGAAGTGCTAGCTTTACCTGAGCGAATTGCAGTTAAATCAGTTTTATCAATTTGGGTAAATTCTTGATTCTGTAGATCTATAGTAACTTGATTGGCTGAACAACCGGCAATGTCTATACCTGTCAAACATGGAAGAAAAGGCGAGAGAGAATGAATTATAAAGATAGCAAGGGAAAGGAGGCTTATTAACAACAAAAGAAGATCTTATTAAAAGTTTATTTTAAAATTAATGTTAAGGGGAAAAAAATAATAATAATTGAATGTATACTCACGGTCATATACCCATCGTTGCCAAAATCCTAACCGGCACCCGCTACGCAAGAAGGATTTGGGACGACATGAAAATGACCACACTGGAGATTGGTTATGTTGATCCGCAGTTATGGCAAGACCTGGGCAATGCTCGAGCAAATCCAAAGGGATATCTGTAATGTTATAGTGATTTAACAAGAACATTATTTAGTGAAAACAATGCATGAATGTAAAATATACAAAATAAAATAACAATACGATGAGCTAGCATGGTCAATAAGTTCCAAACCTTATTTCTACGATCCAATTTTTGTCTTTTTTTTTTTTTAACTTTACTATTCATACAGTTTTGTAACTCAAATTTTAAAAGTCCATAACTTTACATGTACAAGTTCAAATGAGATAATTTTTTTTTAAACTTGCATAAAATTTCGAGACGAACAAACAAGCTCTATAATGATTTTTTTTTTCTAAACAAATTTCAAGTTTTATACTTTTTAACTCAAGCAATTCAAATGTCTCGATAAACGCATAATCAATTCAAACCCAAATTCTACATCCAAACCTAAACACCAAACGCATGCTTAGATCCATGGATGGCTGTTTGTAGAATCCTTACCAAACACAGTCCGAAATATGCACTTGACAATGAGGTTACTGCCTATTCGGCCATTGTCTGGGGATGTTAGAGCTTCTCGTGGCGTGACGGAATAAAGATAACGAGCCATTTGAAAGTGAGAAACTTTACAGCATGAACAACCGGAATGCTTTCAGTTTTGAACAACGGTAACTAGGTCCTGTTCTTTCGATCAAGCATTGAGCAATGGAATGTTTCCGGTTCGAATGGAAAGTGCAAGGACTGTGAAACCATCCATCCGTTGAATCAGCAGGTCTTCGTTGGTCATTAATTGAACCAACTCCTCCACAATATGCAAATGTCCAGCACTGACTGCTATGTGAAGTGGAGTGTTGTTCGAAGCATTGCTTCTTGCTCTCACTGCATCAGGATGTTGGTCAAGATACGTCTTAGCCGTGCTCCCACTCACCACGTCGCACTGCGTCGAAGAGGGGCCGATGTTGTTTAAAGTCGTCACTTTGTTCAGACCCTGCTGCCAAATTCCATTTTCAGCTGAATATTAATTCATTTCTACCATTATATATATGACCTACATATATGCAAATATAAATACAAAACATCTACTGTACGAACGGCCCATGATTATTGACTTCTTGTTGTAATTCATGTTTGATATATTCGGAAACACAAATTAAATGAAAAAAAAAACACACACACACACATATATATATACACAAATTGAAATAAAGTGCGTTTGAAGCGCATACGTATTAAAAATAATTAAATATTTATTTTATAAACAGATATAAATATCAAAATTGTTTTCAATGACATAATATTTTTTGACACTGGTTCAAAAAAATAATTTTTAACATATATGTTAGGCTATTATAAAATAAAAATAAAAAAAAAAAAAAAGAAAGAAAGTAAATACATATTTTAAAAAAATTTTTCTAGGGACAAGTTTAATTAAGAGAGTAAATCCTTGAAATTTTTTTATAAAAAAAAAATTAGAGAATAAAAAGACAAATTTAGAAAAAGTTAAAAGGCAAAATATATATCTGTATATATTTTCAGGGAACTTCACTAGATATATATATATATATATATGTATATGCATCCTTAACTACTAGCAAGCAATTTAGCTGGTGGCTTATCAATAAATTCTACGTTTTCATTGCTCTAAAAAAAAATTTTTTTTTTCTTTTCACACAGAGAGATTTAATTATTACCTGGAGAGTTGGCTGGTACAATATTTTCATTTCTTTCCATGGTAATAGCTAGATCTGTCTTCAAGTTCATTGTGACGTGAAGGATTTTTATTAACATAATAAAACAGAACACAAAAGGCACTAAATAGCTAGAGCAAGTTAAAAAAAAAATACCGACAATGTCGATGGGAAAAAGCAGCAGCAGCAGCAGCAGGAGGAGATGATCAAGAAGCCTCTGCGAGCGCACAGTGATAATGGTTGCCCAGCCAATGTAGTTAGCAAAATGAGATTCAGATCTAAAGAAATACTTGACTGGGGTAACAAGGACTATCCATGGCAAAAGTATGAAATGCCCCTCGCCACCACTCACATCGATAAAATAAATAAAGATCTCGTTTGGT
>CM046377.1:1174726-1199726 GCA_025413485.1 Ficus microcarpa | reverse complement strand
GAGTTTAACTAGGATTGATCAATCAAGAAAAAGAATTCGAATTCGAAGACCAACAGAACTGTATACTTTATTAATAGAAGACAATTGTTGACATTATAATTAAAAAGAAAAATTTTGACCCCTGATCAGATACGTAAGGTTTAGTCTTCGTTTCGTAGTTACTTGATAGTATAATACATCTCCATATAGCCCAAGTGAACAACTTTTTTCTTTTTTCTTTTTAGGAAAATTATCCAGTCTTCATCAAGTTACTTTTCAATTCCCCTGTTTGTAAGTATCGCACTCTACTTGTTCTTCTCTATTCGATTATTTTCTCATTCAGTTTTCGAACATTGTTGAATTTCCTTTTGCATTAGCTTTTGATCTCACTATCACTTTTCTGATCTCACAACCATGAATGCCTAAAAACTGTAAAATTAGAAGAACAATTGTGACTGTCTATTTAAAAAATTATAATAACAATAAGGTGATAGAGTGCCTTGTTACCATTGATTGTGTAATTTTTAGAACTATTTTGAACTACACAGTTGTAGCCAATGGGCCATCAACTGAAGTATTTGTTTTAATACAACAATAACGTAAAGATAAACCAAGTTCGACATGTAGATGACAACATTTGTTAGAATATAAAACTATTATTGGCATACCTCTTCCTAACAATTTAAGCTTTTGAGATTGATCGGTAAATTAAAACATTATTAAGATTTCATATAAGCATTAATCTATGGCTGTTACTTAGGCCTCCACACCCAACCTGAAGAATAAAAACTCCACTCCAACCTTGGCCTTATGTATGAAATCCAACGCTTGAGGAGGAATAGAGGACAAAGATGGAAAAAGAAACCGGTGTTAAGAGGGAAACCCGGTAAAAATTGAGAGAAAGAAATTAAAAAGCAAAAAAAAAAGAAAAAAAAAAAAAGCTAAAGGTGTTGAAAAGAAGAATGTTGTATTGGGGAGTGTAGTCCAATTTTTTTTTTTTTTTTTTTTTTAATTTTAAATTCCTGCTAAAAGATGGATTTCATTCAACCACAACTAAAAAGAGAACTAACAAAGAAAGAGAGGAAAACAATCCTCAGAAAACAGGCAGCACCTGGGTTTGACGCGGAATAACAGGGTTAAGGGCTGATTTTTGGTTGGAGGGGGTTATTAATTAGGGTTTTAGATCCAGTAAGATGCCTAACAGAGGTGAATAGAGGTGGGGAATTCGGATTTATAGTACGATGGTGTAAGATCTATTTTTATCTACCAAGTTTAGTTGATTTTTCAAATTAATTCAATTACTGTAAGTAAAGTAAATTGATAAAAACAAGCAATTTTAATGAGATTCGGTTACCTTAATTCTCGAATATCTAACATTTTGTGCTGCCCTAACAACAATCAATTATACTACTTTGCCTCCATGAATGTAAATTCTCACACCTATTGGCAGAGGCTGATAAAATTTTTCAAGAAGGCTGTGAATTGTACATCATCATTTAAGATAAATTAAAAAGCTAAAATCTTTTCTCATTTTTGCTCTATCTGTATCGTTGGTGTTATTAGCCTCACCCATGAACTATGGTTGTGCTACAGTTTATTTTCATTTTCAAGCTCTGAATTCAAATAGCCATTAAAATAATACAACAACTTAATTTATATTGAATAGTACGATATACTAAAGTTTAAATATGGTTACTTATGATTATTTAACTGAAAATTATGAGCCTGCTTTGATTGCATATTTATTTTCAATATGGAAAAATATGATACTGTTTGTTTGGGATACTCATTTCACATTCTAGTGAAAATTTTCCTAAAAGTGTTTCACTATTCCTCCCTTCACTTCAAAAGTAAAACCCTTTCATTTTTGAAATGCAATTATACATCATTTTATACTCTTTTTTATTTTCAAAAGTTTTTTTATTTTTTTTATTTTGTTTATTTACACTTTCAAACACTATCTTATTCTCAATATGGAATGATTCTCTAATTTCACACAAAAAAAATTAGTCATTTTGGGATATTGATTTCTTGAATAAGCTAAGTTTGCCAAATATCTATTATATTACTCTTCTCTCAACTTAAACATAAAACTCTCTCGTTTTTTAAATTCAAGACTACACAATCAAAGATCATTTTAGAATCTTTTTCATTTTCCATATGATTTTTTTTATATATATTAATCAACCACCGTCTCATTCTTAATATAAAATGACTTTCTAATTTCATTCAATAAATTCTCTCATTTTTTTAATTTGAGCATTATACCCAACTTGGAAAATTTTCATGTTTTGAATGAGAAATTTATTTCATTTCTATGTGATGATGATGTTTGGATGTATTAATAAATTTTCCTTCTAAGATAACAAAAACATCCCAAATTATTTTCCAAAGTCATCTCATTTTCAACATTATAAGCAAATATTTTGACAATATTACAAATGGGGGAAGACATCTAGATTGTTACAATTTGACTCTTAAATAGTTCAGTACAATTTAAGTTTGATAATATGAGTCCACCCTTTTTTCAATTAGTGAATAATGGTGGAATAAGTCGCACAAAAACACTGTTTTATCCATTTTTCCACCCATTCTTAAAATGGATGTACTAGACAAAGAGGACCTTCATAAAGTACCATTTTATAAGATTTTTTCACCTTCTCTTTATCTTCTGTGAATGCAACATTCCTAATACAATTTCTTCTTTTCTTGAATTTAATATTACTTTTCAAACAAATTTTTGACTCTTTCTTCTTTCGAATATGGAAACTTTTTTTTACATATCTAAAAGCTGACTAATTCTCATAATGACATAATTTTCTCGATTCAAACAACAAAATTTTTCATTATCATACTGAGTACATGTTCCAAAATTTTCTTTTAATATTGAATCTAACAGTATTACTTATACAATTAAATTAGGGCAACTGACGCATTAATTTGTTTATTTTTTGTTCATAGGGTAGAATTGTAATGATGTCTTATTTGTCTAGACTAAATATTTAATTTTTTCGTCTACCATCTTATCTGCTTACCCCAATCCACGCAATTTAACTTCATCCATTGCTAAATATGCACACTTTACCCTCCAACCAACTATATGTTACTACCAACATCATTGCACTTACTATGTGGTTTCAATAACAATTTTTGCTCTCTTTCCCACCCCGCCCCCCCGCCCCCCTGTTTTTTTTTTTTTTTTTTTCTCAATAAGTCCAGGGGCTATGTTTTTGTCCTTACAGAGTATACCCATTTAGTAAATGCCACCGGTCAAATTGCTTTCCACCTCCTATATCTGCTTTTCTCTCTCTTTTTTTTTTTTCTACATTGTTTCTCCTCCAAAATTCTTGCTTCACTGCCTTTTCCAGCTACCCACCAGGCCATGGACAGCCATGAATTGTCCTCCATTCGCCACGTTGCTGGCGTTTTGATTCTCCTGAAGGACTTTAGCCTAAGCGCATATTATATATATATGTGTGTGTTTGTGTGAATTAACGTCCCCAGTGGGGTCCCCACCGAAGAAACATAAAGCTGCCATGCACAACTCTGTATTTTTTGAGGAAAAAGGAATAAAATAGCCTAAAAATAAAAAGGAAACTAGTATTTTTTTTTTACTGGAGAGAGACCCATGTCACAGGAAGGAAGTCAAAGAAAAAAAGAAACAAAATAGTTGGCAGTAGGTTTCGAGAATTTTGCCTCCGACTCCACTTGTAGAATAGTTTTTGGTAATGTACTTAAATACTTTTCCTAGTTTAATTAAATTATCACATTATATTTTGGTTTTCTTTTGTTTTTTTTTTTTAGCCTACCAAATTTTTTACATTAACTTATCATCGTCTATTAGTATTCGATCATAATTCCTTTTGGTATTCTACTAAAAATACTTTTTATATTCTCTATGATCTCCTGTCATTGGAGAGTATTTTAATAGATTACTTTTAGTATTTTTATAGAATACTCTTTGTATTTTAGTAGAATACTCGTTGACATTAATTCTTCTTCATTATTTAATATAAAATTTTTAAATATATCAACAAAAAAAACATAAAAAAAATAAAAATAATTAGCATAACAATATCACTTCCTTTAATAAATTTATTTCATAACTAAAATCATAAATAAAGTTTTATTAAATAGAAAAATAAAATTGAAATAACTAAAACAATAAAACAAATTTTAAATTAAAAAAAAAAAAAAAACTCCTTAACCCCCAAGTCTGAAAAATCCCCAATTTGAGCAAACCCTAATTTTTATCTCCTCCCCACACCTCCTCAAGGCAGCCGGAGAAAGAAGATTCGGCGTTGGATGTCGTAGAGATCGTGGCATGCGGCAGTGGAGTTCACAAGGTAGAGACGCGGTGTGACAAAGATGGTAGAGATGGCAAAGGAGCGAAGAGAGAGTGTGGAGGATAGAGAAAGCATGATGCCCTCATTGATATCGTTGCCCACCATGAGGAAAGAAAGAGAGAAGAGAGAGAGAGAGCTTGGTAGAGAGAGAGGGAGAGAGAGTAAAAAGTAGTCAATTATTGATTAAAAAAAATTTGACCCAATAACTAAGTGGGACCAAAATTTAAAACATGTGCATTGGAAAGGTTATTCGCACAATTTTATCTTAATATAAAAATGTGATGTACAAATAATATTATCTTAATATAAAAAAATAAGAAAATAAAATTAAAAAAAAAAACTTAAAAAGAAAATAAGGGAATTCAAATAGTAATTAACTAATAGCATAAACCAAACTTATATATATAAACTAAATGCATGAACCATTAGAGACAAAAAAAAAAGAAAAAAAAAAAAAAAAGAAAGAAAAAAAAAAGAAACGCATAAACAATACTTATATATATACAAACTAAAAGCATGAACCATTAGAGACAAATAATAATAATAATAATAATAATAATAATAATAATAATAATAATAATAAATAATAGAAAAAGGTGTTTGGAAACGTAAAGAAGTCCAACCCCTCTCAAATGTGGACTACTAAGATATTTTTTCTTACTGTCGTCTAAAATAACATTGTTTTTCAAATGTGGTTTCATGTTTTTTCATGCGTGCTCCTCAATTATTACTTTCTCATTATACCTAATAATTAATATTCTATCTTATTTATCAACTAAACTCAAATGTGTGCTACTTAATTTTTTTTTTCTTTTATTCCTCTACAATATAAGTTTTTGAAATGTCGCCCATATAATTTTTTTTTCCCTTAATAGCCCTGCTAAATTTAGCTTCCACCCTTTTCTTTATTTTGTTGTTTCTTTTTCTGTAATGGAAAAGTTTTTCTGTACTTAAATTTTTTAGTTTATTTATAGTTCTTCCACCCTTTTTTTTAAATCTATTTTAGAGCAGTTCCCAAATGTATCACTACTTAAATATTTTTTTTCCCCTACAATTACAAATGTTGAAGAGACAAAGACACATTTCATTCCCCTCCACTTTTCCCCCACCAGTTGTTCCTTTTTTAAAAAAAAAAAATTTTTTTTTTTACTTTTTTTAAAGATAAATTATCATTCAAATTAAAACTGAATACAAATACCAATATCAAAGATTAAACAACCTGATGATATAAGAGACACAACCCTCGACTAAGATCGATTACATCAGTAAAATCTGGTGAAGCTTAGTGAGGAGGAGATAAGTTAAAACTTGATTACTGGAAAATTCCTTGGTAATCCTATAATCGAGAATGTACAAAGTTTTTTTTTGAAAAAACATTTACAAATGATGTAATATTTTGATCGATCGACAGATAATCACTCGTAGCGTAAAGACTGCAACAAACTCTGCGTAGCCATAGTACTAGCGGATCTATTAGACATATACCGTTGGAAAACAATTTTAGCGTAGCACACACATAAAAACAAATCGGAGGTAGGGGAACTACCTTCTTAATTATAAAATTAAAACTAAAACTTAAAAACAAAATATGATTATAAAATAACATTGCTACTAAATTCTTGCTCAACGTGGAATAACCACTCCGCCGCGTGTCACAACTCAAGGCAAATAAAATAACATTGCTACTAAATGCTTTCTACTCATACATTTTTTGATACAGTTCTTTGAACTACTATTTTCTCATAATTCCTCCTAATTATTTTTAAGTATAATTTGTTAACTTTTCTCTAATTTGTGACTACTTAAATATTTTTCTCGTAATCTTCTCAATTAAAATTGTTTTTAACGTCCCATAATTTTCATATGTCGGTCTTTTTTTGTGTGTTCTTCCACCTTTTTATTTAGTTTTCTGTATTGGAAAAGTTTTTCTCAACTACTACTATTTCATTACTAATTTCTAATTAGTTTTCCTTATAATTTGCCAATTTATCTCTAATTTGTGGTTACTTAAATATTTTTCTTGTACTCATCTAAAATAATATTATCTTTAACTTTCATTTTTTGTCCATGTTTCGGTCCTTTTTTTCTTTTTGTTTTGTTTCACCCCTTTTTTTTCTTTATTTTCTAGCCCCTATATTGTAATATTTTTCTCATAGTATCTAAAAACTAATTTTCTATCTAATTTGTCAGCTCGTCTCAAATGTGCAACGACTTAAATATTTTTTTTGGGATAATACTCTAAATTAATATAATTCTTTAAGTTTAGTCCTCGTAAATATTTTTTTTCCCAGGGTTAAAATAATGTTTCTCAAATTGTCCCTATTTAAACAATTTTTTCCTACAACTATCTTAATTAAATAAAATGGGCCTAAGAAGTTTCGACCCCGTCCCTTTAATTCATGTTTCGATGACGGTGTCATTCCCTTCTTGTGGTTATTAATCTGATTCTAACCTTTTCCTTTTCTTTAATATACAAATGTGGTTATCATTTGTTACAGAGAACTCCTGACTTTTTCAATTACGAAATTTTTACTGTGGAAAAGTTGAGGGATGTCCATCCTTTTAATAGTTTTCTATTTCTTACCTTTTTCAGAGAGCAACCAACGAGCAAAATCGAAATAATAATATTAGTGATGGATTGTCTTGTTAATATTGGTGGTGCAATTTTGGGACCTGTTTTTAGCTATATGTTTGCACCAGTGGGCCATCAACTAGATTATTTATTTTCCTACAAGGACAAAATAAAAAATCTCAAAAACCAAGTTCAAAAGCTGGATGATAAGATAAAAATGATTCAGAGTGTCACCGAACAAGCCAGAAACGAGGGAAATGCCATTATGGTGCATGTTCGAGATTGGCAAAAGGAGGCGACAACTAAATTAGAGAGGGCAAATCATTTCCTAGAACCTGATCCGGACCACACGAGAGCGAGGTGTTCATGTCGTTGGCCCTTCCCAAACTTGGCATTGCGGCGGCGGTTAAGCAAGAAAGCAAAGGAGATGGCTGAGGAAATTGAAGATGTGATCGAAAAGGCGAACAATTTGGGCGACATTAATATTTCCTTCCGTCCTGCTGTACAACTTTCTTTCAAGCAAAATGAGTTTGATAAGTTTGAGAAGTTTGAGACGAGAGAGGAAACTCTGAGGAAAATGATGGAGGCCTTGCGGAATCCTGAGGTTAGAATGATTGGGTTGTGTGGCCTTGGTGGCATGGGTAAAACCATGCTCGTCAAAGAAGTTGCACGTCTAGCCAAGGAAGAGAATCTATTTAGCAATCCAATATTGGCTGTCGTGTCACAAAATCCTGACATTAAGCAAATTCAACGAAGGATCGCGGAACAGTTAGGTCTAAAGTTGCAGGAAGAAGACGAAACCAACAGAGCACAGGTACTAGGAAAAAGATTAAAAGAGGAGCAGAAGATTCTTATAATTTTAGATGATGTTTGGAAGGCGCTTGACCTGTCTAAAGTTGGAATCCCTTCTAAGGATGATAGCAAGGGATGCAAGATAATACTGACCTCTAGAGACCGAGACGCATGCAAGACCATGGGTGCTGATACTTTCGAGATCAGAAGTTTAACCGATGGAGAAGCAGAGAATTTGTTTAACAAAACTGTGGGTGACATAGAACCTCAGTTCGAATCTTTAGCAACTGGAGTGATTGGAGAATGTGCAGGCTTACCTCTTGCCATTGTGACAATTGCAGGTACATTAAAGAATCATAGGGAGCCGTCTTTTTGGAGAGATGCCTTGCTAAAACTGAAGCGATCGCCTGAAGAATTTAAAATTTACGGGGCGATATACGGGAGTTTCAAGACAAGTTTCGATGCGTTAGAAGAAGAAGAAAAGTCGTTATTGTTGATTTGTAGTGCACATGATGAAGATGAAAATGTGTCTCTTGAGGAACTGGCGGGTTATGTTATGGTTTTGGACTTGTTTAGACATGTTCATACATTGAAAGAGGCAAGTGACAGGGTGCAATATTTGGTAGAGAACCTCAAAGATTGTAGTTTGCTGTCGGGTGACAATTATGGTAGAACGGTTAAAGTGCATGATGTTATCCGTGATGTTGCCATATGGATTGCCTCTGAACTAGAGAAGAATCCCATGTATTGCCTCAGAGATAGTGTTAGGTTTGGAGATTGCTTGAAGAAGAAGATCGAAGAGTTTTATGCAATTTCAGTGCCTGGAGGTGGTGGTTTTAATGATGATCAGCTTGCTGAAAGGTTGGCATGTCCAAGGCTCAAGTTACTAATGTTGAGGACCATCGGTGGCCTAGAAATTACCGATAGATTCTTTGAAGAAACCAAAGAGCTGAAAGCATTGCGTTTGGATGTTAAAGGTGGAAAAAAGCTAGCTTCATCCTTTCGTTCACTTCAAAATCTCAAAGCACTACATTTGACAATTTGGGGAGGAGGAGATGTCGACATAGCTATAATTGGAGAGCTGACGAATTTGTTGATTCTTGATCTTTCAGATTCCGAGGATCTGGTGGCGTTGCCGAAAGAAATAGGAAACTTGAGCCGTCTACAAGTGTTAAACCTGAGTCGTTGTTACAGGCTTAAGGTGATTGAACCAAATGTCATCTCAAGATTGGTACAGCTAGAAGAGTTGTATATGATGCGTGTCTGGAGGAAAACTGAAGGTCCAATTAATGCCAGTCTTGTGAGTGAAATAAAAGATCTGCCAAAGCTTAGAGTTCTGCATATAGATATACTAGATGTTAGTTTTGTGCCAGAAGACATGTTTAATCATCTGAATTTGGAAAAGTACAGCATTAAAATTGGATCGTATCTTGGATTTTTCTCCAAAGCAAGAGCGTTGCTGGTCAGCAATCTCAAGGATAGAAGTCTATTATATGAGGATGGCTTTCAAAGGTTGATGAAAAAGTCTGATGAGTTGAGATTGCAGTCTATCCCAGGTGTTAGCCATATTGTTAATGAATTAGATGCAAGCAGTTTTCAGGACTTGGAGTGTCTGGAGCTTATTGAACTGGAAAACCTGGAAAGCTTTATGTCAATGTCACCACCAACAAGATCAATTCAACGACCGATTCTCTTCAACGACAAGGTAGCCCCTGTTGCTCTTTTAACATCTTTATTTAATTATTAAATTTCATTAATTTATTCCTATTCTAATTTCTTCTTTATATTATTGTCATTATTTCTCTATTTCCGAATAAGAACCCAAACACATGCCCGCCCAATTTATAACACTACTTACTACTTTTGTATGCATATTTTATTGAATATCATTATTAATTCTTTATTGAAATTAATTGTGTATCCAACACATAACCTTCAAATATTACTGATTTTTTTAATTAATTTTTTTTTATAGATAAGACAATCAATTAAAAGAAATAATTTATTTTCTCCCTGGACAACTTTGAGATTAAGTACTACCATGTTGACCTAGCATATCTACATATTGAAATGAGAAAAAAAAAATCATAATTAAAATTTGAATATTTTGCATTAAATCTTTTGAGAAATACATATTAAATTGGTTTTTACTAGGTAAAGGTTTCTCTAAAAATGTATATTAAAAAAGTAAGAATAAAATATTTCATTTACGAAATTTTGAACAATTTTTATTTTGTTTAATTTGTTTTCTCTTTGACTTAATTTGCAAGAATTTATATTGAAATAATTTGTTTAGAGAACCAATTATAGTATTGTGTTTTAATTAAGTCATGCATAAAATTAAAGTCATCTTTACAGGCTGTGTTTAACAATCTACAAAAGTTGATCATTAATGAGTGCAAAAGCTTGCAATCTATGTGGGCTTTAGCTACTTTTGAAAGCCTTCAACAACTTAAAGAAGCTTAGCATAGTTCTAGTTTTGACCACCAAAACATTTCTCTAAATTTCCTTTCCTTAAATAAAAATAAGAATAAAATATTTCATTCACAAAATTTTGAACAATTTTTGTACATTTTGTTTTTTTTTTTTTTTTTGTTTTTAATTTATAAGAATTTTATATTGAAATGATTTGTTTAGAGAACCAATGATAGTATTGTGTTTCAATCAAGTCATTTACAAAATTAAAGTCATCTTTACAGGTTATGTTTAACAATCTACAAGCGTTGACTATTGAAAGGTGCAAAACTTTGCTGTCTGTATGGGCTTTAGCTACGGTTGAAAGCCTTCAACAGCTGAAGGAGCTAAGTATAAAAAACTGTGATCTCATAGAAGAGGTATTGGTAATCACAAAAGAAGCAGGGGATCATGAGGAGACAAAGTCGAAGAAGATCACATTCCCCAAACTTGAATCTCTTGAACTTGAAAATCTTTCAAAACTCAAAAGGTTTGGGTTGTGTCAAGCAGATGATCATTATACTGTTGAATTTCCATCACTATTACTAATAGACATTACTAATTGTCCTGAATTGAGGACATTCATCGCCAAGTCCATACCTTCAACAAGTACTACCGTGGAAGAAGTAGATGAGAGAAGAATGGCTCAAGAAAATCTGTTCAGCCAAAAGGTAATTTCTTATTTTTCTTACTTTCGTTTTCCTTTACTAATTTCCATTTGGCTTTCATTCTCTAATTGTTCTTTACAATATACTAGTGAGAGGTTCGATTGAATGTGATAAATCTCTTATAAGATTACACATAAATAAAAACATAAATAAATAAATAAATAAATAAAAACATAATCAACTGATCCTGTAGAAAAAGAAATAAAATGTAATCAAGTGCTATACGTATTAGCATTACGTACTATACTTTTATATGTATGCATATTATATTAAATATCATTAATATTCTGCATTGAAATTAATTATGTATCCCATATATAAACTTCTGATGCTGATTTTTTTTTTTTTTGAAAAAAAAAAGTAGAAAAGTGTATATCAATTAAAGATTTTTTTTTTTAACGTGGAGATTAGCACTATTTATGCTACTATCAAGTTGATTAAGCACTAACAACATAAAATACAAAAAATCATAATTAAAACTTGAATCTACCTTTAATATTTAGAGAAATACAAATAAATTTGGTTTTTACTGCCAAAGGTTTCTCTAAATTTTTTTTTTCTAAATAAAAATAAGAATAAAATATTTCATTCACAAAAGTTTGAACAATTTTTGTACATTTTGTTTTTTGTTTTTTTGTTTTTGTTTTTGATTTATTAGAGTTTTATATTGAAATGATTTGTTTAGAGAATCATTGATAGTATTGTGTTTCAATCAAGTCATTTACAAAAGTAAAGTCATCTTTGCAGGCTGTGTTTAACAATCTACAAGAGTTGACTATTCAAGGGTGTAAAAGTTTGATGTCTGTATGGGCTTTAGCCACGGTTGAAAGCCTTCAACAGCTTAAGAAGCTAAGCATAGGACACTGTGATCACATTGAACCAAATGTCATCTCAAGATTGGTTCAGCTAGAAGAGTTGTACGTGGAGGATGTCGGTGAAATTAATTCCAGTCTTGTGAGTGAAATAAAAGATTTGCGAAAGCTTAGAGTTTTGCATATACGTATACCAGGTGGTAGTTTTGTGCCAGAAGACATGTTTAATCTTCTGAATTTGGAAAGGTACCACATTCAAATTGGACCGTATGATGGATTTTCCTTCAAAGAATCAACAAGAGCGTTGTGGGCCAAAAATCCCAAGGATAGAAGTCTATTATATGAGGATGGCTTTCAAAGGTTCATGAAAAAGTCTGATGAGTTGAGATTGGAGTCTATCCCAGGTGTTAGCCATGTTGTTAATGAATTAGATGCTAGCAGTTTTCAGGACTTGGAGTGTCTGGAGCTTATCGAACTGGAAAACCTGAAAAGCTTTATGTCGACGTCACCTCCAACAAGATCAATTGAACGACCGACTCTTTTCAATGACAAGGTAGCCCCTGTTGCTCTTTTAACATCTTCATTTCATTATTAAATTTCATTAATTTATTCCTATTCTAATTTCTTCTTTATATTGTCGTCATTATTTCTCTATTTCCGAATAAGAACCCAAACACATGCCCGCCCAAATTACTGACACTAGTTACTACTTGTGTATGCATATTTTATTGAATATCATTATTGATTCTTTATAGAAATTAATTGTGTATCCAATATATAACCTTCAAATATTACTGATTTTTTTTATTAATTTTTTTTATAGATAAGACAATCAATTAAAAGAAATAAATAATATATTTTTCCTTGGAAAACTTCGAGATTAAGTACTACCATGTTGAACCAGCATATCTAAATATTGAAATGAAAAAAAAAATCATAATAAAAACTTGAATAATATGCATTTAATCTTTTGAGAAATACATATTAAATTGATTTTACTACGTAAAGGTTTCTCTAAAAATATATTTTGAAAAAGTAAGAATAAAATATTTCATTCACAAAATTTTGAATAATGTGTCTTTTGTTTAATTTGTTTTCTCTTTGACTTAATTTGCAAGAATTTCTATTGAAATGATTTGTTTAGAGAACCAATGATAGTATTGTGTTTTAACTAAGTCATTTACAAAATTAAAGTCATCTTTACAAGCTGCGTTTAACAATTTACAAAAGTTGATCATTAGTGAGTGCAAAAGCTTGCAGTCTATGCGGGGTTTAGCTACTTTTGAAAGCCTTCGACAACTTAAGAAGCTAAGCATAGTTCTAGTTTTTACCACCAAAAAGTTTCTCTAAATTTTCTTTCCTTGAATAAAAATGGGAATAATATATTTCATTCACAAAATTTTGAACAATTTTTGTACATTTTGTTTTTTGTTTTTAATTTACAAGAATTTTATATTGAAATGATTTGTTTAGAGAACCATTGACAGCATTGTGTTTCAATCAAGTCATTTACAAAATCAAAGTCATTTTTGCAGGTTGTCTTTAGCAAGCTACAAGAGTTGACTATTCAAAGTTGCAAAAGTTTGAGGTTTGTATGGGCTTTAGCCACGTTTAAAAGCCTTCAACAGCTTAAAAAGCTAAGCATTGAAGACTGTGATCGCATAGAAGAGGTATTAGTAATCACAAAAGAAGCAAGGGATCATGAGGAGACAAAGTCGAAAAAGATCACATTCCCCAAACTTGAATCTCTTGATCTTAAAAGTCTTCCAAAACTCAAAAGGTTTGGGTTGTGTGAAGCAGATGATCATTATAATGTTGAATTTCCATCACTATTAAGAATATACATTTTTGATTGTCCTGAATTGAGGACATTCATTGCCAAGTCCATACCTTCAACAAGTACTACCGTGGAAAAAGTAGAAGAGAGAAGAATGACTCATGAAATTTTTTTCAGCCAAAAGGTAATTTCTTATTTTTCTTACTTTTGTTTTCCCTTACTAATTAATTTTCATTTGGTTTTCATTTTCTAATTGTTGTTAACAATCTATTAATGATAGGTTCGATTGAATGTGATAAATCTCTTATGAGATTACACATATATAAAAACATTAAAAAAAAAAAAAAACGTAATCAATTGATCTTGTAGAAAAAGAAAGAAAACGTAATCAAGTACTATACGCATTAGCATTACTTACTATACTTTTATATATATGCATATTATATTGAATATCATTAATGTTCTTTATTGAAATTAATTACTTATCCCATATATAAACTTCTGATGTTGATTTTTTTTTTTTGGAAAAAAAAAAGGTAGAAAAGTATATATCAATTAAAGAAATTTTTTTTTAAATGTGGAGATTAGCACTATTTATGTTATTATCAAGTTGATTCAGCACTAACAACATAAAATACGAAAAATCATAATTAAAACTTGAATCTGTGTTTAATATTTAGAGAAATACAAATAAATTTGGTTTTTACTGCCAAAAGGTTTCTCTAATTTTTTTTTTCTAAATAAAATATTTCATTGACAAAAGTTTGAACTATTTTTGTACATTTTGTTTTGTTTTGTTTTGTTTTTAATTTGTAAGAATATTATGTTGAAATGATTTGTTTAGAGAACCAATGATAATATGTGTTTCAACTAAGTCATTCACAAAATTTAAGTCATTTTTGCAGGTTGTGCTTAGCAGTCTACAACAGTTGACTATTCAATGGTGCAAAAGTTTGCTGTCTGTATGGGCTTTAGCTACGGTTGAAAGCCTTCAACAGCTTAAGGAGCTAAGCATAGGACGTTGTGATCTCATAAAAGAGGTATTAGTAATAACAAAAGAAGCAGGGGATCATGAGGAGGCAAAGTCCAAGAAGATCACATTCCCCAAACTTGAATCTCTTGAACTTAGAGATCTTCCAAAACTCAAAAGGTTTGGGTTGTGTCAAGCAGATGATCATTATACTGTGGAATTTCCATTACTATTAAGAATAGACATTACTCATTGTCCTGAATTGAGGGCATTCATCGCCAAGTCCATACCTTCAACAAGTACTACCGTGGGAGAAGAAGAAGAGAGAAGAATGGCTCAAGAAATTCTGTTAAGCCAAAAGGTAATTTCTTATTTTTCTTACTTTTGTTTTTCCTTACTAATTTCCATTTGGCTTTTATTCTCTAATTGTTCTTTACAATCTATTAATGATAGGTTCGATTGAATGTGATAAATCTCTTATAAGATTACACATAGATAAAAACATAAATAAATAAATAAATAAATAAATAAAAACGTAATCAACTGATCCTGTAGAAAAAGAAATAAAACGTAATCAAGTACTATACGTATTAGCATTACTTACTATACTTTTATATGTGTGCATATTATATTGAACATCATTAATGTTCTGTATTGAAATTAATTACGTGTCCCATATATAAACTTCTGAAGATGATTTTGTTTTAAAAAAAAAAAAAAGTAAAAAAGTATATATCAATTAAAGAAAATTTTTTTTTAAACGTGGAGATTAGCTCTATTTATGCTACTATCAAGTTGATTCAGCACTAACAACATAAAATACGAAAAATCATAATTAAAACTTGAATCTACGTTTAATATTTAGAGAAATACAAATAAATTTGGTTTTTACTGCCAAAAGGTTTCTCTAAATTTTTTTTTTTCTAAATAAAAATAAGAATAAAATATTTCATTGACAAAAGTTTGAACAATTTTTGTACATTTTGTTTTTTTGTTTTTGTTTTTGATTTATTAGAGTTTTATATTGAAATGATTTGTTTAGAGAATCATTGATAGTATTGTGTTTCAATCAAGTCATTTACAAAATTAAAGTCATCTTTGCAGGTTGTGTTTAATAATCTACAAGAGTTGACTATTCAAGGGTGTAAAAGTTTGATGTCTGTATGGGCTTTAGCTACTGTTGAAAGTCTTCAGCAGCTTAAGAAGCTACGCATAGGACACTGTGATCACATTGAACCAAATGTCATCTCAAGATTGGTTCAGCTAGAAGAGTTGTATATGGAGGATGTCGTTGAAATTAATGCCAGTCTTGTGAGAGAAATAAAAGATCTGCGAAAGCTTAGAGTTTTGCATATACGTATACCAGGTGGTAGTTTTGTGCCAGAAGACATGTTTAATCTTCTGAATTTGGAAAGTTACCGCATTCAAATTGGACGGTATTATGGATTTACCTCCAAAGCAAGAGTGTTGCGGGTCAACAATCCCAAGGATAGAAGTCTATTATATGAGGATGGCTTTCAAAGGTTGATGAAAAAGTCTGATGAGTTGAGATTGGAGTCTATCCCAGGTGTTAGCCATATTGTTAATGAATTAGATGCAGGCAGTTTTCAGGACTTGGAGTGTCTGCAGCTTATTAAACTGGATGACCTGGAAAGCTTTATGCCGACGTCACCACCAACAAGATCAATTGAACGACCGACTCTCTTCAACGACAAGGTAGCCCCTGTTGCTCTTTTAACATCTTTATTTCATTATTAAATTTCATTAATTAATTCCTATTGTAATTTATTCTTTATATTATTGTCATTATTTCTCTATTTCTGAATAAGAACCCAAACACATGCCCGCCCAAATTACTAACACTAGTTACTACTTATGTATGCATATTTTATTGAATATCATTATTGATTCTTTATTGAAATTAATTGTGTATCCAATATATAACCTTCAAATATTACTGATTTTTTTAATTAATTTTTTTTCTAGCTAAGACAATCAATTAAAATAAAAAATTTATTTTCTCCTTGGAAAACTTTGAGATTAAGTACTACCATGTTGACCTAGCATATCTACATATTGAAATGAAAAAAAAAATCATAAGAAAAATTTGAATAATATGTATTTAATCTTTGGAGAAATACATATTAAATTGGTTTTTACTAGGTAAAGGTTTCTCTAAAAATGTATATTAAAAAAGTAAGAATAAAATATTTCATTTACGAAATTCTTAACAATTTTTATTTTGTTTAATTTGTTTTCTCTGACTTAATTTGCAAGAATTTATATTGAAATAATGTTTAGAGAACGAATGATAGTATTGTGTTTTAATTAAGTCATTCATAAAATTAAAGTCATCTTTACAGGCTGTGTTTAACAATCTACAAAAGTTGATCATTAATGAGTGCAAAAGCTTGCAATCTATGTGGGCTTTAGTTACTTTTGAAAGCCTTGAACAACTTAAAGAAGCTGAGCATAGTTCTAGTTTTTACCACCAAAAGATTTCTATAAATTTCCTTTCCTTAAATAAAAATAAGAATAAAATATTTCATTCACAAAATTTTGAACAATTTTTGTACATTTTGTTTTTTGTTTTTTTTTTTTTTAATTTATAAGAATTTTATATTGAAATGATTTGTTTAGAGAAACATTAATAGTATTGTGTTTCAATCAAGCCATTTACAAAATTAAAGTCATGTTTGCAGGTTGTGTTTAACAATCTAGAAGAGTTGACTATTGAAAGGTGCAAAAGTTTGTTGTCTGTATGGGCTTTAGCGACGGTTGAAAGCCTTCAACAGCTTAAGAAGCTAAGCATAAAAAACTGTGATCTCACAGAAGAGGTATTAGTAATCACAAAAGAAGCAGGGGATCGTGAGGAGACAAAGTCGAACAAGATCACATTCCCCAAACTTGAATCTCTTGAACTTGAAAATCTTCCAAAACTCAAAAGGTTTGGGTTGTGCCAAGCAGATGATCGTTATACTATTGAATTTCGATCACTATTAAGAATAGACATTACTAATTGTCCTGAGTTGAGGACATTCATGGCCAAGTCCATACCTTCAACAAGTACGACCATGGAAGAAGTAGAAGAGAGAAGAATGGCTCAAGAAATTCTGTCAAGCCAAAAGGTAATTTCTTGTTTTTCTTACTTTCGTTTTTCCTTACTAATTTCCATTTGGCTTTCATTCTCTTATTGTTCTTTACAATCTGTTACTGATAGGTTCGATTGAATGTGATAAATCTCTTATAAGATTACACGTAGATAAAAGCATGAATAAATAAAAAAATAAAAACGTAATCAACTGATCCTGTGGAAAAAGAAATAAAACGTAATCAAGTACTATACGTATTAACATTACTTACTATACTTTTATATTTATGCATATTATATTGAATATCATTAATGTTCTGTATCGAAATTAATTACGTATCCCATATATAAACTTCTGAAGCTGATTTTGTTTTAAAAAAAAATAAGTAGAAAAGTATATATCAATTAAAGAATTTTTTTTTTAACGTGGAGATTAGCTCTATTTATGCTACTATCAAGTTGATTCAGCACTAACAACATAAAATATGAAAAATCATAATTACAACTTGAATCTACGTTTAATATTTAGAGAAATACAAATAAATTTGGTTTTTACTGCCAAAAGGTTTCTCTAAATTTTTTTTTCTAAATAAAAATAAGAATAAAATATTTCATTCACAAAAGTTTGAACAATTTTTGTACATTTTGTTTTTTGCTTTTTTGTTTTTGTTTTTGATTTATTATATTGAAATGATATGTTTAGAGAATCATTGATAGTATTGTGTTTCAATCAAGTCATTACAAAATTAAAGTCATCTTTGCAGGTTGTGTTTAACAATCTACAAGAGTTGACTCTTCAAGGGTGTAAAAGTATGATGTCTGTATGGGCTTTAGCCACGGTTGAAAGCCTTCAACAGCTTAAGAAGCTAAGCATAGGACACTGTGATCACATTGAACCAAATGTCATCTCAAGATTGGTTCAGCTAGAAGAGTTGAATATGGAGGATGTCGTTGAAATTAATGCCAGTCTTGTGAGTGAAATAAAAGATCTGCGAAAGCTTAGAGTTTTGCATGTACGTATACCAGGTGGTAGTTTTGTGCCAGAAGACATGTTTAATCTTCTGAATTTGGAAAGGCACCACATTCAAATTGGACCGTATAATGGATATTCCTTCAAAGAATCAACAAGAGTGTTGCGGGTCAACAATCCCAAGGATAGAAGTCTATTATATGAGGATGGCTTTCAAAGGTTCATGAAAAAGTCTGATCGATTGAGATTGGAGTCTATCCCAGGTGTTAGCCATATTGTTAATGAATTAGATGCAAGCAGTTTTGAGGACTTGGAGTGTCTGGAGCTTATTAAACTGGGAAACCTAGAAAGCTTTATGCTGACGTCACCACCAACAACATCAATTGAACGACCGACTCTCTTCAACGACAAGGTAGCCCCCTGTTGCTCTTTTAACATCTTTATTTCATTACTCAATTTCATTAATTTATTCCTATTCTAATTTCTTCTTTATATTATTGTCATTATTTCTCTATTTCCGAATAAGAACCCAAACACATGTCCGCCCAAATTACTAACACTACTTACTACTTATGTATGCATATTTTATTGAATATCATTATTGATTCTTTATTGAAATTAATTGTGTATCCAATATATAGCCTTCAAATATTACTGATTTTTTTAATTAATTTTTTTTATAGATAAGACAATCAATTAAAAGAAATAATTTATTTCTCCTTGGAAAACTTTGAGATTAAGTATTACCATGTTGACCGAGCATATCTACATATTGAAATGAAAAAAAAAATCATAATAAAAATTTGAATAATATGTATTTAATCTTTCGAGAAATACATATTAAATTGGTTTTTACTAGGTAAAGGTTTCTCTAAATATTTATATTAAAAAAGTAAGAATAAAATATTTCATTTACGAAATTCTGAACAATTTTTATTTTGTTTAATTTGTTTTCTCTTTGACTTAATTTGCAAGAATTTATATTGAAGTAATTTGTTCAGAGAACCAATTATAGTATTGTGTTTTAATTAAGTCATTCATAAAATTAAAGTCATCTTTACAGGCTGTGTTTAACAATCTACAAAAGTTGATCATTAATGTGTGCAAAAGCTTGCAATCTATGTGGGCTTTAGCTACTTTTGAAAGCCTTCAACAACTTAAAGAAGCTTAGCATAGTTCTAGTTTTTACCACCAAAACATTTCTCTAAATTTCCTTTCCTTAAATAAAAATAAGAATAAAATATTTCATTCACAAAATTTTGAACAATTTTTGTACATTTTGTTTTTTGTTTTTTGTTTTTTTTAATCTATAAGAATTTTATATTGAAATGATTTGTCCAGAGAACCATTGATAGTATTGTGTTTCAATCAAGTCATTTACAAAATTAAAGTAATCTTTGCAGGTTGTGTTTAACAATCTACAAGAGTTGACTATTGAAAGGTGCAAAAGTTTGTTGTTTGTATGGGCTTTAGCCATGGTTGAAAGCGTTCAACAGCTAAAGAAGCTACGCATAGTAAGTTGTGATCGCATAGAAGAGGTATTAGTAATCACAAAAGAAGCAGGGGATCATGAGGAGGCAAAGTCGAAGAAGATCACATTCCCCAAACTTGAATCTCTTGAGCTTAGAGATCTTCCAAAACTCAAAAGGTTTGGGTTGTGTCAAGCAGATGATCATTATACTGTGGAATTTCCATTACTATTAAGAATAGACATTACTCATTGTCCTGAATTGAGGGCATTCATCGCCAAGTCCATACCTTCAACAAGTAATACCGTGGGAGAAGAAGAAGAGAGAAGAATGGCTCAAGAAATTCTGTTAAGCCAAAAGGTAATTTCTTATTTTTCTTTACTTTTGTTTTTCCTTACTAATTTCCATTTGGCTTTTATTCTCTAATTGTTCTTTACAATCTATTAATGATAGGTTCGATTGAATGTGATAAATCTCTTATAAGATTACACATAGATAAAAACATAAATAAATAAATAAATAAATAAATAAAAACGTAATCAACTGATCCTGTAGAAAAAGAAATAAAACGTAATCAAGTACTATACGTATTAGCATTACTTACTATACTTTTATATGTGTGCATATTATATTGAACATCATTAATGTTCTGTATTGAAATTAATTACGTGTCCCATATATAAACTTCTGAAGATGATTTTGTTTTTAAAAAAAAAAAAGTAAAAAAGTATATATCAATTAAAGAAAATTTTTTTTTAAACGTGGAGATTAGCTCTATTTATGCTACTATCAAGTTGATTCAGCACTAACAACATAAAATACGAAAAATCATAATTAAAACTTGAATCTACGTTTAATATTTAGAGAAATACAAATAAATTTGGTTTTCACTGCCAAAAGGTTTCTCTAAATTTTTTTTTTATATAAAAATAAGAATAAAATATTTCATTCACAAAAGTTTGGACAATTTTTGTACATTTTGTTTTTTTTTTTTTGTTTTTGTTTTTGATTTATTAGAGTTTTATATTGAAATGATTTGTTTAGAGAACCATTAATAGTATTGTGTTTCAATCAAGTCATTTACAAAATTAAAGTCATCTTTGCAGGTTGTGTTTAACAATCTACAAGAGTTGACTATTGAAAGGTGCAAAAGTTTGTTGTCTGTATGTGCTTTAGCTACGGTTGAAAGCCTTCAACAGCTTGAGGAGCTAAGCATAACAAACTGTGATCTCATAGAAGAGGTATTAGTAATCACAAAAGAAGCAGGGGATCATGAGGAGACAAAATCGAAGAAGATCACATTCCCCAAACTTGAATCTCTTGAACTTGAAAATCTTCCAAAACTCAAAAGGTTTGGGTTGTGTCAAACAGATGATCATTATACTGTGGAATTTCCATCACGATTAACGATAGTCATTACTAATTGTACTGAATTGAGGACATTCATCGCCAAGTCCATTTCTTCAACAAGTACTACCGTGGAAGAAGTAGAAGAGAGAAGAATGGCTCAAGAAATTTTGTTCAATCAAAAGGTAATTTCTTATTTTTCTAACTAATTTCCATTTGGCTTTCGTTCTCTAATTATTCTTTATAATCTAATGATTGGTTCTATCGAATATGATAGATATCTTGTAAGATTATACATAGATCAAAACATAATCAATCGATTCCGTAGAGAATGAAATAAAACATAATCGATTGACTATTAACCGATTCTTAACAACAACAAAAAACCAAAAAAAAGAAAAAAAGAAAAGAAAAGAAAAGAAAATCAATTCATAACAGAAACGTCGTTAGAAACAAAACCTACGCAAAGTTTATAGATATATCTTGGGGCATTCAGATACCCAATCTTGATCTATATAATTCAAATTGAATTATTAAATAAAATTCCTTCTTTTTTTTTTTTTTTTTCCTTTTCGAAATCCAAACCGTAACCATTTATTTTTTTCTCCCTTAAAACACCTATTTGAACTCATGATTCCAGTTTGAACAGAGAAGAAGTTCAAACTTTCCAATCCTGGCCTCTCTCTCTCTGTATATATATATATGTGTGTGTAGGCGCGCGTCAAATAAAACCGAAAAGATTAACTACACTCACCAACAAGATCATCAGTCAACGACAAGAGGTACTGAACTTATTATATCATACATGTTTCTGTATATATAATTCATTAAATTATCATTACTATAAGTACCGAACTTATTCGTCTGATCCTATTTTAATTTCTTCTATCAACTTCATTAATATTTCTCTATTTCGGAATATAATATTAGGCAAGAGCAAACATAATGCTCCTTATTAAGCTTCCATAATGAACCAAAACACATGCCTAAATTACTAGCGCATTACTTACTATACTAACATATCTATGCATATTATATTCAATATCATGATAGTTCTTTATTGAAATTAATTACGTATCCCATATATAAACTTCTTAAGCTGCTTTGTTTTGTTTTGTTTTGTTTATGTTTTTTTTTTTTGAAAAAATAAAAAATAGAAAAGTATAAATCAACAAAAGAAATCTATATATATATATTTTTTAAACGTGGAGTTAGCACTATATATGCCACTATCATGTTCACGCAGCACTAACAACATATACATATGGAAAATCATAATTAAACTTAAATCTGTGTTTAATCCTTTGAAAAATACAAATAAAATTGATTTTTACAACCAAAAGGTTTCTCTAAACTTTTTTTTCCTAAAATAAATATAAGAATAAAATATTTCATTTGTAAATGTTGAACAATTTTTGCACTTTTTTTTTAATTTGTAAGAATTTTATATTCATGAAAAAGTTTGTCTAGAGAGCCAATGACAATACCGTGTTTCAACAAAGTCATTCACAAAATTGATGAAGTCATCTTTGGATGTTATGTTTGAGAATCTTCAAGAGTTGAGAATTGAAAGGTGCAATGGTTTACTGTCTATAGCTACATTTGATTAAAGCCTTCAACAACTTAAGCAGCTAAGCATAGAAAACTGTGATCCTATAGAAGAGGGGTGTGCATGGGTGGGTTCAGCGGGTGACAGGTGGGTGCTTGGCGGGTTAAAAGACAATAAAATTGTCAAAATCTCTATCCATACCAGCCCAACTAATGGATGGTTTGGGCGGGTTGGAGGTGGATGAGGATAGACAAGGATGGATGGTTTGGCGGGTGGGTAGAGAATGTTAAGAGAATTTTTTTTAATAGAGAGAAAGGATTTGAATTAAAACATAAAAAATGATAAAATGATAAAAAAAATGTTCGAATATGTAACAAACTTAGGACTTAAAATTGATTACCGTCCGTAGGTAATAGCTTGAAAAGATGCAAAGATAAAAGATAACACAATAAGGCATGGAGATTTTGTAATCCTATGTATGTATATAAACCCATCTGCATGTACAGAAGCTTGATGCTTAAGAGTTTGAGAATGAGGGATGAAGAGACGAGGAGAAACAAGAGCTATAGTGAATAAACGTTGAATATTTTTGAAGAGTTTACTATTACTATTATGGTATTATTAGTATGTAAGTCATTAACATTTTAATTTCAGCAAGAATAAAAAAATAATAGTAATAGTAAATAATGGGGCTCATAAGTCAAAATGTTAAATATAAATATTATATAATATAATTTATACTAAGAACAATTGAAGGGCAGATGGGTTCAGCCCGCTAATCAAAATCCTAAAATCATCACCACCCACAAAGAAGGTGGATGGGTTGAAAGGGCATGTAATGACTAGGGCGGTGCGGGGGCGATCGGTTTGGGCAGATTGACAGTTTTCATGCACTGCCCTAATCTTAGTCACAGAAGAAGATACAAAATCGAAAGATTCCATTCCCCAGACTTGTTAGCAAACACATGCCCAAATTGTTATTGAATATCATCATTGTTCTTTATTCAAATTAATTATTCTAATATATAAACTTCTGAAGTTATTTTTTTATTTTTATTTTTTTTATAAATAATACAATTATTTAAAAGAAATCATTTATTTTCCTTGAAAAACTTAGAGCTTATTACTATCATATTAACCCACATATATAATGAAAATTCATAAATGAAACTTGAATCTGCATTTAATCTTTCAACAAATACAAATTAATTGGCTTTTACTACCTAAAGGTTTCTCTAAAAATGTATTTTTAAAAATAAAAATAAAGATAAAGATAAAAATATTTGTTTACAATAGTTTGGACAATTTTTCTATTGTTTTGTTTCTCTTTGAATTTGTACGAATCTATATTAAATGATCTGTCTAGAGAACCAACTATAGTGTTGTGTTTCAATCAAGTCTTTCATAAAATTGAGGTCATCTTTACATTATTATTATTATTATTTTGCTCAGTGACTTTTCAACTTGTGTAGACGTTACGTTTGAAAGCCTTCAACTTGTCATCTTTTCATGAAATTTGACTTTCCTCTAAACTTTCACAAGAGAAATTGGTAATAATTTCTCTCTTGTTAAGTTATATAAAAGATATCGGTAAGTTCCAAATTTAAGGCATTAATTTTCTATAAATTCAAATACATCCCGATTAAGAAAAATCAGTAACATACAATAATGGAAGTTTTTAAACAAAGAAATATAACAGAGACGCAAATAATAATGTGGAGTTCATTGTATGTAGCAAAAGAAAGTCCAAGAAAAGTCTATTTCATTTTTGCAGGTAGTTGCAGGAATGAGTTTCAGAAATTTACAAGAACTGAGAATCTCTAAATACAACAACGTACAGTATATGTTCTCTTTTGCAATGGTAGAAAGCCTTACTTTGCTTAAGAGGCTATTTGTATCAAATTGTGAGGCCATGGAACAGATAGTCACAAAAGCAGTAGGAGAAGATGGGAGGTTGAAGAACATCATCTTATTCCCTAAACTTGAATCTCTTGAGCTTGATGATCTTCCAAAATTCAAAAGGTTTTGTGAAGGAGAGTGCATTGAATTCCCTTCCTTATTAAAGCTCAAAATAAGGAGTTGTTACGAATTGAAGACATTTATTCCTAATTCTCATGAATCAACAATACCAACGCTACAAGCTGTTGATGAAAAAAGAGAGTTGGAGGCCCAACAACCTCTGTTCAATGAAAAGGTATCCTTTC